>OZ024828.1:66252284-66818483 GCA_964016985.1 Anodontia alba | reverse complement strand
CCCGTTATATTGTGGTACATAATACACAGTTGAGGGTGTAAGCTGCATGAAAATATAGGTAGACAGATAATGTTACCGTTTTCTTTTGAAAAGCGACAAGCAGCGGCAAGCTAAATAGTACCTTAGCGCTAAATATGCGAGATAGCAGTCCTCGTGTGTTGGGGGCGGGGGGGGGGGGGGGGAAGCGGGGAAGGGGGCGGGGATAACTTCCTATATATGGCATAGTACGGATGTGCTTGCCGAATGCCCCCCTTTTTCAGTTCTGCCAGGTATATGATGAGCCCCTTTTTTTCAACAAAAAGTACATGACTGACCCAGTTTTTCTTGACTGGTATATAAATGCCTCACTTTTTCTGACATCCCGGTATATGCACATGTTTTTCACAGAGATTTTTGAAGCTGCTTGTTCTCTTGGTATTCAATGAATTGACTGCAATATTTGTCTAACTACCAGCAATAAATGGGTACAAAAAATCAACGGGCAGTATATGAATGGATCAACATTTCAGATGATCTAGTATATGAATGGGTCAGTGTTTTCAAACGCCAGGTATATGAATGGGGTAGGTTTCGAAATACTGGCTCGCACACCCGTACCAACATTATCCCCAAGTTGCACCCCCCCACCCCCTCCCCCACCTCCGAGTGGCAGTCTGCCCATCAAATCGGCCATTCATGTTTCTAAGTCCTGTTTAGTAATCCCTCTGTAAATGCTCATGGGTATGCTCAGACACACCACCGGGTGACGACACTCAATTCTGGGACGTTCGCTTTTCCAGTATAGTATTAGTTAAGATACATGGAAAATGCAAGTCACAAAATGACGTTTGCCTTTGCCCCACATGAAGAAACCAACTGCTCATAACGGTAACGTCACGTGAAATCATGGCGGGAAACCGTTAATTTATTTTATTTATTTATTTAAACAATGTTTAAAGAGGATGACACAATTAGCTATAAATAACTATTCTACCTTGTGGTCCTCTAACTAAAATTTATATACATATATACAACAAGACTTAACTAACAGCTAAGAAATTCATGGGATAAAAGTAGCTTGTAGCGAAGTGAATGCTTGTATAAAGTTTTTATCAAATAAAAAATGCTAACAGGTATGTGCAAGTGATTTAAAACCAAACATGGCACTTAATTATATCAAAGACAAATCTGTATGTTATCACAGTTTTTGTAAGTGCTTTAAGATTTGACGAGCGCATAAAACCAATATCTAAAACAATTATGCTAGGTCATAAAAGCTCTCAATTCAGTTACAATAACGGTTTCAGCGATAATTTTACACATGGTATATCATTTAAAATCATAGTTAAAGACATTTTATAAGGGTTAAAATGTTGCTTTAAGAGACTGCTTAAAGGTAGAGAGTGACCCCGATGTTTTTACTGTTTGAGGTAGAGCATTCCATAGTCTTGGTGCGGAACACGAAAAAGAGCCATCAAAAAGTGCTGTCCGTGCTTTCGGCACATAAAGTGAGCCATTTTCTGATGACCTGAGGTTAAAAGTGTGTACCTCGGATACTGGTTTTAGAAGTTGTGTTATATATTCAGGGGATAAATTATTTATTGCTCGGTATGTCAAGACAGCCTTATTATATTTAAGTCTGTCCGGAATTGACAGCCATCCCAGCTGACTGAACATATCTACTGATGGGGTATCGTAATTAAGAGAGAATAACAAACATATTCGTTAAATTATAGCGCATTTTCTCGTCTGAAATGCATATGAAACTGGCACGTTATAACCTTAGTACTGGGACAGATAAGCCTATGCAAACAGTGTAGTCCCAGATCAGACGCCGCTGAGAACAAGGGAATGAAATTTCGGGGAACAGCGAACATGGAAATTTAAAAAAATACTTTTAAGACAATAAGACCTGTACAATCAGTGAAGACTCAGATCAGCCTGCGCATTCGCGCGGTCTGATCAGTCCTAGCTGTTCGCATGAGTTTCTATGGCCTATGGGCTTTACAAGCTCGTCCTCCGAGTATAAATGTTTCCTCCGATTAACTGAGAGGGTTTTGGGGAGTCCGCGAAACGCCGAGATTCGGAGTAAAAAGTTGTTTTGGTTCTTTTACCTGAGCCATAACAGTATCTACCCAAATTAGCATTACGAAAACACGCCTATTCAAATAAACTGAAAATTTTACCACCAAAAAATGAAAAATTTCAGATAAAAAGTCCTGATATTTTTCACATTTCTGCTCAAAACATAGATTGTGGGTACTCATTAAAACCGCCTCGATGAGGCGGTTCTAACGAGTACCCACAATCTATGTCTTTGAGCAGAAATAAGAAAATTAATGTATACCCCTGTAAACCCCAGTTTTACTATATAAAAGTGGGGTTTAAGGGGTTCAAAATTATATAGGCGTGTTTTCGTGATGGGACGGTATAAAAATGTTGTTCATAAAGTATAACCTGGGAGAACATACGCTTTTGGTCCCTATGTAGACAGTGTACATGTAGTTACAGTATACCTTCCCCTGTACCGTAGATATCGTGGAGACCAGCAAGTTGTTCTGGATATTCATGTTCCGTTCCGTTCCGCTGAATATAATTATTATACTTTGCGGAACGGAACGGAACAAGGTTAATAAATGTTTAATAAATGCCAAACACATCCATTTTCATTCAAAAACAACTAAATGACATGTACCTGTTCAAGAGGATAAACAGGGAGTATACATACATACATACATACATACATACGTGTAGTCAGAGAGGAAGACAGGCAGATACACACAGAGATAAACATACGTACAGACCTGCGGACGAGCGGAACCATGCATACATACATACATACATACGTCAGGGGACGTTTGACTCCCTAACACTCTGTTTTTCTAACTTGCTCCTGAAAGCTGAAAGCAATTCTAGATATTCTTGTTCCGTTCCGTTCCGTTAAATATAATTATTAGTGTGGATAATTATACTTTGCGGAACGGAACGGAACAAAGTTTAGTAATGACAAAACAATTTTTTTTTCATCAAAATCATTCAAACGACAGGTACATGTACAAGAGGATAAACAGAGAATACATACATACATACATACATACATACATACATACATACGTACACATGGTTACCTTTTTCGCCAACCCACACCTTCCCCATCATTGGCAACATACTTGTTTCATTTAGTGTTCGGGTCGTACGCACGTACAAACTTCCGTCTGTCTGTCCTTACATAATTCTGTTACACTCAGTTTAACAATTTTGTAACTGGTAGATTTTAATTTACATGCATACATACATGCATACACTATATAGGGTGGCAGGCACAGACAGACAAACAGAAGATAGGAACTAAAACATACCTACAAACATACACACTGGCACTTTTTCCGCCCCACGCCCCCACCAATTAGCATGATACTTGTTTCATATAGTGTTCGGGTCGTACGTACGTACGTACCGCCGTCTCTTCGTCCGTCCCTCCGTCTGTCTTTCCTTACGCGATTCTATTACACTCAGTTTAACATTTTCGTAACAAGAAGTTCTGCATATTCTTTTCCCCTTCCATTCATTCCTATAATGCAAAGCTTATCTTACTTTCTTCGGTAGCTTAGGACGGCTGTGGTCTTTGGTTTTGGCTTTTCCTGAGCAACCCTTTCTTACTATTTCATGTAGAGTCTTGAGCATATCTGCATGCTGCAAGAGTTCATTTTTCAAACTCGCTGGAATGCGAAAGTAATTCTGGATATTCTTGTTCCGTTCCGTTAAATATAATTATCGGTGTGGATAATTATACTTTGCGGAACGGAACGGAACAAGGTAAATAAATGCCAAAACACAAACATTTTTCTTTTATTCAAAAACAAGGATCATTTAATATCGATAATACACCTTAATCGACAACAGCGTATCCCTCAGAAACGTATTCTTAAAAAAAAAAAAAAAAAAAAAAAAAAAAAAAAAAAAAAAAATGGATAAGAAGAAAAAATAAAACGAGTTCTGCATATTCTTGTTCAGTTCATTCCTTTAATGCAAATCAATCTTCATGTAGAGCCTTTGAAAATTGCATGCTGCAAGGGTTCATTATTCTAATTTTCTTGATGCTGAAAGTATGAATGGATATTCTTGTTCCGTTCCGTTAAATATAATTATAAGTGTGGATAATTATACTTTGCGAAACGGAACTGAACAAAGCTTAGAAATGGCAAAACATAAACATTTTTATTAAAAAAAAAAAAAAAAAAAAAAAACAATCAAAGGACAGATAAATGCATTATCGATAATAAGCCTTATACGACAATTAAATATCCTTTAAAACGTTGGACAAGAATGAATAATGTAAGGAGTTTTGCATATTCTTGTTCTCTACCATTCATTCCTGTAATGCAAAGCAATCTTTATATAGAGTCTTCAGTATATCTGCATGCTGCTTGGGTTCATTTTCTAACTTGCTGGAAGCTGAAAGCAGTTCTGGATATTCTTGTTCCGTTCCGTTCCGCAAAGTATAACGGAACGGAACAAAGTTCATAAATGGTAAATCACAAACTATTATTATTCAAAAACAACTCAAAACTGTTTGATGTTCAAAATAAACTTGTGATCGATAATAAGCCTAAATATTCTCCAAAACAATGGACAAGAACAAATATTATAATTTTATATTTACTCCCCATTGTGTGCCCCTGAAGTTGTTCCGTTCCGTTCCGCAAAGTATAATTAGCCACTGCGACCGCCGTCCTATATGGAAGCCCAGGCCAGCTTGAGCGTTCGGACAATCTTATCAAAGCCTACGCCGTCCTTTACTACAGAAACATGGGATACTTACTTTGATCTTCCAAGCCTACCTCGACCACTCTTTCATGAAACAGGCAGAGAACTAGTTAAGTAAGCGTATTTAAGGATAATTCTGTGATAGTTTTATTATTTTTCCATAAAAACATATGTTAGTGGGTATTTATTAGAAGCGCCTCACCTCGTCGAGGCACTTCTAATGAGTACACATATGTTTTTATGGAGAACTGGAGAAAATTATCCCAGAATTATCATCAAATACTCCTCCTAAAAAATCATCTGTACACGCCTTCTGTTGTTACAAAATATTACCTAGGGTGGATTTGTGAACATGATAAACATTCCGTTATCTCCCAGGAAGCTATCAGTCACGTGTTTTGGAAATCCAAACCGTTGAAACACTTTGCTGTTATCTTTGCGACAGTCAAACTGAATGCCATCGAACACTCCGGATAAGTTATTATTGGAATAAAATACGTATTTTCTTTAATATCTCTTCGTATAGTCAGTCCGCACATGAATTGCACACACAAGGCACCTACTCTTTTTATACACTATCGAGGCAAAATTGACTAAGTTTACAACCTAAAAAAAAGTTCTGAGGATTATATCTAAACCATATCTTCAGATCACGTAGGAAATGCCTGCAAAGTTTCAAAACGACTGGCTAGTTTTAACATATTTTATTTAAACACTTTGATTTTTACAAATAACAAATAACATTTTCACGTCACGAAAACATACCTATATAATTTTGAACCCCTTAAACCCCCACTTTCATATAGTAAAACTGGGATTGACAGGGGTATACATTATTTTTCTTATTTCTGCTCAAAAGCATAGATTGTGGGTACTCGTTAGAACCGCCTCAGCGAGGCGGTTCTAACGAGTATCAACAATCTACGTTTTGAGCAGAAATAAGAAAAAATATCAGAATTTTTATCTGAAAACTTTCAGGTTTTTGGTGATGAAATTTTCAATATATTTGAATAGGCGTGTTTTCGTAATGAACAGGACATGAACGAAAGAAGTCTGCTTGTTTGATTCCTCTCCCTAAAACGAATATTGGTTATAACCTGTAGGAGGAGCTGTGCGCACAAGACACCCACTCTACATATACACTACTGAGACAAAAAATGACTAAATTTACAACTTTAAAACTTGACTAAAATTAATCTGAAGTTTATATCCAAACCACATGCTCTTTTTAGGCCATGTAGAAAATGCCTGCAAAGTTTCAAAAATATCGGTTAAAACCTGTAGAAGGAGTTACGCAGACAAAATATGTACTATAAGTGACACTTTGCATGAAATGTCAATGCCTATTTTCTGGCAAATAAGAAAAATAATTCAAAATGCCGTCTACTGAATTTTTACCCAGTATGTTAAGCGTTAAAATTGTGATCACGGACGGAAGAATGGTACCACGGAAGCGCGAACACCATGCTCCCACTTTTCTCAAAAAAAAAAAAAAAAAAAAAAAAAAAAAAAAAAGGCGGGGGACAATTGGAAAATAAGGGTATGTGATACATTTGGTAGATTTCCGCCATTTTTCTTCAAAGGCGACAACTTTTGCGACTTCCTGTTTGCTTTCCTGCATGCCAAGTCCCTTATGAAAAGGGTTCTACTCTAAAAGGAAAGAATTTGCTCCTGTGTGCAATGATCTACTCTGAATACGCGAATGATTTGATTCGAAATGGTCCTCTATGACCAAGGAAGCCATTTTAACGCTTAGCACTCTGGGTAAAAAATCCGACAGACGACATTTTAAAATATATTTTTCCCAAAAAACAGATTTTGACATTTCATGCAAATTTGCATGAAATGTCAAAACCTGTTTTCTGGGAAAAAAATAAGAAAAATATCATCAATTTGTCGTCTGCTGAGTAAGCCCAGAGAGTGGTAAATGATTGTTGGATGGTCCTCGACCAGTGCTGTTATTTTTATGGCCATTATAGCAATAGTTACTTTTGAAAGTTATTTCTAAGCAACATTTTCCATGGTCATGAAAATACAGAAAAAGTATGTATATACCACAAAGCTTTCATAATCACTATTTAAGTGATAACATTATTATCTTCCTTGGCATAATTTTGCTACATAGTCAAGTTAGCAAACTGCCTATTAAGACAATATTTTCTCTCCCATCATCCTTATATACGAGGGTGAGTCAATAAGTAACCAGCCTATCCCATTTCCGATGGACCGAGACGGTCACGATTTTCATGCTTTGTTTCAATATATGTTTTATACATGGGTGCAAAATTGCACACGTATCGAATCATTCTTTAATAAGATACTGAATGTCAAACATGGCTAGTGATGCAAAGGCATGCTTTTAATCTAAGTTGAGTACCGTGCTGTAATTCGGTACTTGTATTTAAAAGGTAAAACAGGCAAGGAAATACACGGCGAGTTAGCCGATGTTTATGGGTCTTCTGCACCATCTTATGCACAGGTTAAATCCTGGGTAGGGGAATTCAAACGCGGTAGAACGTCTTAGAAGATGAAGCCAGGTCTGGATGCCCACTGGATGCCACCGACGAAGAAATGTGTAAGAAAGTTCGGGATCTGGTATACTCTGATAGGCGAATTCAAGTGGAAGAAATAGCGCAGGTATTAGGCATTTCACATGGTAGCGTTTCAACAATCTTACATGATCGTTTAGGTATGCGCAAGCTAACAGCCCGTTGGGTCCCCAAATCCCTTAGCGATGAGCAAATGGCAATCAGAGCATCAGTATGCAGCTCCTTGTTGAAGCGTTTTAGGTCAAAAGATGAGTTTCTTTTGCGTCTGGTGACTGTAGAGGAGACTTGGGTTCATTATTATGAGCCAGAGAATAAAGCTGAGAGTCGTCAGTGGGTAGGGACTGGGTCCCCGAGGCCAAAGAAATTCAAGACGCAACCATCTGCTGGCAAAGTGATGGCCACAGTATTTTGGGACGCAAAAGGCGTTATTATATTGGACTGTTTACCCAAGAGAAGTACAAAACTGGAGTGTACTATGCAAACTTGTTAGACCAGCTGAGAACCGCCATCCATGAAAAACGCCGAGGTAAACTCTCTAAAGGTGTTTTGCTGCAACAGGACAACGCGAGAGTCCCAACTTGCAAAGTTGCAATGGATGCTGTAGAGCGAAACGGGTATGAATTAATACCACATCCTGCCTATTCGCCTGACCTAGCTCCTAGCGACCTCTTCCTATTCCCAACTTGAAAAATGATATCCGTGGACTTCATTTCCGGTCTGATGAAGAAGTCGTGACGGCAGCTAAGGAGTGGGTCAGTGGAAAGACCCTGACTTTTTTTGTTCTGGGCTGATGGCACTTGAACACCGTTCGTCTAAGTGCATCATACTAGAGGGCAATTACATCGAAAAAGAAGAGGTGGATCTCAACCGGAAATAAGTTTGGCTGGTTACTTACTGACTCACCCTCGTATACAATTTTAGCAGTATTTTATTTTAAAATCAAAGCATTTGGATATGGGTTGGAGCTTAGCATTTCCTACAAAATTGCATATGCGCTTAACCCATTGTATACTGAATAGACTCTCCCACACTATATATTGGAAGAGTCCAATTTCAATTTTAGGTAAGTCCACCTATGAGATTTACATATTCCTAGAGAAAAATGGCTAAACTGTTTACAAACAGTGGAGACCTGATCAGACGCCGCGTTCTGCGGCGTCTGATCTGGGTCTCCACTGTTTGCCAATTATCCTTTTACGGGTTTCCCGACTACAATGGGTTAAGACTCTGAATAGAGCATTTGCAGACGACGCGGCTGAATTCTTGGCTACCCACATAGTACCCTGCACAGTCTGTGATCAGATTGCGCGGATGCGCAGGCTGATCTGAGTCTTCGCTTGGCGCATATGCAGTCTTGTAGGAAATGCTGTGGCCCGGCTGAATTTATGGTATTTTCAAATAGCAAAATGTCAGTTTATATCATTACCAGCTCAGGAAGACACATCAATAGATAGTAAGAGTGATAATTAACTTTTTTTTTTAATTTTAGGACAAGTATGACAAATAATTAAGGTGTCCGAATATTTAGATTATATACGGTGTTTGATCTACACGTATTGGCAAAATGAAGATAAAAAAAGTCAATGGTGACGTCGCGTTATCTTGGTGATACAAATCGAAGCAAATCCCTTATCAGAAACTTAACCCATTGACTTAATAAACATTTACTTCAGTGCTATTAGATATGGACATATTTCAGTCGATATAAACTCTAATGTCATGACATATTAGTGGAAAATATCTTGGGGTTAGATAGAACGTATAAAAAAAAAAGTCATCCCTGATTTTAACATGTCCTTTGCAATAACTTCATTATTATTATTATTATTCTTATTATTATCCTAAAGAAATAGTGGCGACTGTAGAATGTTTACCTAAAGAAACTGTAGATGTTTTCTTATAGAACCGTGGCTACTGTAGAATGTTTTCTTACATAACTGTGGCTACTCTAGGGTGTTTTCCTAAAGAAATGGGGCAACTGTAGAATGTTTTCCTAAAGAAACTGTGGCTACTGTAGAATGTTTTCTTGTAGAACCGTAGCTACTGTAGGATGTTTGTTCTAAAGAAATGGAAGGGACTGTAGAATGTTTACCCACAAACACCGTGGCTACTGTAGAATGTTAACCTACAGAAACCGAGACTACTTACAGAAACATTGGCTACTGGTGAATGTTTACCTCCAAAAACCGTGGCTGCTGTAGAATATAGTATACTTTCAGAGCCGTGGCTACTATGCATTCTTACAGCAACCGTTGTTATTGTAAAATATATTAAATATAATGTATTCTTACCGAACCGTGCCTGCTATAGAATGTGTACCTACAGAAACCGTAGCTACTGTAGAATAATTACCTACATAAACTGAGGCTGTTGTAGAATGCATTCTTCCAGAGCAGTGCCTAATGTAGCATGTGTAGCTAAAGAAACCGTTGCTACTGTAGAATTTATTTATTCTTACAGAACCGTGACTACTGTACAACGTGTTCTTACAGAACCAGGGCTATTGTAGAATCTTTTCCTACAGAAACAGTGGTAATTGTAGAATATCTACGTACAGAAACCGCTGTTATTGAAGACAGATTTCCTACAGAAACTATGGCTGTTGCAAAATGTTTTTTTTTTTTTTTGTTTTTTTTTTTTAAAGTGGCTACTGTACAATGCTTTCTTACAGAACCGTGGCTATTGTAGAATGTTTACCTACAAAAACAGTGGCTACAATAGATGTTGGCTATTGTAGAAAGTATTCCAACCGAACCGTGGTTACTGTAGAATGTTTACCTACAGAAAACGTGGCTACTGTTTAATGTATTCTAACAGAACCGTGGCCACTGTAGAATGTATTGTAACAGAACCGTGGCTACTGTAGAATGTTTACCTTGGCTACTGTAGAATGTATTCTTAAAGAACGTGGCTAGTGAAGAATGTATTCTTAAAGAACATGGCTGCTGTGGAATGTATACCTTCAGAAACCGCGGCTACTGTAGAACGTATTTTAACAGAATGTATTCTACAGAAACCGTGACTACCGTAGAACGTTTACCTACAGAAACCGTGGCTACTGTAGAATGTTAACCTACAGAAACCGTGGCTACTGTAGAATATTTACCTACAGAAGCCGTGACTACTGTAGAATGTTTTCAAAAAGAACGTAGCTACTGTAGAAAGTTTACCTACAGAAACCGTGGCTACTGTAGAATGTTAACCTACAAAAACCGTGGCTACCGTATAATGTTTACATACAGAAACGGTGGCTACTGTAGAATGTTTAACTACAGAAACCGTGGCTACTGTAGAATGTATTCTAAAAGAACGTAGCTACTGTAGAATGTTTACATACAGTAACTGTGGCTACTGTAGAATGTTAACCTACAAAAACTTTGGCTACCGTATAATGTTTACATACAGAAACGGTGGTTACTGTAGCATGTTTACTTACAGAAACCGTGGCTATTATATAATGTATTCCAAAAGAACGTAGCTACTGTAGAATGTTTACCTACTGAAACAGTGGCTACCGTAGAATGTTTACTTACTGAAACCATGGCTACTGTGGAATGTATTCTAAAAGAACGTAGCTACTGTAGAATGTTTACATACAGAAACAGTGGTTGCTGTAGAATGTTTACATACAGAAACCGTGGCTACTGTAGAATGTTTTCTTACAGAAACAGTGGCTACCGTAGAATGTTTACCTACAGAAACCGTGGCTAATGTAGGATGTTTTCTTACAGAAACAGTGGCTACCGTAGACTGTTTACATACAGAAACAGTGGTTGCTGTAGAATGTTTACAACAGAAACCGTGGTTACTGTAGAATGTTTACATACAGAAACCGTGGCTACCGTAGAATGTTTACCTACAGAAACCGTGGCTACTGTAGAATGTTTACTTACAGAAACCGTGGCTACCGTAGAATGTTTACATACAGAAACAGTGGTTGTTGTAGAATGTTTACAACAGAAACCGTGGTTACTGTAGAATGTTTTCTTACAGAAACCGTGGCTACCGTAGAATGTTTACCTACAGAAACCGTGGCTACTGTAGAATATTTTCTTACAGAAACAGTGGCTACCGTAGAATGTTTACCTACAGAAACCGTGGCTACTGTAGAATGTTTTCTTACAGAAACAGTGGCTACCGTAGAATGTTTACCTACAGAAACCGTGGCTACTGTAGAATGTTTTCTTACAGAAACAGTGGCTACCGTAGAATGTTTACATACAGAAACAGTGGTTGCTGTAGAATGTTTACCTACAGAAACCGTGGCTACTGTAGAATGTTTACCCTACAGAAACCGTGGCTATTGTAGAATATTTACACACAGAAATTGTGGTTGCTGCAAAATGGCGACTGTAGAATGTTTACTTACAGAAAGCGCGGCTATTGTAGAATGTTTTCTAAAAGAACGTAGCTATTGTAGAAAGTTTACCAACAAAACCTGTGGCTACGGTAGAATGTGTTCTAACCGAACCGAGACTACTGTAGAATGTACGTTAAGAGAAATATTGTAAGGAGATAATGCATAAGGTAAATACGGTAGATTTAGTTGATCACAAAACTTGAAATGATGCTGGGAAACTGGGTATATCAAACAAGGATACAGTAAAGGAATGTATTTATATGAATTCTTATATTTTCTGCACAAACATATGAGCCGCAATCTGAAATATGCCGGTCCAGTATGAAATATATATTTTCAAATAGGTTTTAGAAGGAATTATCCATTAGCGAAATGAACACCACACACACACACACACACACACACACACACACACACACACACACACAAAAATGAAAATAGTTGCAGTGCCGAAGTGTCTGGGCTAGTTTTAGCCCAATTAAGCCTCATCAGTGACCCTCATATAAAATCACAAAGGACAAGAAAATAGAAAATAGAAAATAGAAACTACATCATACTGAAACATTTTACCGCTGCCACACAACACTAACACAAGCTGTAGTGAAGATAAATAGATCATTTTAAAAGCAATGAACACAAACGCGAAAAGAAAAATATTTGGAGTGTCGAGGTTTTCTAGGTCAAACTAACTATTTTCGGCCAATTATTCCTCATAGTGACACTCATACTATTTTTTTTTTTTTATATTCGATGTATGGGTTCAATGATCACAAGGACCAGAAAATATAAACTACACTATAGTGAAGTACGAGAAGACAATTTAATGACACAAACACCAACTGTAGTGAAAATCACTAGATTTTAAAAAGAATTAATGACCCTTAAGGACAATGACCACATACACAAAAATAAAAATAAGAAAATTAATGAGTTCTGGGCCAGACTAGCTAGTTCGTGTCAAACAGGCCTAATCAATGACCCTTATATAAATTTTCAGAATTCCTGGAACAGGTTCAATGACTACAGAGGGCCAGAAAATATATGTCTTCGCTCTAGATAATGCGCTTTTTGGACCATAACGTAGTTCACTTCGTCTTATTTCTCCACAAAACAAACAAACAAAAAAGTAAAATAAAATAAAAAAACAAAAAAAAAAAAAAAAAAAACAAACAAAAAAACATACGTTTGGATATTCATTAGAAGCGCCTTCGCAGGCGCTTCTAATGAATACCCAAACGTATGTTTTGTGGAGCATTAAGAAAATATGTTCATCTGGACTCCCATCTAATCTCGCGCTTGTTTTGCATCACCAAAACACGTCTATATAAATTTGACCCCCTTAAACCCCACTTTTATATAGTAAAACTGGGGTTTACAGGGTACATTATTTTTCTAATTTCTGCTCAAAAACATAGATTGTGGGTATTCGTTAGAATTGCCTCGTCGAGGCGGTTCTAACGTGTACTCACAATGTATGTTTTGAACAGAAATGTGAAAAATATCAGAATTTTTTATCTGAAAATTTTCATGTTTTGGTGGTAAAATTTTCAGTATATTTGAATAGGCTTGTTTTCGTAATGGTATGTTTTGATATTTCCATTACAAAATATGGCGAAAGGGAAAAAATGATTATGAAGAGCATGAAGACAGTACAAAATAATGATAGAAATAAATTAAGACTGGCCTAACAATAAATCTCCCAATAAATCTCTATTTTCTCTGTATAATAAAAGGGAATTTCCGGATCTACATAAAATAGGATAACGTACTCGTATTTGCGTTTCCTCGAGTCGACTTTATCACGGTTCAACAGCACGTGGTTGCATGGGAAAACAAAAGCCATTACTTGAATAAATAAATAAATAAATAAATAAATTCAGGGAGCATTTGGCTTATATTTCAAAATATAAAGGGAAACCGATATATTTACAGGGCAGGCAAAATGGGTCGGTCATAAAAGGAAATAACTCGCTCCCCTTAAAGAATAGGTCCGTTTCAAAATGGGCTTAAAATAAAAAAATAAAAAAAAGTCACAAAACTCCCTGAAACGATAGTGGAAATTCTACCCAGTGTACCAGTGTATCAACCCCACTTAAAATTTACCACTGTCTGGGATAATTCAGCAGACGACAAACTGGCGGTATTTTTCTTATTTTTTCCCCAGAAAACAGGCTTCGACTGCGAAAACATCAGATGTCGTCTGCTGAAATTTTTACCCATCATGCAGAGCATTAATTCTTACCTTGATGTTTACAGTCCGTCCAAATTTATCTGTCTATATTTTCCATTTGATATTATTTCAGACTCGTGGTTGTTATCGTCGTCCAAATGATAAGTTATCTGTCATGTTTTCATCGTATATTCCAGGTCATAAGTTACGCGTACACACCGACAGAAAACTGTCCATTTTCAACTTCTGCTTTCAGACAAAACCAAGAAAATATCTGTAAATCATTTTATATTACATTTATTATAACATTTCCGATTATTCAGTATTATAAAAAGGAAAAACATTGCTACCATATTTATCCTTAGTATTCGGACAGACAGGTCTGAGCAAACAATTAGACCCAGATCAGACGCTCATTCTGCGGCGTCTGATCAGGGTCTATATTGTTTGCCACACCCTTTGAACAAAAGTTTCTTCACAAGAAGAATAATGAATTATATCCTCATTGCTCATTCAATTCTTGGGAATGGTTCGGCCTCGTGACCTTCATCAATCCGGAAAAAAAACTTCAACGTTATATCCCATATCACTGTATTTCGCACAGCACGGCTTGTATATGGACCCGTGTCAAGCGAAGAAGTGCCTTCGAGCATGCGCAAATTGTGCGGATTCACATCATCCTGTGCATGTGAAAGCTTCTCATCCGGGCATTTGCTCTTCATAGATACATTTTATAGAATCAAATGATTCTGGCGGCGGACAGCGAAGCGGCCCTGATCAGACTGCACATCTGCGCAGTTTGATCTGGGCCTTCGCCGTCTGTGCGTGCCCCGAAGGCACATTTTCACCTATCGCGGCACAATAATGGTGAGAGTTTCCCTCAGCGTGCCTCTTTCGGTTTGTAACTGACAATGCAAAAATCAATGTATGGCGCGCTGTCACCTGGCAAAATGTTACAACGACGCATAATGTTATAATTTATAACAGTTTGCATCGAATGAAAAATAATGAAAAAATGCACTTTCGACGCAAAATGTTATAAAATTGTGAAACATATTTTAAACAATCTAAGCTATTTCTTTTGAAAATATATTAATAAATAAATCACAGTTTAACTTGGAAAATTTCATTTACCAGCCTAGCCCCGAAACCTGAACTCAACAAACATTTATAACATTTTTCGATGTGTGCAAAAATATCTTAAAATTTTGTGTTTGGACGGATTTTTATAAACAAAAAAAAACAAAAAAACAAAAAAAAACCCGTCCTTTGAAATAGCTATGTCCGGGCGGGCGGGCGCGCGGGCGTCAGGCGCCGTCCGAGGTTTACCTTTTAGTTAACCTTGTTTTCAACGTTGTATGTTACCTTTATTCTTTAGTGGATTGCTTTCATATTTGGTAGGGATGAAGATGAGGACCAGTAAGTGTATCACGTGCAAGAGAGACAACTATCTTTCTTCGTTATGTACTAATCTCTCCTGGCGTCCGAGGTTTACCTTTTTTGTTAACCTTTTTCAGTTATATGTCACCTTTATTCTTCAGTGGATTGCTTTCATATTTGGTAGGGATGAAGAGGACCAGGCGTGTGGGACAAATCTCACTTTCTCCGTTATGTACTTACATCCCTTGACGTCCGAGCTTTACCTTTTGACTAACCGTTTTTTTTTTTTGTTTTTTTTTTTCAAAGTTATGTGTTACCTTTATTCTTCAATGGATTGTTTTCATAAATGGTAGGGTAAACAGGAGGACCAAAGAGAGACAACTCACACTTTCTTTGGGTTATGTACTTATCTCCCTTGAAGTCGAAATAACTCCCATACAGTTTGAGATAATTTAATATTTGATAGGTACATATATCAGGTCAAGTAGAAGCGTCGCATGTAAGGACAATTCTTGCTTTATGTACTTATCTCCCCTGAAACCAAAATCTTGTACAGGCCATAACTCCCATACTATTTGAGATAATTTGCTAATATTTGGTAGGTTCATATATCAGGTGAAGTAAGAATATCACATGCAAGAAGGGCAGTATCTTTGTTCTTTTTTTTTTCAAGTTATCTCCGTTAAACGAATTTCTAAGCCAAATTCTTGTGTACTTCATAACTTCTTAATGGTTTGAAATAGTTTGATAATAGTTGGTAGAGGCCAACCAGTAGGCATGTCGCATGTAACAGAGACAACTCTGACTTTCTTTCTTACGTACTTATCACCCCTGAAGCCGAAAGCTTGTGCAGCCAAAATTGATTTCTGGATGAGTTTTTCAAAAATCTGTCCTTTAAAATAGTGATATCATGGACGGCGAGCGTTGGGTCCCAAGAGGATTACCTTTTGGTTGACCTTTTAGAAAAACCCCGTCCACAATGCCATTAGGCGTTTTTCGTTATTGTTTTAATTTCTTTTCTGATAAAAACTGAATGACGTTCAGCGAAGAGCATGTAGGTGGGATGCAAAAGCCATTGCATTCATTAAATGACGTTCAACGAAAAGCTTGTTGATGGGATATAAAAGCCATTGCATTCATTAAATAATGTTCAGCAAACAGCTTGTGGGTGGGATGTAAAAGCCATTGCATTCATGACGTTCAGCGGATAGCCTGTGGCTGTAAAAGCCATTGCAGTCACGGGATGGCGTTCAGCGGATAGCCTGTGGTTGTGCTGTAAAAGCCATTGCATTCACGGAATGGCGTTCAGCGGACAGCCTGTGGGTATGCTGTAAAATCCATTGCATTCACTGAATGGCGTTCAGCGGACAACCTGTGGGTGGGCTGTAAAAGCCATTGCATTCACTGAATCATGTTCAGCGGACAGCCTGTGGGCGGGCTGTAAAAGCCATTGCATTCACTGAATGGCGTTCAGCAGACAGCCTGCAGGTGGGCTGTAAAATCCATTGCATTCACCGAATGGCGTTCAGCGGACAGCCTGTGTGTGGGCTGTAAAATCCATTGCGTTCACTGAATGGCGTTCAGCGGACAACCTGTGGGTGCGCTGTAAAAGCCATGGCATTCACTGAATTGCGCTCAGCGGATAGCCTGTGGGAGGGCTGTAAAAGCCATTGCATTCACCGAATGACGTTCAGCTGACAGCCTGTGGGTAGGCTGTTAAAGCCATTGCATTCACTGAATGGCGTTCAGCGGACAGCCTGTGGGTGTGCTGTAAAAGCCATTGCATTCACTGAATGACGTTCAGCGGACAGCCTGTGGGTATGCTGTAAAATCCATTGCATTCACTGAATTGCGGTCAGCGGACAGCCTGTGGGTTGGCTGTAAAAGCCGTTGCATTCACTGAATGACGTTCAGCGGACAGCCTGTGGGCGTGCTGTAAAAGCCATTGCATTCACTGAATGACGTTCAGCGGACAGCCTGTGGGTATGCTGTAAAAGCCATTGCATTCACTGAATGACGTTCAGCGGACAGCTTGTGGGTGTGCCGTAAAAGTCATTGCATTCACGAATGGCGTTCAGCGGACAACCTGTGGGTGTGCTCTAAAAGCAATTGCATTCACTGAATGACGTTCAGCGGACAGCCTGTGGGTGGGCTGTAAAAGCCATTGCATTCATTGAATCATGGTCAGCAAACAGCTTGTGGGTGGGATGTAAAGACCACGATGATCAGCAAACAGCACGTGTGTGGGATATAAAAGCAACTGCGTTCATTGAATGATGCTCAGCTTACAGCATGTGGATGGGATGTAAAAGGCACTACATTCACTACTTGAATGATATTCAGCAAACAGTATGTGGGCGAGATGTAAAAGCCATTGCATTCATTGAATGGTGAACACATTCGGAAATGTATAAATTCATCTAAAATGCTCATACGGAAAGCTACATGTACATGTAAATGTATAGCTGGTAAAGAAAAGAAATTCAACATCCTGACACAACATTATTTTGTTTATTCCATGTTGGTGACAGATACATGTGATTCTATCATGAGTATTTAATGAAATGATATGGAGACAAATAAGTATGGAAATAAATTACAATACAGTGACATGCCATAAGTATATCACAAACATTTCAACCCACAAATATTTCTATGCATTTTCACATTTGTAAAACTAATCTGACATCTCAACTCTGCTATTAATACTTAACCCTTGTCCTGCTGAAGGGAGAATAAAGATGCCACACCCATTTCTAATTTTCAGCCAATCAGATTACTTGATCCAGCTTGTTGATAGAAATTCACATACTTAATGGCAAACAGTGCAGATCCAGATCAGATGGCTTTTTCAGAAGCCAACTGATCTGGATCTACACTGTTTGCAAAGGTAGGACATAACTGGGTTCAGCAGGACAAGGGTTAATTAACGGGGGCAGATTCAGAGGGGTTTGAGGAGTTCATGACTCAAAATTCCATTTTCATGGGAAATTTTGGATTAATTTGGCATATCGAATTTACCCTGTATATTCACACTGTATACTTCTCTTCAACATGTAAACTTTACTACCTGTGAATATGTGTAAATTTGCTGCGTGAGTGGCAAACAGTGTAGACCCTGATCAAATGCTGTATTCTGTAGCATCTGATCTGGGTCTACACTCTTAATCAGGCCTGTCTGTCTTAATATATGAGTAAGTATGGTAATTTGACACAATCGAGCCGCTCAGAAATCATCCTGGATCCTCCCCTGCTTAAGGTGGGAAGTGTCTGGGTGGCCAAGCATTTAGCTCTCTGGAATTTGGATCACAAGTTCCCGGGTTCGAATCCAGCTGGAGACGGAATTAAGCTCTTGACAGCATGACACTAATTGCACAGAGCCTTTCATTATCACCATCCCATCGTCTCGAAATGACTTAAATAATGTTGAAAGGGACGTAAAACACCAAATCATCATGCGTAAGGTGAAGGGATACACTTGGTATATTTTTTCATCCTTTTTGACCAGGGTCCAGCTGTTCAAAGCTAACGACGTCGTTACTTAAAGAATCATTAAAATTTACATTGAGTGATACGCAAATATGCTGAAATTTTTTGCTGAAAAAATGTGAGTAGCTTTTGCAGTGCAAAAGCTACTCACATTTTTTCAGCAAAAAATATCAGAATATTGTATATTGAATTTGCTAAAACAGTTAACGAAATGACCCTTAATGAGCTTAAGCTAATGACGCTTTGAACAACTGGGCACAGGCAGATAACTTTTATGACTTCCTGTTTGTTTTCCCTTCTGAAAAGGAGTCTACTCTAAAAGGAAAGAATTTGCCCCACTCAGAGAAGACCCTTTTCTGAAGGGAGCAAAAACAATACTGACAAGATTTGTCTCACATGAAAGTGTATCAATTCCTCTTTAACATCTAGAGTAAATATTTCAGAAGATGCCATTTTAAAAATATTTTTATTTTTTTTCCAGAAAATGGGATTTGACATACCATGCCTAAGGAGTCAATTGCATTAAGTGACAAATCCTGCAATTACTTAGTGTATGAATTGTATAATGGCGCCTCCATGAATGGTCACCTCTCAACAACAGCCACATCCCTATAACAGCCACTTTACTTAATCCATTGAATGTAAATTTGAGCCACCTCATGACAAAACCAACAAAACTGATGTGCATCCCAGGAAGACTCAGATCAGCCTGGGCATTTGCCCAGTCTGATCAGAGGCTTCACTGTGCACTCAAAGAGCAGGTAAGGACCCAAGTTTTCTTCATGCAGACAGCAAACCCTCATCAGACTGGGCAGATGCCCAGGCTGATCTGAGTCTTTGCTGGGCACACATGCCATTTTGTTGGTTTGTCATGAGGTACTCATTTTCTCTACAACAGCCACCTCTATACCACAGTTTTATGCCTTTCTAAGGGTAGCTGCTGTAATGAGGTTCCACTGTAAACTGACTACTTACTTGTAGCATAAAAAAGTCACAACCAGTATAACTTTGTTACTTTGTTCACTTATCCTAAATCAAAGCACTGCAGGCACTGGAGGCCTGGGCATCAGAATAGTCTTCTATTGTCAACAGGTTTTCATAAGCATTTATTCAAAACTTTCAGTTAGTTATTATTACCATAGCTCTAGATAAGATACTTTTTCCAATCAAAAAGTATGGATATTTTTCATATTTCTCCATGAAAGCATATATTGTGGCAGGCAACTAGAGCAAGTGCCCAGAGGGTCATGAATACCCCTGGCCCGCGCTATTTTTTTAATAATAAAATATTTTAAAGTCAATGACAATGATATAAGGCAAAATGAATGGACCATGACATATAGGTCACTGACCTACATATAGTTTACAAGGTCAGTCTCTGAGTGACACTGATCTATCATCCCAAGTACACTTTTTCTGGAGTAAATAGTCTTCACCACATGAAGCTAAATCCTTGAACCATAAAATATATAGAGGATATTCAAATGTTTGGAGTGAATATGACTTTTATTTCATCGAGTGAAGTGAAAAACTGTATATTTCATGAGTGCCGAAGGCACGAATGAAATATACATTTTTTCACTTCACGAGATGAAATAAAAGTCATATTCACGACAAACATTTGAATTTTCTTTTTATTATAGACATCAATTTCGATAGAAGAGATGCAAATCTTGCATTTGCAAGGGAAAGTCTGACACGCAGTTTTGTCCCTTGGCGCCATGACGTTCATGTTTTGTTTTGTTTGGTGACGTTAGATATGACGTCAGAAACGCGCATTGGCGTGTAAAAATAAAATAAAAAAAAAATTTACTCTCTTTCAGTGAATACCATAAAAATTTTCATCTCGTGTAATGAAAACATTAATGTAAATAAGAAAAAAGTAGATCCAGATCTTATATTTTTCACTGCTCAGAGGAGCGAAAATATAAGTTTTATATTTTCACTAGTGAAAATATAAAACTTATATTTCACTAGTAAAAATATGCATTTTATTTCATTAATAATTCTCTATATTTCATTACTTTGTATATAATAAAGGTCATTGACCTACATAAACTTGACAGGTCAATCTGATGGTCACATTGATCCATTACACCAACTTTGATGTTAATCCATTAAATAATCTAGAAGATATTAAGCAAATCACTAGACCATGAAATATGTCATGCTGATTTATATTTATTTTGAGGTCAAAGTTTGGGTCACACTGTGTCATCATATGTAAATATGACACTTAGGCATCAAATAGTGGGAGATACAAGACAAAATCACAGGGCTATGAAATAAAGGTCACATAATCCCAAACTATAATAGTCATACATCAAATTGTATTCAAGATGTGCCATAAAATCACTGGCCCATGAAATATTGGTCACAGTGACCTACATTTACTTTTCAGTCAACCATCGGATCATACTGATACATAATCCCAAATAATGATGCCCATACATCAAATAACATTCAAGATATAAGGCAAAATCACTGTACCATGAAATGGGGCAAAGTGACCTACATTTGTAAAGATATCAATTGTGGTGTCACACAGAACCAATATCCCAAGTATCACATCAATCTATGAAATAGTCTTCAAAATATAAGGCAAAATCACTGGAGCATGAAAATAGTCACAATGACCTTGACCTTATAACACTGAATAATATATCAATGTGATAAACATGTCTGACAAAATACTACTTTATTGCAGTGTCCTAGTTTTTGACCTCTAGCCCTGCCCCAGGGCATGACCCAGGGGTTCATAAATGTAGAATGGAAGAGAACCCTCCCAGGTACCCCCATATCAAATATGAAAAGTTTATTATCAGTGGCTGCAGGGATATAAGTAATCAAAAGTTACGCTTGGCACTTTGGGTAAAAATTTCAGCAGAGGACATTTTGAAATATTTTGCTTATTTTTTCCTGAGCTCTGACAATGCCTATTTTCTGGAAAAATAAGGAAATTATCACCAATTTGTCGTCTGCTGAATATTCCCAGAGAGTGGTAATGCTAAAAGACAAACCTTATTTATAAATGTGTGAAAAATGGGTCTTAATCTGGAAAGTTATCAAAAGATTTAAGGCACAATGCGATTTCAAACATCAAAACTGGTTAACAATTCTTTTTAAGGTTTTCAGATACGCAATATTCGTACTTTTCCATTCTATTATCAGTTATCTAGATCGGCTATCTCAGTTAACAAATGTGTTTTCTTTCACTGTTACAGCATACTAATTTGCAGTTATAAGCATACTAATTTGCAGTTATGAATAAGCTCATCAGGGCTCAAAATTCTTAGTCAAACAGTTTTGTATGATAAACATTGTACATCTATCAAAGTTTGTTGCAAATTAAACCTAATGATTATGTTCAAACCCAAATATACATGTATTTTTATTTTCACGTTTTTTTGTTTGTTTTTTTTTTTACAGTGTAGTGAGATGCAGTACTTTGCACTTTACTCATGTTTTTCCAAAAATGTTTTGACAGGGCTTGAAATTTTGGTATGACTACTTTGGCCTTCGGCTTAGCAAGCCAAGCCCAGGCCAAAAAGCAAATGCGAAAATGTCTTCAGGCATGTGCGATCAGTGAATACCAAGATCAGCATACACATTAAAGCTGGCACAATTAATCAGATAATCGATTAATTGATCGATTAAGTAAAAAAAATATGATTACCATTGCAGATTTGCTAATAATCGATCATTTAATTTCTGTGTCTCTTACTTTACCGTATTTACCATTAGTATTCAGACACCTCAACTCCTTACCATACTTAATCTAAAATTTGAACGAGTACAACTTACTACCCAGTGCTGGGTATTAGATGGATGAGTGGCAAACAGTGTAGACCCCTATGAGACGCCGCACTTGCGGCGTCTCATCTGTGTCCTGGATGATACTTTGTACATGCTCAGGATAATCTAAATCTATCATTTTGCGCAAGTTCAAAGTCATCTAGCCACTCGATATGGCCCATATGATCAGGGTGTGCACTGTTTGTCATCCCAAGAACATTTCAGTCACATTCCTCGGCAATCAAAAGTTGTGTTCAATTTATTGCCAATAGGTGTCTTACAGTCAACCTGAATCAAGCAATCACATATCTTAAAAGATCTCTTTTTCAGACCTCATTATATTATATCTTTACTACTCTCTTGGTTAATTCAGCAGATGACAAATTGGTGATACTTCTCTTATTTTTCCCAGAAAACTAAATTTGACATTCATGCAAATTGGAGACAATTGGCACAAAATGTCAAATATGTTTCCCAGAAAACAAAACCTGACGTTTCATGCAAATTGTCTCCATGTCAAATGTCAAATCCTGTTTCCTCGGAAAAATAATATACTTCAATATGTTGCTGGTGAAAATGTTACTCAGAGTGCTAAGCATTAACACAGGTTTGACTGTAAAAAAGTCTATGGAGTTTGAATTTTATGATATACAGCTGGCACATCAGTTTGAAATTGCACAGTAAAAAACCTTTAGAACAAACCAATGAACACAAGGAATAACATGTGAATGCACTGTTTGCATATGCCATTTGTCAGAAACTTTGGCAAAAAATATTAAGACGTTTATTGAATATACATAAACCATGTTCTGGAACCTCATTTGAATTATCTCTATGCTTGTACATGTGTGTGATACACAGAATATGCATTCTTTCAACAAATTTGCAACAAGTTCTATATACAATGTTAACAGCGCTATTAACGGTATAATCTTTAACAAATAACAATGACTTGAAACAAATTCAACCTTCAAAGTTAGGCACAAATATATTGTAATTATCATGTCCACCATTCTAAGATTCTATTTTTAAAAGGGACTGGATAAACCTTGAAATTTTTTGCCATGTTGTTTACAGAAGACAACTTTTGAGGACACTTTTTTGCTTGGCACGGCCCAAATATGTTTCCATAAGAAAGGAAGAACTACAAAGGAGCTATATCCTGAGAAAATGTATTTTCAGACCTCTGTGTTTAGTGAAAACCAGGGCCCAGTTGTTCAAAGCTAACGGATGTCATTAGTTAACGATTCGTTAGAATTTACATCGAGTGATACGCACATATGCTGAAATTTTTTGCTGTGCAAAAGCTACTCACATTTTTTCAGCAAAAAATATCAGAATATTGTGTATTGAATCTGCTAAAACAGTTAACAAAATGACCCTTAACGAGCTTGTTAAGCTAACGACGCTTTGAACAACTGGGCCCGACCAGCCTATGCACTCACAGTCTGATCAATCTTTGTTGTCTACTTGAAGAAGCTGAGTTGAGATTTTACTGTCCAGTCAACCCATTAGGGTCATGTCAAGCTGGTTAGTTTGCCTAACCACAATTTTCCTAGGCAGGCTTATTTTTTTTTTTTTTTTTTGATTTGGGTTTTACGGCCCTTTCAAGAATATTTCACTTATATCGAGCCGATCATTCATCGAAGGTGGGCGAAAACCGGAGAACCCGGAGAAAAACCACCTGACCATCCGTAAGCAGAACTTGGCTTTCCCACATATGACCCGAGCCAGGCTCGAACCACAGCGGTGAGAAACCTAATGGATTAAGAGTCAACTCTCTTATCCACTAGGCTACGGGGGCCCGTCATCCTGGGCAGGCTTAATCCTCTAAGGGGTTAACTGGTATTTGTGCACATTCTTTCACCAGAAACTGACAACTGCCCTTTTTATATCAGCTGAAGAGAGAGGATGACTGTAGAAAATAGTTCATGATCAATCTCTATGAAAGAATGCTGCCTGACCTGGCAGGGATCGAACACACAACTTTCTGATTTCCAGTCAGGTGTACATCCGACTGAGCCACCGAGGCCAAACCATGAAACCTGGGATCTTAGTTATCCAAAGAGCACCCAGTGACTACTGATCATACTGTGCAGATGTGCAGGCTGATCTAAGTAATCCCTGGTCTCATGTCTGAAGGTAGGCACTCTCAAATATAAAGTCCAAATCTCTGGGATCATGGAAATTAAGTCTTGACCTGGGTAGTTCGAGCCACTGAGGATTAGCCATAGCACCAGGTCAGGCGGCATATGATTTAGGAATGTCTTTTCGAACCTCTATAAAAAAATTGTATTTTGCAGGTACTCATTAGAACTGCTTTGATGAGACAATTCTAATGAGTCACAACATACATATTCAAAAATCCCTAAAATATCCCTAAATATTTGTTTCCTTCAGCTATCAGAAGAATTTCCTAGGGACTCAAAACCCAGTTTGAATTAGCCAAGGTAAATGAGCCATCAGTGTTCGAGCCATTAAACTTTTACTGTATATTATTATACAGAGGAGTATTTGGTGATAATTCTGGGATAATTTTTCTTATTTCTCCCTAAAAAACATATCTTATGGGTACTCATTAGAAGCGCCTCGGTGAGGCGCTTCTAATGAGTACCCACAATATATGTTTTTATGGAGAACTGGAGAAAATTATCCCATAATTATCACCAAATACTCCTCCTTGACAATTCCTCTGATATATCAAAAATTTTCCTTCAAAATCAAAACTAATAAGGAATTCTGCCATATTAAGTAATACCATTATCAAAGAAACTCTGAGAATAACTCACAAAGTGATCTGTTTCTAGGCAAAAGCATAATTCATCAGCAGTGATATCAAGGTGTTTTATATCCCTTCCAACATTACTTAAGTCATATCAAGACAATAGAAGGGTGAAAATGAAAGGCTCTGTGTAATAAAGCTGAATTTTGCCTTCAGCAGGATTCAAACGACCTCGTGATCTGAAGTAGGAAGTGCTAACCATGTGGCCACCTGAATAATTCTCATGAAATTTCAACAAGTCTATCCACTGATGTATCTAAAAAGTGCTGGCTGAGTGAAATGGTGTAGTCCCTGATCAAACTGTTCCTTTATCTGGGCTTTGATCTGGGTTTACATTTACTGCTCGGGTAGATGTATCCCAACATTTAGAGTAAATGCCTCTAAATGCGATCATATTTTTTTGAATGCTATTTTTAATATGACAGCTTTCATTGATAGTAATAGACAGCCAGTTTAACCATTACTGCTCTCTGGGCTAATTAAGCAGATGACAAATTGGTAAATATATTTCTTATTTTTCATAGAAAACAGGATTTGACATGTCATGTAAAGTGTCTCCATTGCAGACAATCTGCACCAAATGCCAAATCTTGTTTTCTTGGAAAAATAAGAAAACTATTTCAAAATGCCATCTGTTAAGCATTAAGGTTAGCATGATATGCAAAAATGTCAACATTCTGAAATGTTTTTCTTGTTTTTCCCAGAAAACATGCTGATCTGTAAATGTAAATTGTCTTCAAAGGATAAATACAAAAACTATCATCACTTTTTCTCCAAAGAATACTAAAGACTGATTATTAACCCATTGTAGTCGGGAGACCCGTAAAAGGGTAACTGGCAAACAGTGCAGATCCAGATCAGATGCCGCAGAATGTGGCGTCTGATCAGGGTCTTCACTGTTTGAAAATAGTTTACCCATTTTTCTCTAGGAATATGTAAATCTCATAGCCGGACATACCTAACATTGAAATTGGACTCTTCCAATATATAGTGTGGTAGATTCTTTTCAGAATACAATGGGTTATATGGACATATTGTCTAAATGACTATCACAGACTTTTAACCAAGTCATGCCTCGCATCCTAAAAAAGGGACAATGGTAAACAGTGCAGTCCCAGATCAGACGTTGCAGAATGTTGCATCTGATCAGGGTCTACACAGTTTGCATTAAATACAGGAATTTCTAAAAAATATGGTAATAATAAATTTAACCAGACACCCCGTCTATTAAAAATGGTTCAGCCCAAAGAGTTAAAGAAGATGAGTCCATTAAGCATAAATGGGCTAATCAAACAGTGTTTTTTCTCAGTGCCTGTCAGGTAAAGTAGATTATAGTTGACTCTCGTTATCTCGACCTCGCTTATCTCGAATAACCGCTTATCTCTAAGTGAAAATCTGGTCCCTGCTTCAATATATCTCTAAATTAGGAGTCAAATTACATATTCATTCCTTTAGAGGTGGTTGTTCAATTAATTGTTTTCCTAGGTTCCGCAAATCTGATATGTCAAAGTACGGATAACTCTAAGTGTTTCCTATAGTCCCTTGGATTTCGAGATAACGAGAGTCAACTATATTTAATGGGCTGTTGTTCTTTAGCTAACAAATATAACTTTCACCACAATTCATAGACAGTGAAACTCCGCTATAAAGACCACATCTGGGACTGCCTTAAAGTGGGCTTATTAGTGGGATGGTCTTAACCTTTCAGCCTATCACACCAAACCAGATATCTTTGCAAACACGATCCAGGTGAGACAGCTTGTAACAAGTCGTCTCAGGATCTACACTTTTGCCTTTCTGTTTTTGATAATACACCAAAACCCCTATTTGCATCTGTGGACATGTCCAAATTCAAGGATGGAAGAGTCCACTATAGAAACACAGGGCTGAAAGGGTTAATATTGAATATGGAAAATAAGAAACCATGTGGGGCTGGCAAAAGTTGCTTTTGATAGTGGAGTGGTCTTTCTTTCAAGTGGTCAACCCAGCTAGCATTCTACGTAAATTTACATCGGGCCGTAATCGGCCCGTCAGCTACCCTGACGGGCCGATGACGGCCCGATATAGATTTATGTAGAATGCTGACTGGGAATAGCGGAACTTTACTGTGGTTTGTCTAATTCTAACAGCTATCTACATGATGTATATTGCACATCATCATGGCAAAGCTATACAATTAAAAGTCTATAAGCTTACAAAAATAATTCTGCATCTTGATGAATTTAATGCTTATACACCTATACAAATATGCACCATGCTTGAAATTACATGTGAAATCTCGCATATCCTTTATATACATTCAATTTACATGTATGATAACAATTTCATATAATACTATGGTTAAACCTATCTATACAAGCTCCATCACAGAGCAAATCCTTTCCTTTAAGAACAGCAATGAAAAGGGTAGATAAATATATCAGATTTATTTCCCTTAAAGCCTTCTCATCAGAACTGCTGCTATTCTGCCTAAGGCTTATCTAAAACCCTTTTAAAAAATAGACTAGTCCAAAAAATAACTTAAGATGTAGATACACCTCAGACTGCTCTATTTTTGCAAAGGGAGACAACTTTTGCCAATATGACATTGCCTCTCTAGTATCTGAAACCTTATAAAAATGTGGGAAACTCTTACAAAATAATGATGCTATTTTTACCTTTCAGAGTAGTCCCAATGAAAAGGCAAGCAAATCTTTCCATGTCAGAGTTATTTCCCTTGTAATTGTATCCATTCCTTTTTCATAGACAGCAAAGGATTTGTTAAGGAGGAGTATTTTGTGATAATTCTGGGATAATTTCCTCCAGTTCTCCATAAAAGCATATGTTGTGGGTACTCATTAGAAGTGCCTCACCGAGGCACTTCTAATGAGTACCCACAACATATGTTTTTATGGAGAAATAAGAATAATTATCCCAGAATTATCACCTAATACACCTCCTGAACAAATCCTCTGAGACAGGATACATTTAAATGATGGTTTTCTCAATGCATGCTGCAGCCAAAAGATGTAATGATAATAAGATCAGAGCAGAGCTCTTGGTAAGATGGGGTATCGGGTAAAAAAATCTAATTTCTTCACAAAAACCTATGTTGTGGATACTCATAAGAAGTGCCTCAACGAGTACCCCACAACATACATTTTCATGCAAAAATAAACAAAAATACCAATATTTTTTGGTTGAAAAAAAGCACCTTATATAAAGCTATAAGCATCATCAAGAAACTAGGCACCTTACCACATACACACATGCTAGCAGTGCAGGTCCTGGTCAAACTTGGTTATCACTGTTCGCAGGATTTACATAGCTACAGATAAGAGGGGTATCCACATAATATTTTTCTTATTTCTCGATGAATACATATGTTGTGGGTACTCATTAGAAGCGCCTTGCCGAGGCGCTTCTAATGAGTACCCACATCATATGTTTTTATTGAGAAATAAGAAAGATATCAGTATTTTTTGGATGAAAAAAGCACCTTATCTGTTGCTATGATTTATGGTATTAATGCTTAACATGCTGGATAAACATTTTATCAAAGGACATTCTAAAATATTTTTTCCAGAAAATAGGATTTGAGATTTTATGCAAACTGTCTCCTTAGTTTGCAGGAAATGTCAAAGCTTGTTCTCTAGGAAAAAGACAAATATTGTCAATTTTGTCGTTTGCTGAATTTGCCCAGAGAGCAGTAAAGATTAACCTAAAATATTCAAGCCGGCAGGCATGGGCACACTGTGTAGACCCCATCTTTTTTTTTTTGCTTTCCTACTTTTCTCCCGGCTAAACATTTTTTTAGCTCTAGATCAGGTGCTAGTGTTGGTGATAATTTAGAATTGTTATTTTTGCCCAACATGTGTGAAAACCGCCTGGAAGAAGTTCAAGGAGCTGCTACCAGTTCTCTCTTCATGACACCTCTCTTTTAAGACACGTGGTCGTGTGTACAGCTCTTGTGTGCGGAGCGCAATGCTCCATGCAACTGAGACTTGGCCATTGACAAAGCTAAACCTCCAATGTCTGCAGCGGAATGGCAGGGCAATGATCAGACAGATCTGCAATGTCAGGCCGCAAGACGTTGTCACCACCAGGTCCAATGAGCTACTTGGGCGGCTTGGCATTGAGGATCTGGACCTCATTCTGAAGGAGAGAAGGCTCCTTATGGACAATAGGAACTCTCCAATGGTGCAGTCAAGACAGCCTTTCACATACAGTTTGAGGGAAAGCGTGGGCCTGGGAGCCCCAAGATGACATGGAAGCAGCTGACAGAGAGGGACTGCAGAGAGTGGAAGCTCTTGGCTATCAACCCTCATGATAGAAATAAGTAGAGATCTGGTGTGAGATCTGCCATGCATGCAGCAAGCCGGCTATCTGGAAGGCGGCCCACTGATGTGGATGTTGCCCCTGTACCTGCATGTTAATGAAAAATCCGATTATGATGATGATGATATGATCATATATATGATAAAAACATACAATATAACCTCAATAGCTCGAACACGGATAGCTTGTTTACCGTGGATGATTCAAACTCTTTTGTCAGTCCCTACAAAATTCTTCCAATAACTCAAGAAAACAAATATTTAGGGATTTTTTTCTTATTTTATCATGGAATTGTATGTTGTGTGTACTCATTAGAACTGCCTCATCGAGGTGATTCTAATGAGTACACTCAACATACAATCGTTGTGTAGAAAATCAAAAAGATTTCCCTAAATTATTGTTATTTGTTTCCTGAACTGGTGCCATGATACCCTCACTGGCTCGAACTACCCATGTCTCGAATGAATTTCCATGGTTCCAAAGATGTTTGAGCCATTGAGGTTCCACTGTATGTTGCAGATACTCACAAGAACCAGCTCACCCAGAAATACAAAAGTCGCTTTCGAACATCTCTGAATATACTAAAGCCATTTTCACCCAAACATTTTAGATACCAAACTTATTGTAAAATTTTAACATGTTCATTTGGCCATTCTGGAATGTGTCTTTAACGTGCTGTGTAGCATTCAGAAGAAAAAGCTTAGTGCTTAGTTGACAAATTTCATGCTCAGCTGAGTTGAGCACAAAAAAAAGTTTTATAACCTTGGTGCCTGATCAGACCGAGTGGATGCTGGTTACATATACCATAATCTAGATTTCTATTTGGAAAGGCTCCATATAACTTAAGTATTGAGACAGACAGGCCTGAGCAGACTATGCAGACCATGTGGCATCTGTGAAGGGTCTACACTGTTTGACATATCAAGAGGTTGTAGAAATTGACTTGCTCAATAGAACTTTGGTAAGGTGTTAAGGTGCCTGAATACTTAGGGTAAATATGGTAATTTGAACAGCCTTTGGAAATGCACTTATTATAAGCATGAGTAAGACAAAATAAAGCAAAAATTCAGAAGACATTTTTCATTATATTTGCACCAAAACATATCTTGTTGGTACGCACAGGAATTGCCTCTCTGAGGCAATTCCAGTGATAAATTACAAGCACAAAAACAACAAAAATATCCAATATTCCTGTAATAACCCTAAATATATCAGGACAGATAAGCCTTTGCAAACAGTGCACACCCAGATTAGATGCTGCAGAATGCAGCATCTGATCAGGGTCTACACTGTATTCCATACATAAAGCAATATTTTAGACACATCAAGAGGTAGTAGAATGGACTATTTCTAATTTTAGACAAGTATGGTAAGTAGAAAAGGTGTCCCAATAGTTAAGGTAAATACGGTATCACCTCAGTTATCAATTTATCTGGAGCTATAATAGAAATGCCAATCTTAACACGTGACACATGTCTGTTGCTCATCATAGAAACTCAGTTGATATTTTTAATTCATAATTCAACTACCACATTTACCCTATGTATTGGGACACCTTAACTCCTTACCATACTTGTCCTAAAATTTTAACAATCTATTTTTACTACCTGTTGTCGTGTCAAAAATAGTGCTAGATGAGTCACAGAGTGGCAAACAGTGTAGACTCAGATCAGATGCCACATTCTGTGGCATCTGATCTGAGTCTATACTGTTTGCATAGGCCTATCTGTCCCAATATTTAGAGTTATTTTGGTACCTCACACACCCATTTTCCAGTTTTATTACCTAATTTTTTGGTGTTTTAAAGCATTTATATTCCCATATAAAAATCTTTTGCTGCTGCTGTTGCTAAGAAATAAGACAAAGCCATGTCTGTATTCAATGTAAAAATGGAGAAAAGCAGTAAAAAATCTTACTTTGGTATTAACCCATTGTAGTCGGGAGACCCGTAAAAGGGTAAATGGCAAATAGTGGAGACCCAGATCAGACGCCGCAGAACATGGCATCTGATCAGCGTCTCCACTGTTTGCAAATAGTTTAGCCAATTTTCTCTATGAATATGTAGATCTCATGGCTGGACTTACCTAAAATTGAAATTTGACTCTTCTAATATATTGTGTGGGAGAGTCTATTCAGTGTACAATGGGTTAAGAGGACTTAAAGCAGAACTAAACAAACTTAAACAAAGGTTTCTTAATACTTTAGGTAAAGTCGGTAATAAACTCCCTTTCAATTAACCATTTCAATGAGAAATCTTACAGTAGTAACCCTAAATATTGGAACAGACAGGCATGAACAAAACAGTGTAGACCTAGATCAGAATGCAGCATCTGATCAAGGTCTGTATTGTTTGCCACTCATCCAGCACTATTTTAGACACAACAACAGGTAGTAAAATAAGACTTTTACAAATTTTAGGACAAGTATGGTAAGGAGTTCAGGTGTCCCAATACTTTGGGTAAATACAGTAACCATTTCAATGAGAACTCATCTTAACCCTTAAACTGCCAATCACAACAATTGTTGTCTGCTTTGTCATCTGCTTGTGATTTTAAGTCATTTTTGCAAACAGTGTGGACCCAGATCAGGAGCAGGCTAACCTGGGTCCATACTGTTTGCCTGTATGCAAAAAATAGGTTTGAAAAGTTTACAAGAATATTCAACAGACGACAAAAACAGACGACATTTTCAGATGCAGGTTTTCTTGGTGTTTTAAGGGTTAAGTGATAGTGTGTCATACCTTGAGACACTTTTTTTTTTATTTTCAACCCAAAACTATTGGCATTTTTTCTCCACAGAGAAACATTTGTTGTGGATACTCATTAGAAGCACCTCACTGAGGAACTTCTAATGAGTGCCACCAACATATGTTTTGTGGAGAAATAAGAAAAGTATGTGGAAACCCCTCTTATCTGGAGCTATGGTCTGTTTAAAATTAGCCACCACCAATCATATGTACATGTATTATCAGTATTCATTTGTTTGTTTGTGTTGAGGTTTTACAGCCTGACTACCCAGGGTTGACAGGCCCAGTCAACCGATTAGGGTAAGTTGTCTTTTACCTAGCCACACTTTTTCCTGGGCAGAATTACTCCTCTAAGTGGTTAACCAGTACTTGTGCACTTCCTTTTGACAGAAACTGACCTGTCCTTTTGGGAGATAATGATCGCAGAAAATATTTCCTGATCAATCTCTGCAAAAAAATGTTGCCAAACCTGGCGGGAATCAAACCCACAACCTCCTATCACCAGTCGACACCAGTCCAACTGAGCCACCGAGGCCTGTATTATCCGGCTAAACATTGCAAGATACTGTATTTGTGCTATTAGTTTAATAACAGTAGACTAGCTTTTACAGAAATAAAGTTTCATGAGACAAAACCTATCCACAAAGCAATCAGTTCTTGTTGTGTAAAAATAAAATGAAACCACATAGCACTAGTTAAGGTGCTTTTTTCAATCCAAAAGTATTGATATTTTTCTTATTTCTCCACGAAAACATATGTTGTGGGTACTCATTAGAAATGCCTCACCGAGGCACTTCTAATGAGTACCCACATTTTCGTGGAGAAATAAGAAAAATATTTACCTGATACCCTCCCTTATCTAGACCTATGAAACCAGCAACAGAAAACCCATAACTCTAGATAAGACATTTTTTTTTTATCCGAAAAAAGTGCTATTATTTTACTTTTTCTCCACAACAACATATTAGAAGCACATCAGTGAGGCGCTTCTAATTAGTACCCACAACATATGTTGTCATGGAGAAATAAGAAAAGTATGTGGTTACTTATCTAGAACTATGAAAACTTGCCACTCACTGCAGTGTACTCACAAACCAGACTGTTTTATAACTGGCCAGGTACATGTACATTTTTGACCCTCAACCCACTTCTGATCAACCAACATGGCCGTCAGTAATCACAAACTGGTCTGTTTCCAAACTGGCCACATGCATGTATATCCCATAAACCCACTTTCAAACAACCACTGTCATACCTCTAGATAAGGAGAGTATTCAGAATGTAATTTTTGTTAATTCTGCACCAAAACATATCTTTTGGGTACTTAATGGAGTCCACTGAGTACCACAAGAATATGTTTTCAAGCAAAAATAACAAGAATTATCCTAAATTATCACTTCAATTATCCCCTTATCTGGATTTACGCAGTATGGCTGTCAGTTATATATATCACAGTATATTCCACAATAATTGTATCACCAACTATCAGGACTTTTTACTGAGATGGTTAGGAGCATCCGCAAACATGTATTTAAGTTTAAAGGCCTCCGCTAACAGTTCACTGATCTCCGAATCATGCCAATGATGTGTCGGCAAATTCTGCAGGAACATAAGAATACCCTGAAAAAAGAACAAAATATGGTTGAAGAAAACATATAAAATATACATATTCAACTTTAATCCTAGTCCTGCTGAATCCGATATGCCCTACCTTTGAAAACAGTGTAGATCCAGATCAGCTGCTTCTTCAGAAGCCAGTTGATATGGATCTGCACTGTCTGTCATTATGTATGCGAATTTGTATCAACAACCTAGATCAAATAATCTGACTGGCTGAAAATAAGAAGTGGGCGTGGCATCTTAATTTATTCAGCATGGCAAGGATTAATATTTGGACACAGTAAAACCTGCCACCTGTATTAAGCAATCATCCATCTTAAACAACTATTATTTCAGATTCCATGAAAAGTGAAGAAGTGTAAATTTACCTGTATTAAGCAAGCACCTATTTTAAGCAATCACATTTTGGTTTTCCCATAGGGGCTTGCTTAACACAGGTTTGACTGTACATTATTGCATAAAAAGCAGTGTCGCACGTTATAAACAGCCGTGCGTGCATTAACCGGCCAAAAGCTGTGTATTAACAAGGCAATTCATGCGCTGTTAATGCACGGCTACGCAACTTTCAATATGCGGGTTACGGGGCCACAGATTTGCTGCCGTTACGAGATGTGTACTGCCTGGCCCTAGAACGAGCATAATCAGTGGGAATTACGTTCGCGAGACATTGGTGAAAAGGTGAAACAAAATAGTGCAAGAAATAACGCGAAATGTAGCAAATGTTTTCAGATTTTATGCAATAATAGCGATCAAACATGGTTTTTCAATGCATTAACATTCGTCAGGTCCCTTGGGAGGTGTTGAAAACCGTGGCCTTCGGCCTCGGTTTTCAACACTTCCCATGGGACCTGTTGAATATTAATGCATGAAAAACCATGTTTGATCCCTATAACCATACTGGTCAAAAACTTTGAACAAGTCCATTAGACTACCTGCTGAAGTACCTAAAAATTCTGGATGAGTGGTAAACTTTAGACCCAGATAAGCCCTATTCTGTAGCATCTAATCTGGTTCTACACTATTTGCTCAGACATTTCAAAATACTTGGGGTAAATAAGTTTTCATTCCCTCCAAATGGAAGTCATTAACTATTAGAATGACCAAAATTAATATATAATGTTAGCAAACAGTGCTGACTGACCAGACTGCTCAGATGCACAGGCTGATATGGGTCTGTGCTGATTGCATTTGTCATAAGGTTGTTTTCCATTTGGAGAAGCACAACTATACAGACTGATCTGGATCTAACCTAGATGCATATATCATATGGTTATTTTCTATTTGGACAGATTCTTGTATTAATATTTCCACATGGTCCATACCCTGTGCATGTGCAAAGGCCCTGACATGTGTCAGGTTTTCAAACTGGAATCATTGTTTTTTGTTTTTTTTTTGTTGCATATGCCATACAGTTATGTACAATCTTCCTGAACCAAGCCTCAAATTAATCCTTTCACTCCTGAGTTTCTGAGATGGACTCTTCTATCAATTTTGACACATCCATTTATGCAAAGAGGGGTTTGAGTCAAAAAATCAATATCAGAATGGCAAACAGTGTAGATCATGATCAGACAGCCAATATCAATGTTCCAACTCTGCAATTATGACTTAACCTTTGAATCACAACTGCAGCTGACGATATTCTGATTTTCTGTCATATCTTACTTTCTCTAAATTCTTTTATTAAAAAATTTAGAATGTAATCTGCACAATTTTGCTTGGTGCTTTATGGGTTAAATCTAGAATTTATCCTCCCCATTATTGCATAAGCATCAACAAAATTATTATTATCATCAATATCTGAGCCACAATATGAAAAAACGTACCTTCTGACAGGTGCGCCAAACACAGACTCAAATCAGTCTGTGACTCAAGCAGATAATGAAGACTGATCAGACTGTGTCTGATAGTCTTCTTTATCTACATGAAAAAACGTTGCATCCTTGGCTATCCAAAATGCACCCAGTGAAGATTCTGATCAGACTGCATGCTGGCAAATCTGAATCTTTGCTGTGCACATCCCGAGGTATGTTTTCTGACATTAGGGCACATTTGATTTTGTCCTATTTCCTATGAGTAGCCTAAACTAAGGATTTCCTATGAGTAGCCTAAACTTAGAAAAGTTACCTGAAAATCCCTCTCCCGTAACAAATCTTTGGAGAACCTGGTAAGGAAGGCTGCACAGACATACAGGTGAAAATCAGCAAAACCATTAGGCTCAGACTGAAAATAAATTCATGATGTTACAATGAATAGATACACTTATTTGATTTTTCTCTGACAAGGGAGACAACTTTTCTGACTGTTTGCCCTTTCTGAAAAGGGTTTACTCCTAAAGGAAAGAATCTGCTCCCAAGACAGGAGATTCTTTCCCCTTTATAACAGACCCCTTTTCATAAACAATCAAAAAACATTTTGACAGAGTTGCCACCCTTGAAAGTGTATATTCCCCATACATACTTGGGGAAAGCAATTATGTTACTTACTTTTACCTCTCTTCTGAAAAATGGTCTTTTCTAAATGGAAAAAATTTGCTCCCACAGGCAAATTCATTCTTTTAGAATAGACCCCTTTTTAGAAGGGGGTTGGAGTGCACAAAAGCAAACAGGAGGTCACAGAAGTTGTCTCTGTAAATAAAAACTTGAAACGATAATACCCCACCAATATGTGACGGGCAGATTACTTGACAAAAATCCCAAACCCAGATCTCCTCACTATCAATGCACATACCAAACTTGGTGAAAATTCATTGACATTTACTAGTTCTCACTAGGAAACAAAAATACAGACAGACGGATGACAGATGGATGGATGGACAGACTGACAAACACAAGGACAATCAATGTAAAACCATAAATCCCTGTCAGGAATAAAAATAAAAAGGTTAAACTATACGAGGGTTGTGCAAAAAGTTCTGTCACTAATAGGCTTCCTTAGTTTTATCCCAGGTATATTTTAAAATGCTTCACTGCACTTGAATGGTGTGTTGAATAGCTGACCATACCCGTTTATTTTGTGCAAATTGCTTTCCAACTGACCAAGTTATTTCAAACTGAAATAGGTGCAGTCATATACACTGACCAATTTACTTGTTACATTGGATGATGGACCAAGCAAAGGATGATCAGGAGTCCACCTTTTACATGACAACGCCTCCTCTCATAAGTGTGAGGTTGTTAAGTCTTTTTTGGCTTCTGAAAAGGTGAAAGTTTTAAACCATCCACCTTATTCACCTGACCTGAGTCCCTGTGACTTCTTTTTATTTCTAAGGCTTAAGAAAATGCTTTCTGGAAATAAGTATACATCTAGAAGTTCTCTTGGCAGCACTATTTATCAGTGTCTCCAACAGATACCAAAAGAAGACTATTTATCTGCTTTTCGCGACTGGATAAAAAGGTTACAAAATGTGTTTCAGAAAAGGGGGGATACTTTGAAGGTTTGTAATAAAAATATGTTTGATAAAACGTAGCACTGAAGTAATCCGAACCCAGTGACAAAACTTTTTGCAGGACCCTCGTAATACCCCGCCATTATCGTGTCGCAGGCAGGTAACTCTGTCAAACATTGGCAAAATTTGCCCATTAGTAATCCCAAACCAGATCTCCTTTATATCAATGCATGTACCAACTCTGGTTAAAATCCCTTGACATTTACTCACGTTATCGTCCGGAAATGAAAATACGGGCTTTTCTTGGGCACATAATTCGGTCAAAATTTGACGAAATTTGCCCATTAGCAATCCCAAACCAGATCTCCACAATATCAATGCACATACCAAGTTTGGTGAAAATCCATTGATGTTTACTCGAGTAATCATCCGGAAATGAAAATATGGGCGTGTCTCGGGCAGAAAATTCCTTCAAAATTTGACGAAATTTGCCCATAAGCAATCCCAAACCAGATCTCCATAATATCAATGCACAATCCAACTTTGGTGAAAATCCATTGATATTTACTCAAGCTATCATCGGGAAACGAAATACAGACGGACAGATGGACGACTGACGGACGGAGGGATGTCCAACATGAAACCATAATACCCCGCCACTATCGTGTGGCGGGGTATAAAAACGGCAAAAATCTACCAAGTGTACATAATCTCCTTTATTTCCCCATGCATATTGTGTTTACTCATTCAAAGCTCTCATCAAGAAGCATTACCTACAACATTTTCTTGGAGAAATAAGAAAAAATAGCAAACTGAATACTTTTTGGTTGAAAAAAGGGCTTATCTGGACCTATGTATTATTTTGCAGTTTGTATCATCCATACTCTGAGACAACAGAAGATACAGTCGACTCTCGTTATCTCGAATTCCAAGGGACTCTCTGAAATACTTCGAGATATCCGTAGTTCAACATATCAGGTTTGCAGAATTGAGGAAAAAATAATTTGATTAACCACATTTAACAAACTGATAGGTAATTGGACTTTTGAAGTTAGAGATATATTGAAAATATTGTGGAAAAGAGGAGAAATTGCTCCTTAGGAGCAATTTCTCCTCTTTTCTACAATATTTTCAATCTGTTGTTAGGTTTTCATGTGTAGGCAGGGACCAGATTTTCACTTCGAGATAAGCGGTTATTCGAGATAAGCGAGGTCGAGATAACGAGAGTCAACTGCTTATTCATGGCATGTTAGGAGATTGGGCATATATATGAATCATGGCAACAAGAAAAAAAAGCTGTTAAATTATTGCACAGCTTGCCTGAATAAAAGCTTGACTGTCAAAAGTACAATATTTTGACCTTTGAAAGTTGAAAGTAAACACCATAGACTCTGACTGGTCTGTGTAGATGTAAAGACTTGTCTGCATCTGAATCATTCGAAGAGGTAATTTGGAGCCATTTGGAATGGTAAGGTACACATACCATAGCTCTAGATAAGAGTGCATATCAGGTAATATCTTCCTTATTTCTCCATGAAAACATGTTATGTTGCTCATTAGAAGCGAGTTACCAAGGCACCTCTAATGAGTACCACAACGTATGTTTCCATGGAGAAATAAGAAAAATAGCATTTTTAGATGAAAAAAACAGCACCTTATCTAGAGCTATGACTTACTAAGAATGTATCCCACAATCGTATACTACATCTCAGAGGTACTTCTCTCATTAATAAGTTATTCATCCACCGGAAAGAGAACTGTAGATATTCTACGCTATGTTCCTCTAAATGAGCATGTAGTTGTGCTGAAAAAAAAAGATGTATTCAAATTAAAGAATTTATACAAAAATGATCATAAAATCTTTACTTTGTAGGAATTGATACACTTTAAAAGGAGGTAACTCTGTGTCAACATTATTTTTGCCTTGTATTTTTATACAAAAAAAAAACAACAACAAAAAACTGAAAAAAAAAACCCAAAAAAAAAGAAAAAAAAAAAAGCATACAGCTAAAATTAACTTGTAAGTTCCATCACACTGGAGATCAAACCATTTCTACTTTGGTAAACAATCAAGCATTTCCAGACAAACTTATCCTCAAATCTACCAAACATGCATAGTGATATAAAACTGATGCAAAACAGGTGGGAAATAGATACTTGGCATGTATTGTTTCCAGCAGGATACAGATATCTTTGTTTCACATCAACAAAGATACACTTTTGTGCCTTCACACTGCCATGTCTCCAGTATTTTGATGAGTAAAACATTCCTATCTTCACACAAAGATACACTTTTGTGCCTTCACACTGCCATGCCTCCAGTATTTTGATGAGTAAAACATTCCTATCTTCACTTCATAGGCATTGTTTTTAAATGCTTTATTTCTACAGAGATAATCATTATTAAGTACTTACAGTCTATTCTTTTGATTAATTCCTTGAGCGCATTAACTTTAGTTTGTATTCCTGGCTGGGCAAATGTGTAGTTATCCTGTATCCCATCCAGAAGTTTCGATGTGCACCAAAATGTATCAGCTTCTATGATATTTAATGTGTCTTCAGGTAATTCAGTCAAATTGATATTTTCAACTTCTATATCTGTAAAACAATTACACCAAAACCTTATTATAACATGTTTCATTATAACATGATTTTGGATATAACACTGTTGGAAGAAGGATCCCAAAAAAAAAGTATAGATTATATAGAAAAATGACCACAAATGGTCATTTTTCTATATAATCTATACATTTTGTTTCGTTATAACATGGTTGTTTAGCTAACACAGACTCTTCTGTGGGTCCCAAAAATAGTGTTACAAAGAGGTTGTAGTATATTAGCATGGATAGTTTTATCACCCTTTTAGCAAATACTGTCTGTGAGAAAATTATAGTCTATACCAAAAACTGTATTCACATTTCCCCATATTAAAAGTGACCAGCGATATCATATATGGTAGCAAAATCTCATATGGTAGCAAATCTCATATATAGTAGCAAAATATCATATATGGCAGCAAAATCTCATATACCCATAAGGTAGTGAAATTTCATATATGGCAGCAAAATTTCATATATGGTAGCAAAATGTGTGATAGCTAAATCTCATATACATGTCTGGTAGCAAAATCTCATATATGGTAGCAAAATGTGTGATAGCTTAATATCATATATGGTAGCAAATTATCATATATGGCAGCAATCTCTTTTATGTGGTAGCAGAATCTCATATATAGAAGCAGGATCTCATATCAGGCAGCAGAATCTCCTATGCCGTAACAGAACTATTTATCCCACAAAGCACTAGATAAAATGCTATATGATGTGGTACTCAGAAGTGCACTTCTAAGGAGCACCCTCAATATATATTTTGTGCAGACACAAGAAACACGTTTATCCAGATACTCCGCTTATCTAGAGCTATGTATCCCTAACTGTCAGTTAAATTAAACCTTAAACTGCCAATCACAACAATTGTCGTCTGCTTTGTCATCTGCTTGTGATTTTAAAAGTCCTTTCTGCAAACAGTGTGGACCGAGATCAGACTGCTCCTCTAGGAGCAGTCTGATCAGGGTCCACACTGTTTTCCTGTATGCAAAAACAGATTTGAAAAGATTGCAAGAATATTTGGCAGACCACATAAACAGACAACATTATAGATGCAGGTTTTCTTGGCATTTTAAGGGTTAACTAGAGCTGGTGTTTATAAAACACTATGCCCCCAACTGCCTGACTCTAACACTGCTTGACTGCAACGCTGCTTGCCCATGATGGTAACAACAGGACAAATATACGAGATTTCAATGTTATTTTATCAAAAGGGAAATAACTCTAAAAAACAAATATGCCAGACAAGAAAAAAAAATACAGGTCAGCTATTTTTTCATGGGGAACCCATATATAAAATTTCAAAACCTTAGCATGCAGGGTTCTTAAGACATGGCATGCACAAAAAAGCATGACAAACGGACAAATGGACAGATGGACGAACAAAGGCAAAATAATATGCTCCATCAATTTCATTCGAAACAGGGGGCATAATCAGGTCATCTACTCATCACTACCAATCTATTCATCAAGTTTCAAGGCTCCAGCTTCAATAGTTTTCGAGATATTTTGCTGACAAGGGAAACATGTCCAAATTTACAAATGGCCATTACTCATGAAATATTTTTCAGAATTTACACAACAGTTAATCAGGTCACCTACTCATCATTACCAATCAATTCACCAAGTTTCAAGTCTCTAGCTCTAACAGTTTTTTTGAGATATTTTGCTGACAAGATAAAAATGCCCAAAATTACAAAGGGCCATAACTCAAGTATTTTTCAAAATTTCTTCAAAAGTTATTCAGGTTGTCTACTCATCACTATCAGTCTATTCATCAAGTTTCAAGGCTCTAGCTCCAACAGTTTTTGAGATATTTTGCTGACAAGGTAAAAATGCCCAAAATTACAAAGGGCCATAACTCATGAAGTATTTTTCAGAATTTATTCAAAAGGTCACCTACTCATCACTATAAATCCATTCACCTGCCGGCCTCAGTAGCTCAGTTGGATGCGCCGTCCGCCTGGAGACCAGGAGGTCGCGGGTTCAACCCCCGCCGAGGCCGGCAACATTCTTTCGTGGAGATTGATCATGAAATATTTTCTACGGTCATTCTCTCCCTTCCTCTGATTCAAGAGGGGCAGTTGTCAGTTTCTGGCAGAAGAATGTGCACAATACTGGTTAACCACTAAGAGGACTAAGCCTGCCCAGTAAATGTGTGGTTAGTCAAACTGACCGCGCTCGACATGACCCCATTGGGTTGACTGGGCCATAAAACCTCAACACAAACAAATAAAAAATCCATTCACCAAGTTTCAAGGCTCTAGCTCTAACAGTTTTTGAGATATTTTGCTGACAAGGTAAAATGCCCAAAATTATAAAGGGCCATAACTCAAAAAACATTTTTCAAAATTTATTCAAAAGTAAATCAGGTCACCTACTCATCACTACCAGGCTTTTTATCAAGTTTCAAGGCTCTAGTTCCAACAATTTTTGAGATGTTTGCTTACAAGGTAAAAATGTCCAAAATTACAAAGGGCCATAATTCATGAAGTATTTTTCTTATTTCTTAACCCTTGTTATGTTGAATAAATTAAGATGCCATGCCTACTAATTTTTATCCAATCAGATTGCTTGATCCAGATTGTTGATTTAAATTCACATACTTAATGGCAAACAGTGCAGATCCAGATCAGTTGGCTTCTTCAGAAACCAACTGACCTGGATCTACACCGTTTGTCAAGGCAGGGCATATCTGGGATCAGCAGGACAAGGGTGAATTGTACATTGTGGGTACTCATCAGAAGTGCCGCGCTGAGGCGTTTCTGATGAGTACCCATGTTTTTTTTTTTTTTGTTTTGTTTTTTTTTTGAAAAATGCAAAACTATTGATACCTTTTGGTGGAAAAACATACAAAAAAAAACAAAAAAAAAACAACCTTATCTGGTGCTATGGAATGTTCTAGATAAAATGATATTCATTATATCTGGCTACCTCATCTGAGTTGAGTAAAATGGGCAGTAGCAACTAATTCAAATGGTAATTTAGGTAATTTGCTTTCAAAAGATCCCTTTTCCTTAGAATGTTTTAACACTTAGTATGCTAGGTAAAAAATTCAGAAAAAACGCATGACCAAGTTATTTTTTTTCTTATTTTTCCCAGAAAAGAGGGTTTGATAGTTCATGCAAAATTGTCCCTATCATTTTTTCTATCTACTTTGTCATCTGCTAAATTTTCCCATGCAGTGCTAATGGTTGGCCTTTACTACTCTATCGGTGAATTCAGCAGATATTTTTCTCTCTTTTTTTTTCCAGAACAAAGGTGTTGATATTTCATGTAAACATAGACAACTTGCATGAAATATCAAAGCCTATTTCCTGGGTAAAATAATACATTTCAAAATGTCATCTGCTGCAATGTTTTAGCCAGCATGCTAAGTGTTAATAAGCAACTGAATTATGAACAACGTTAGGGGGAAATGATACTTTCAAGGGAGACAACTCTGTCAAAACTGTTATTGCTCCCTTCTGAAAAGGGGTCTACTCTAAAAGTAGAGAAGTTGTTCCCAAAAGAAATAACTTCTTTCCTTTTAGAGCAGAACCCTTTTAAGAAGGCACTTTGTAGGCAGAAAAGTAAATCAGAATTTGCTTAAGTGTCTCCCTTGTAAAAATGGCAAAAAAAAAGGCAAAAAACTTACCAGTAGTACCCTTTATTTAACTGCTATTAAAGTGAAGAATATTCTTCTTTTTAACGTTATGCATATTTATTTTCTACAGTTTCAGAAAAAAAATCAAAATGGATCTAATTACTGCCAGATGGCATGTGTGAAACTGGAAACAAAAGACAGTAGGAAACATGTGTAAAATACATGTACTTACCATTTTCAATAAACTCTGAGAGAAAAACAACAAAGAAAGGTGTGACAAGATCATTAATGCCTTGAACATAGCCACTTGCAGGGTGTCGTATAGCCCAGATATAAAGAATACGTTCAAATATCTGAAACAAATAATATTTTCTTTTTACTTTACTATATATCCAGTAGTGAAGTATAGAAATATATTACATATCTGAAGTTAATTTCAGTATTTTCTGTGAGAAATATAATTTATAATTCCCAGGAGGAAATATTTCCTTTAGAATGCTATCATGCCGAGTGACAGATGTAGATGATGTAATGTCGCAAAACTTATTGCCGCATCTTGAAAACAGCTGCTGCCATCTTGGTTTCAGATCAGAACAATTTTAGCTATTTTTGAACTACAAGTCACCTAGATGCTTCTAATCAAGTTTCAAGTCAACTGGCTTTTTGGTTCAGGAAAAGAAGCAAAAAATAGATTTTCAAGATGGCCAGCATGGTGGCCATCTTGGATTTCTGACTGGAACCATTTTAGCTAATTTTATCTAAAGAATATAAGATGGAATCTGAAGAAAAAATCAGTTTTAGAATATGTAATATATAACTTAATACACCTTGAGTTTAAAATACAGGCAATATTTCCCTCAAGATTTCCAAATCTACTAAAACAAAATCATGCTAATGCACTTGTTTGTTTATCAGAATTGCAGATCTCTCAAAAAATGTTTCCTATATTTTAAACTCAAGGTGCATTAACCTGTATTTCTAAATAATTATTTTCTATAATTCACTGAGTGGTTTGTTTGTGTTGAGGTTTTGCGGCCCAGTCAACCCATGTTGTGATCACATTACCTAATGACAATTTTACTGGATATCAGAAGCTAGTGACTTATTTCCATGTTTTTGGTTGTGTTTTTAAAGACAGCTTCTTGCATTAATGCATTTTATTTTGATGAACTTGGCTCACAAAAGAGACATAAACCAGAAAAAATGAAAGTTACATTTCAGTTCTTCATGAGTGACACTGAGGTTGTTTATGAATAGACCAAATGACACCACTTTCTAATGTGTTCAGTGTTCTTATGTTTAACCCTTTTAGCCTGGTAGACCTAAACAAATACCTTTGCAAACAGCATACATCCATATGATACTGCTCATAACTGTTTGCCATTCTGCTTTTTTTGTTTTGACTAAAACCCCTATATGCATCAGTTGGCATGTTCAAATTAAAGGATGGAAGATATTGCTTTAGAAACTAAGAGATGAAAGGGTTAAGAGGAAACACTTTTTGTGGTACTTTCAAGAAACCAGTACTACTACACTGGCATACAGGTATTTAACCCATTGTATACTGAATAGACTCTCCCACACTATATATTGGAAGTGTCCAATTTTAATTTTAGGTACACCCGACTATGAGATTTACATATTCCTAGAGAAAAATGGCTAAACTATTTGCGAACAGTGGAGACTGATCAGACACCACATTCTGCAGCGTCTGATCTGGGTCTGCAGTTTGCAAATTACCTTTTTACTGGTCTCCCGACTACAATGGGATAATAGGATATTCAATAACCAGTGACTGCTTCATAAGAAAAACCTGTCAGTTAGGAGTGTAGATAATTTGGTTAAAAAAAAAAAACTCAACAGATCTTTCATATCAATCTAACAGTTGTTTATCCCATTTACGTCGAGTAGACTCTCCTACCACAACTCCTTCTTTCCTTTAAGAGAAGCTTCTTTTGAGGAAGAATTCATATAGCATTGAAACAAATCTTCACCATTTGGAGTGGTCTCTCTTTAATCCATTATAGTCTAGAGACCCCTAAAAGGGTATTTGGCAAACAGTGCAGACCCAGATCAGACTCGCGCAGAATGGGGCGTCTGATTAGGGTCTCCACTGTTTGTAAATAGTTCATGATTTTTCTCTAGAAATATCTAAATCACATAGCCTGACATACCTAAAATTGAAATTGCACTCTTCGAATATATAGAGTGGGGGAGTTCATTCAGTCAACAATGGGTAAAAGGAGACTCCCGATCATGTGGTCTTCCTTTTAAATGGGAGGCAAATGCTTTCTGCTTAGAGTGCTCTCTCTTTGAGCCATATCCATTTATCTTAAGAGGACTATATATACTTGATTTTTCACTATTTCTGCCAAGGGAGACAACTTTTGTGACTTCCTGTCTGCTTTTCTGTATTCCAAGCCCTTTCTGAAAAGGTGTCTACTCTTAAAGAAAAAAAAAATGCTTGGGTGCAAATTCTTTCCTTTCAGAGTAAACTGCTTTTCAGATAGAAGGCAAAAACCATTTTGCCAGGATTGCCTCCCTGACAGTGTATCTATTCACATTAACCCTTAAAGCGCCAAGAAAAACTGCACCTGAAAATGTCGTCTGTTTATGTCGTCTGCTGAATATTCTTGCAAATTTTTCAAACTTACATTTTGCATATAGGCAAACAGTGTGGACCCAGATCAGACTGCTCCTAAAGGAGCAGTCTGATCTGGGTCGACACTGTTTGCAACAATGACTTTTAAAGTAACCGGTAGAAGACAAAGCAGACGACAATTGTTGTGATTGGCGCTTTAAGGGTTAAACATACAAAAAGGACTCAAAAGCATGCATTAGTTTTCCACATCACATTGTACAAGGTAACAGGGAACCATTTAGCTCATCTTAACATTTCAACAAAAACCATAACCAGAAAAAAAAAATGAAAAGAAATGAGGGTCAAACCCATTACAATACAGGTTTGTTTTTAAAGCATAAAAACATCTATCTATATGTACAAAGAAGCACTGAGACATATACAGTTTGCGAGCCATGGTTTGAAAATATTACTTACTTTCACTATTATGTTATACTAAAACTATACTATTGTTCTCATTCTGTATTAATCTACTGATTATATAAACAAAGTGTTGATACTCTAATTCAGAGGCATTTTTTGTTTTGTTGTTGTTTTTTGAGTTCTAATGTCACTGTCAACAATCTTTGTCAAACTGTAACAGTGTCTAGATACGAAGGTGGGAACTGATGCACTTTTATTGTGCCACCTCACTGCATGCTTAGGCAGGGGTCACAAAACCTGCCGTCAAAGCATGTACATGTGTAGTCTGATCTCGGCATATGCAGATGATTCAAATGATTTATCAAGCCATATTTTCTCTCACAATCAGTAAAAAAAATATGCTACTATACTGATTGGGCTTTAAGGGTTAATACAAATTTGTTCATAGACAGCATTTTTTAATAGAAATGTACAGCTCTTTGCAGACTGATTATATCAGCAAATAATATTTTGAAAATACATTTGACCCTCGCAGTTGAGAGGGGCCAGAACTTATTGTTTGAGGTAACAGTAGTTTGAGATGAAGAGTTCAAATACAATGCATATACAGTAAACTAAACCAGTATTCACTTTATTTAGTTTGGCTTATACAGTAGTTTGAGTTACCAGTGTTTGAGATAACGAGCGCCAACAGTATTTTCCAAAAAAAAAAAAAAAGGAAAAATAGCAGTAAGTTTATGTGAAAAGTACAAAACATTCCCAAGTGAATTAGTTTACACAAAATGCTCTGACATGCAAAAATTGAATGAAAATTAAAAACAACCATATATATATATAAAAGCAATATGCTTTACTTTAACTTTTTCGAAGTTGGGGGCATTAAAAAAACTCAGGTTTCAGTTTACAGCAAAGCAACCACTCAGGAATGAGTCATGCAGGTTTTGGATTTCTTGAAGAAGGGAGGCAGTGAAGATTTTCAGTCACATAGCTCCAGATAAGAGGGGTATCCACATCATTTTTTTTTTAATTTAACCATAATAACACATGATGTGAGTACTCATTAGAAGTGCCTCACCGAGGAATTGTTAAGGAGGAGTATTTAGTGATAATTCTGGGATAATTTTCTCCAGTTTTCCATAAAAACATATGTTGTGGGTACTCATTGGAAGCGCCTTGGTTAGGTGCTTCTAATGAATACCTACAACATAAGTTTTATGGAGAAATAAGAAAAATTATCCCAGAATTATCACCAAATACTCCTCCTTAACAAGTCCTCTGGCCTCAGCAAGGCACTTCTAATGAATACTATAACATATGTTTTTGTGGAGAAATAAGAACAATATCATTACTTTTTGGTTGAAAAATCAAAAAGCGCCTTATCTGGAACTGTGCAATCAGATAGTCAGCCAACAATGGAGAGAACTCTTTAAGTGAGCATCTTGTATACATGCATACTCACTTCTTGTATTCGTTTTTGTTGAAACAAATGTGCAAGTAATGGCATTCTTTGAAGATCTTTCAAAATCTGCAAGTATATACATGTACAGCATGTTCACAACATGTATCATGCCTTTTTTTCTAAACCTACATATGATGCAACACATAGGAAAAGGGCTCTTATTTGATATGCAAACAGCAAAAGTTCACATCAGCTTGCACATCCATGCAGTCTGATCGGGACCTTCTCTGTATGTTGACATACTACAGTATCCATTGATTCTGTAAGAAGACAACAAAGGCCCTGATCAGCCTGCACAAACGTGCAGGCTGATCTGGGCCTGTGTTGCCCTCAAATTACATAAGGGCCCTTTCCGTGCAGCGCATCATGTATGAACTGCTTCGCTTTGAAATAAACCCATTGCTAAAGACGAGGATATCCAGATAACTATTTTTCTTATTTGTACATGAAAACGTATGTTGTGGGTGCTCATTAGAAGCGCCTCGGCATGGCACTTCTAATGAGTATCCTCAAAATATGTTTTCATAGACAAATAAGAAAAATACCAACATTTTTGGTGAAACAGAAAAAAACATTATCTGATGCTATGATTTCACCAGTCCTACTCCAGTACAGACTGATGATGACTAACACTCTGGTCAAAGTTCTAAAAATTTGAACAGAAAATAAAAAAAAATTGTGAGGTCCACATTTATTAGCTCTCTTCGCCAATGAAACAAAGGGAACTAGCTAATATTTCAAAAGGAGGCAATTTTTAACCCTTGCCTTGCTGAATAAATTAATATGCCATGCCCATTTCTAATTTCCAGCCAATCAGATTTGATCCAGGTTTTTGATAGAAATTCACATATTTAATGACAAACAGTGCAGATCCAGATCAGTTGGCTATTTCAGAAGCCAACTGATCTGGATCTACACTGTTTGCTAAGACAAGGCATGTCGTGTTCAGCAAGAGAAGGGTTAAACTAGACATGTGTCCAAAGTACACAAATTCCCCCACCATTTGGTCTTTGCCCACATGACAACAAAATCTGGATGCATAAATTTCAACGACTAATTTCCAAATGCTCAATCTGATCGCTTACACCTTTTGACACCTAGCCTCACCCCAGGGCATGACCCAGGAGCAAAGCTTGCACAGAGCTGAAGTTAAGTAACATACCAAATTTAAATTTCCTAGCTTAAAAGGTACCCAAGTTATGACCACCAAGAGAAATGTTGATAAAAATGTCAATGTAGATTATATAAACTTAAACATTTGTTAGACTCTGGTTACAAACATGACATATGCATAGCAAAACACTATATGCCCCACTGCTGCCTTCATAAAAAAGAGTTTTAGGGCATAAAAAGAGTTTTAGAATTTCATCAGCAATAATTAAAATGGTATTTACGAGTTAAACTACAAAATGACCAGAGAAGACAAAGATCAATATAACTGATGACTGGATATACACTGGTCTATATCTGCTATTTCAAGAAGCAGCTCACATAAACTATTTCAAAACAATTATTTAAGGTGAAAGGATATACATGTACCTCAAAGAGAGAGCACACTATGCTGGAAGTTTTTGCCTCCCTTTTCAAAGGGAGACCACTCCAGCAGAAAATAAATCTACTTCCCTATAACAGGACTGCCTTCTCACATGAGGCTACTCTTAAGGGAAAAAATTTGCTCCCAGCGGGAGCAAATTCTTTCCTTTAAGAGTAGCCTCATGTGAGAAGGGAGGCAAATATTTTTAGATCAAAGTAAGCTCCCTTGAAGGTATGTTCATTCACCTTAATGAGACCCTCAGAAAACAAATTCCTGTTCAATATGTAACGACACTTGTATACAAATTCTGTTACAACCAGTAATGAAGCAGGCTAGTTTATAGTCATTCCACTGCTCATAACATGTCAAAATCTAACCAATTCATCCAAATACGGACATGGATTGATGAAATGGTGTATTACATCTCTACATTATTTAAGTGATATTGAGATGATGAAGGGTGATAATGTAAAGCTCTGTGCAATGAAGTGCCATACAGTCATGACAAGAATGCCACATGTAGTGGTTGGATGGTTGGGTTGGAGTTTAATGGCCCAGCCAACACTATTAAGGTCATGTCAAGCCGGTCAGTTTACCTAATCACACTTGTTCCTCAGCAGGCTTAGTCCTCTAAGCAGATAACCAGTACTTGTGCACATTCATTCGCCAGACCATATACAGTGGGATTCAAACGAAGGACCTTGTGATCTGGGATCAGGAAAGCTAACTGCTCCGCGATCCAGATGCTTCTCAGGCATGGACTATCAGCAGACAAAAACCAAGGCTTAATTGATTCTTGACTTTGAAATGATGAATTCGTATAAGCAGCTCCATGTTTTATACTTTTATAACAGAATTTTTCACATAAAAGATAACAAGATAGAACAGAGACTTGTTTTCAAAACATAAACTAAGCCAGAGTGCCAGAATAATGCCGTATGATGAATCTAATAACCAGTTAAAATCAAGACCAGCCTGAATCCATACCCGCGCAGCTCTAGATATATTTTTTTTCCACCAAAATGTGTTGAAATTTTCTTATTTCTCAATGAAAACATACGTTGTGGGTAATCATTAGAAGCTCCTCATTGAGATGCTTCTAACGAGTACCCACAACGTATGTTTTTATGGAGAAAAAATGAGTACTCACAACATACATTTTCATGGAGAAATAATGGATACTGGGCAAGGTGCTTCTAATGTGTATCCACAATATCTGAAAAATAATCATCTGGATACATCTTATCTAGAGCTATACTCACTGCTCAGGATCTTCACTGCTGACATACTGAACTTTGCAAAATATGTATTACAAGCAGTGTAGATCATAACATGAATGTTGGAGGCAAGTCACGATCTTTACTGGTTGCAGACATTTGGTGGCATTTTTTTCCTAGCACTGACTTTGCTAGCAAAGGAATCGTTTAAACACTAGTCTCACTCAGATTAGCGATCAGGGCCCAGTTGTTCAAAGCTAACGACGTCGTTAGTTAACGATTCGTTAAAATTTAAATCGAATGATACACAAATATACTGAAATTTTTTGCTGAAAAAATGTGAGTAGCTTTTGCAGTGCAAAAGCTACTCACATTTTTTCAGCAAAAAATGTCAGAATATTGTATATTGAATCCTCTAAAACAGTTAACGAAATGACCCTTAACGAGCTCGTTAAGCTAACGACGTTTTGAACAACCGGGCCCAGCTTTTTGCTGCCCAATCTATGTCTTCTAAATATATAGTGCATGTACAATACAAGTCACAAAACTCAGTATCAAATATTTTTGAATTATTCAATGAGAATGTTTTCATGACTATATGAAGCTTAACATGAGAACAATTTTTTAAACCTTCCTTGAATATATATGTTGTGGTTACACATTGGAATCACCTCATGGAGGTGATTCCAATGAGTATCCACAACATATATTTTCAGAGAAAAGAAAGAAAAATATATGGAAAAAATAAGCAAAACAAATTTCTGATTGAAAAAAAATCATATCAACAGTTGAGCCATAAAAATAGATATCTAACCATAAAAATACATATCTGAAAATTTATAAGACACAGATCTAATACAATGAGACTAGTGCTTATGCATGACAAAAGAAGGGATGGCAGACATAGAAAACATGACAAAAACTAAATGAACCAGGATTATAGTGCCCTCGGAACCTAGCATGCGGAAGTCAAGGTCAATGACATCCAATACTCACTTCCTGAACCAGAAGTTGTTGAAAGATTGGAATTAAAGGGTTCATTCGAGGTATATCTATATGAATCTGTAAGAAACAGAGAAATCACATGTTTCTGATATGACAATATTATGATAAACAGTGCAGGATTCCAGAAAAAAATGCTTTTTCTCAATGAAAAAAAAAAAAAAAATAGATTGAACTTCTGTGAAGTTGATGTTGCACCTGCTCCCCCCAAAAAGTAATGTTTATTTCAGGTAGAAGAATTTGATATAGGAATTTCATTGAAAGCATATGCATTTTTTCACATGATGCATGAAAAGTTGGGCTCAAAAGGTACCTACAGTCTGTACACTTTCATAAAATCTCAGGTAAGAAAATGACAAAGATAAAGTGGAAAAAGTGACAAAATAAATTTAAAAATCATATCCAAACCACATGCACTTCTGCAGACCTGGGAGAAAACATGTGCAAAGTTTCAAAAAGACCGGTTTAAAATTGTATGAGAAGTTGCAATCACAAGGTACCCACTGTCTATACATCTGAGGTCAGAAAATGACGAAGTTCAAAAAGTAGAAAAAAGTGATAAAAATTAAGGTAAAGACTATATGAAAAGCACATGCACATCTTCAGACTAGGGAGAAAACATGTGCAAAGTTTCAAAAAGATTGGTATAAAATTGTATGAGGAGTTATGCTCACGAGGTACCCACTGTCTATATTTTGAGGGTGAAAAATGACTAAGTCCACAATGTGGAAAAAGTGAAAAAAAAAAAAAAAAATGATCTAAATATTATATCCAAACCATATGCATATCCTCATACCATGAAGAAAATACATGCAAAGATTCATAATAACAGGTACAAAACTGTAAGAGGAGCTGCGCTCAAAAGAGGTACCAACTGTTAACAATTAATATAAAGGGTGAAAAATGCCTAAGTTCACAATGTGGAAAAAGTGACAAAAAATGATCTAACAATTATATCCAAACCACATGCACATCCTCATACCATGAAAACACATGCAAAGTTTCAAAACGATTGATATAAAACTGTAAGAGGAGTTGCGCTCACAAGAGGTACCCACTATCTATATATAAAGGGTGAAAAATGCCTAAGTTCACAATGTGGAAAAAGTGACCAAAAATGATCTAACAATTATATCCAAACCACATGCACATCCTCATACCATGAAAACACATGCAAAGTTTCAAAACGATTGATATAAAACTGTAAGATGAGTTGCACTCACAAGAGGTACCCACTATCTATATATAAAGGGTGAAAAATGACTAAGTTCAAAATGTGGAAAAAGTGACAAAACATGGTCTAACAATTATATCCAAACCACATGCACATCCTCATACCATGAAGAAAACACATGCAAAGTTTAATAAACAATCAGTATAAAACTGTAAGAGGAGTTGCTCTCACAAACACCTAGGGTAATTGTTGAAGGATGGACGAACGGATGAACGGACGGAAACTTGCACACCTACTTCACCCGGCTAAAGCAGGTGCGACAAAAACAGCTGAGCCACAATGTTATCCATAGCTCCAGATAAGGAGGCATCCAGATAATAATTTTCTTATTTCTCCACGACAACATATGTTGTGGGAACTCATTAGAAGCACCTCAGCAAGGCCCTTCTAATGAGTACCCACATGTGTTTCTTGTGGGATTAGAACCTGGGACCTTGTGATCGGAAGTTGGGAGCTCTAACCACTTGGCCACTCAGACGCTGCTTTTAAGGCATTTACCATTGTTCTAGACAGGTGGCATTTTTCAACAAAAAAGTTTTGATATTTTTCTTATTTCTCCACAAAAATGTATGTTGTGGTGAACTCATTAAAAACACCTCACTGGGGTGCTTCTAATGAGTACTTACATGTATTTTTGTGGAATAATAAGACACATATTTAATTGATACTCCCTCCTATATGGCGCTGTGCAATGACTGTATATTTTATTGGAATTAAGGTATCAGAAAATCTTTTCTAGTTAACCTGTCTTTGAATAAAAGTATCCCTGCAAAAAGTGGGGTTATGGAAAATTCAATTTAAAATAAAAAGCTGTTAGTGATGTTCCTATCATTTCTGCTGTTATCAATGTAGCTCAGGTAACAACCTTTAATATGCTAGTTCAGATATTAGCGGAAGACATTTTAACACTTACCATGCTTTGGGCAAATTCAGCAGACAACAAACTGATGGTATTTTTCCTAGAAAATAGAATCTGACACTTCATGCAAATTGTTTCCTTAGGAGACAATTTGCATGAAGTGACAGATCCTATTTTCTGAGACAATTTGCATGAAGTGACAGATCCTATTTTCTGAGACAATTTGTATGAAGTGACAGATCCTATTGTCTAGGAAAAATAAGAAAACTATGTGTATTTCAAATTGTCGTGTGCTGAAATTTTTACCCAGCATGCAAAGTGTTAACACTTTGCATGCTGGGTAAAAAATTAGTCAGATACTATTTCACTAAACATTGATATATGCAAATTGTATCCTTTAAATAGGAGATGATTTGCATGCATACACTGTTTTTAAGGGAAAAAAGAGTAAGGAAGAAAAATATCACCTGTGCTTAGTGCTATATTGCACTAAGCTTGATTGCAATAATAGTTAGTTCAGCAGTTGTCTCTTGCAGTCAACCTTTGACTAACTTACTAAAGAAAGTTTCACCCGTTGTTGTTGTGTTGAGGTTTTACGGCCCAGTCAACCCAATGGGGTCATGTCGAGCGCGGTCAGTTTACCTAACCACACGTTTACTGGGCAGGCTTAGTCCTCCAAGCGGTTAACCAGTATTGTGCACATTCTTTTGCCAGAAACTGACAACTGCCCTTCTTGAATCAGCGGAAGGGAGAGAATGACCGCAGAAAATATTTCATGATCAATCTCCACGAAAGAATGTTGCCGACCTCGGCGGGGGTCGAACCCGCGACCTCCTGGTCTCCAGTCGGACGCGCATCCAACTGCGCCACCGACCCGTCTAAATGTTAGTTAGTACAGCATTTCTCTCACAGTCAACCTCTGACTAACTTACTAAAGAGAGTTTCACCTGTCTAAATGTTTCTTGGTGCATTTCCTGGTGTCTTGTGTCGTAGTACTGTTCTATAAAACTAAAATATTCCTGCCGCTTCCTCTCTAGTGTTGGCTCTCTCCTGTCCAGACTAGCTGGGAGATAACCCTGTAAAAACAAATCCATGTACATGTACATACATTCACACTGCTCTGGATGTCTGATGCACAGCAACAGATAAGGCGCATTTTTCATCCCAAAAATGCTGATATTTTTCTTATTTCTCGGCGAAAACATATGTTGTGGTACTCATTAGAAGCGTCTCACAGAGGCACTTCTAATGAGTACCCACAACATATGTTTTTGTTGAGAAATAAGAAAAATATTATGTGGATACCCCCTCTTATCTGTAGCTATGCTGATGTCCATATCAACAGGGATTTCCCTTTGTCCCCCAGATATAGAAAATGAAATTTTTGAGACAGCTGTCCCCTTACAGATACAAAATTAATTTACAGAGATCTTAATGTTTGTGGAGACAAAATTTAAAAAATAGGGACACTGGCCATTTTGTGCACAAAGGAAAACTCTAATATAAATAGCTCACTTTCTCTCTATGAAAACATGTGAATGCCCAGGGCCCAGTTGTTCAAAGCATCGTTAGCTTAACGAGCTCGTTAAGGATCATTTCGTTAACTGTTTTAGCGGATTCAATATACAATATTCTGATATTTTTTGCTGAAAAAATGTGAGTAGCTTTTGCACAGCAAAAGCTACTCACATTTTTTCAGCAAAAAATTTCAGCATATTTGTGTATCACTCGATGTAAATTTTTACGAATTGTTAACTAACGACATCATTAGTTTTGAACAACTGGGCCCTGATCAGCTTGAGCATCTCCTCTGTCTGATTGTTTTCTATTTTGATATGTTAGATACTATCCACTGATCCTTTTAGTAGCCCATAAAAGTTTTGAGCCCATTGTGTTCATGTGCAGACTGGTTTGAGCCTTTGTAAACTAGTGTTAACTTTTGCCTCTTGTGACTGATGATCGTAAATAATTTTCACAGCTGACTAATAGGAAAATTCTATTTTTAGTATTACAAATTTTTTCTCACTTTTTATTTAATTAACAAGCTGTGAAAAAAATAAATTCTGAGTTGCTATTCGGATTACTGTATGAGGCAAATAAAGGTGGAGAAATTTGATAAAAATATCCTGATATAAGTACCTGGAAAAGAGCTAAAGTAAGCATTGGTCTAGATAAGTGGGGGTATCAGGTAAACAGTTTTCTTATTTCTCAATGAAAACATGTTGTGGGTACGGGGATATTCATTAGAAGCACCTGGCCAAGGCACTTCTAATGAGTACCCACAACATATGTTTTCATCTAGTAATAATAAAACTCTAGATACTTTTTGGTTGAAAAAAGCGCCTTATCAAGAGCTATGGTAAGAATGAATATATCAGAGGAGTTATTTAGGAGGAGCTTTTGATGCAAATTCTTGGACAATTTTCTCTAGTTCTCCATAAAAACATGCTGTGGATACTAATTAGAAGCACCTCATTACCCATAACATATGTTTTTATGGAGTAATATGAAAAAATATCGAAGAATTATCTCCTCCTTAACGTTAAAACTCTGATAGATTATTTACAGGCTGACTTTATGGGTTAATGATCAGTTGGTTTTACAAAACTGATGATCGATTATGAAATTTTGGTCAATTCCCAAAGATATTGTTAACCAAACATAGCAAAAGGGCCTTTGTGTATCTTGTGCATAATTTATAATTGAATATTCTTTGTATTACTGGTGCAATTCTGTTACTTCATTAACATTTAATATGCTGGGTAAACATTACAGTATATGATTTTGGAAATATTTTCCTTATCTGTCTCAGAAAATAGATTTTTAACTACTTAGATAACATAGCTCTAGACATGAATTGTATCAAGCTCAATATTTTTCTGGGGTGATCTCTTTTGCCAGAAAAACTACTCATTAAAGTATTACTTACTGATAGAATTTTCCATGCTGTAGGTCTCACAGGTTTAGGTAACCCTGACCAGCTGAGTTTCTGTAATTCAACTGCAAACACAGAAAAATAAAACATGAAATGATAATACCCCACCATTATGTTGTGGGCAGTGTGGTGTTTTAAAATTACTAAAATTTCAGTGTATTTCAATGGGATTTATTCCATAGACACAAAAGCCGACTGATTTGTGTGTCAAAATTACGTACAAAGTACCCTTGTGTGTCTAATTTTCGACACACAAGGATACTTTGCACATAAGTTGAGACACAAAAGTATACATCCCTCAACTCATCCATCCGTCTGTATCTTAGTTTTTGTGTTTTTTATCAATATGTAAACGCCAGCTATCACTCAAGAACTGAATAAAGCTAAAGTGCTATACGTTAAGTTTGTGAGTGATTTGCCAGAGTTTATACATCGATAAAATCCATAAACTAGAAATAAGTCCACAGTACACGGATGCCCCCGCTATGGGGTACCTGACTATAAAACTGCAAAATTCTATCAGACACAAATGCCTTAACCTGAGTCTAACAGGATCACTTATGTAAGTTATGTATGTACGTACGTACATACACACATTCGTACAGAGGGATATGCATTCGTATGGAAAACCAAAAAACTATATGCCCTGCATCATCCGATGCGGGGGCATAAAAATAGTAAGTCATTCCTTGTAATTCCAACTTTGTCATCAAACTGTTACAAATGTTGCAAAAAATGTCAATCTTTAGAGACAACAGAAGGAAAATAGATCTGACAGATTCGTGCTCTGGACTTTATTGAAATGTTAAACTGTTTCTTCAACCAATCAAATTGTGTGACAAAGATACGGGGTTGGAATTATTGTAGTTTGTATGCACAAACCATATTTGTCTAAACTATTCAGATACCTTAACTTCTTACCATACTGACCCTGTAAATTGAAAAAGTCCATTATACTATAGGGATCAAACATGGTTTTTCATGCATTAACATTTGCCATGTCCCATGGGAGGTGTTGAAAACCGAGGCCGAAGGCCGCGGTTTTCAACAGCTCCCAAGGGACCTGGCGAATGTTAATGCATTGAAAAACCATGTTCGATCGCTATTATTGCATAAAAACTGAAAACATTTGGTACATTTCGCGTTATTTCTTGCACTATTTTGTTTCGCCTTTTCACCAATGTCGCGCGAAAGCTATTTGCACGGATTATGCCCGTTCTAGGGCAGGGCAGTACACATCTTGTGACACCTTGGCCCCGGTACGAGCATATTGAAAGTTGCGTAGCCGTGCATTCACAGCTTGTGAATTGCTTTGTTAATACACAGCTTTTCGCCGGTTAATGCACGGCTGTTAATAACATGCGGCACTACTTTTTATGCAATAATTTCTGTTAATGTGTTAAAATTCTGCTTAGCGTATGAGTGGCAAACAGTGTGACAACTGATCTAGGTCTATACGGTTTGCTCAGCCTAACTCCAAATACAGGGCAGTAAAACATACCTAAATTAGTATTAGGACCAGCTAATACTGCTTTTATCTTTTCTAGTTTTGTGGCCTCTCTGTCTACTGGAGTATTCTGCGTATATCTGATTGCTGTAGGTTTTGGTGGTTGCCAAGAATTGTTCAGCCTTACACCAACTCCAGGTGCTGCTTTATGATGTGCATGACCTTGACCTATAAAATAAATTAGATCAAAATAGATAATTTATACCTATGAATACAAATACATGACTCCAGATAAAGCATTTTTTCCCAATGAAAAGTACTGGGCCCAGTTGTTCAAAGCTAACTATATAGTTAGTTAACGATTCATTAAAATTTACATTGAGTGATACGCAAATATGCAGAAATTTTTTGCTGAAAAAATGTGAGTAGCTTTTGCAGTGCAAAAGCTACTCACATTTTTTCAGCAAAAAATATCAGAATATTGCATATTGAATCCGCTGAAACAGTTAACGAAATGACCCTTAACAAGCTTGTTAACCTAACGATGCTTTGAACAACTAGGCCCTGATATTTTTCATAAATATTCAGACACTTTAACTCCTTACCTTACTTACTCTTAACCCTTAACGCTTAGCAGGCTGGGTAAAAATCTCAGCAGACGACATTTTCAAATATTTTTTTTCTTATTTTTCCTACAAAATAGAATTAGACACTTCATGCAAATGGAAGTGTCATCCTATTTTCTAGAACAAATGAGAAAGTTTCATGAGTTTGTCATGAGTTTGTCATCTGCTGACTTTGCCCATAGCATGTACAGCGTTAAAGCACCAAGCAAAACTATAGCAGACAACTTCTATTTTTTTTTACTATTATTTTTGCTTTTTCAGAGAAAACAAGGTTTAACAATTCATGTAAGTCTGCTAAGCAGATGATTCACATTAATGTCAAGCCTTATTTTCTCTGATAAAAAAGTTAAAATGCAATCTACTGCAATAGTGAATGGCGCTTTAAGGTTAAATTTCATTTGGTCTATTTGACTACCAGGGCCCAGTTGTTCAAAACTAACGACATCGTTAGTTAACGATTCGTTAAAATTTACATCAAGTGATATGCAAATATGATGACATTTCTTGCTGAAAAAATGTGAGTAGTTTTTCACATTTTTTTTTAGCAAAAAATATCAGAATATTGTGTATTGAATCCGCTAAAACAGTTAATGAAATGACCCTTAACGAGCTCATTAAGCTAACAATGCTTTGAACAACTGGGCCCTGGTGATGTGTTTGGAACTAAACAGGTCGTGCCAAGCGAAAATGTGTCTTTGAGCATGCCCAAAATAAACTGATTCGGATTCATCCCATGCATGTGCGAAGTCTCATCGGGACATTTGCTCTCCATTGATACATTCTATAGTGGTCCATGATTGTGCTAGAGGACAGCGATGACCCTCATCTGATTGTGCAGATGCGCAGGCTGATCTGGGCCTTTGCTGTCCTCATATACCCGAAGGCACGTTTTCGCATGGTGCAGTCTAAATAATGCTGGCTGAATGGCAAACACTGTGGATCCCAATCATACTGCTTTATGGACAGTCTGATTCGAGTCTTAAGTTTGTTCAATTTAGTGTAAATATGATACTTCTCCATGCAAACGTGTTTTTTTATTCATAGCTCCGGATAAGACGGGTATCAACATAACATTTTTCTTATTTCTCCATGAAAACATGTTGCGTGTACTCATTAAAAGCACCTCCCTGAAGTGCTTCTAATGAGTACTACAACATGTTTTCGTAGAGAAAAAAAAAAAAATTAATACTTTTCGACTGAAAAAAAAGCACCTTTTCTGGAGCTATTTATTCAAATGATACATAATGTGAAAAAATAACCGTTACTGCATAAATAGGCAACAAAGGTCTTGATCAGCCTGCATATTTGCATAATGAGATGCAACCTGCATTGCCCACTTACAGAGGATACTGTAGAATATATAGCTCCAGATAAGGCACTTTTTTTAACAAAAAGTATTGATATTTTTCTTATTTCTCCATAAAAACATATGTTGTGGGTACTCATTAGAAGCACCTTGGCAAGGCGCTTCTAATGAGTACTCACAACATATGTTTTCATGGAGAAATAAGAAAAATATTATGTAGATATCCCCTCTTTTCTGGAGCTATGATTCTTATTGGTAAAACAGAAAAGGCCCTTATTAGACTGCACAGATGTGCAGATCATTCTGGTCCTTTGCAGCATGCATATGGCATTTTGGACATCAAATTTACACGTTATGAAAAATGTTCATACATGTATTTCCCTTGTTTGTTTGTATGTATTCCTTGCATTAATTTGTTTTAAGTTTGTTGTTTTTTTGTTTTTTTTTCAAGTTTAAAAGAAAACAAGCTATTAAGTTTCAACAAATACTGATAAAACATTTACTATTATGTATTAAGAGGATTCACTTTTTAACATTTCACAGTCTAGATGGTCTGCTAAAAAAGCCGAGATTTGACAATCTGTTTCACACTATCAAAACATTACGGAAGAAAAGAAAAACAAAATAAATCAGCTAGGACTATTGTCTAGTCATTCTGCCAAGCAAACAAATACAACAATTCTCACCACTGTATTCATAGTTCATGTTACTAGTTTTAGCACCAGATTGTCGACTATGATTTGAGATGACTTCCTCAGCTGTTTTTCTAACATCATGCAGTGACATCTTGATGTTACTCATATCTAGCATCAGCTCGTCATCATTATCATCCCAGGCATCGTCAGTTTTGTCTTGGAAATCTTGAAATGAATCTGGTCTTGAGCTTTTGTTCCTCTCATCTTTCTTGTAACTGTTAAGACTGTAAAATCAAGTGAGCCACGTCAAGCGAAGTGTCTTCGAACATGCATAAAATGCACAGATTCAGATAATCCTGCACATGCGTAAAGTATCATCCGGATATTTACTCTCCAGTCATACAATCATTCTGTTTGCAAACAGGGAAGGCCTTGATCAGGCTGTGACAATGCATAGGCTGGTCTGGGTCTTTGCTGTCCGCATATGTCTGAAGACATATTTTCACATGGTGTGACCCAAGTTATTCAATCAGATTTTCAGACAAGAAGCTTTTCTAAATGCTAGATAACAGATCCAGATAAGGTGTTTTTTTTTTTTTTCTTTTTTTTTCAGCTTGAAAAGTACAAATATTTTTCTTATTTCTCCATAGAGGTGCTTCTCATCATAGGTTTTCTTGGACAGATGAAAATTTAATACGCAGATACCCAGTCCTAACCCTTAAAGCACCAAGCAAAATTTGTACCAGATGACATTTGAATTTTTTTTTTTTTTCAGAGAAAACAAGTCTTGACATTTCATGTGAATCATGTCAAGCAGACAATTCACATGAAATGTCAAGACGTTTTCTCTGAAAAAAAAAAGTCTGCTGCAGTTGTAACTGGCGCTTTAAGGGTTAAGGCACTTTTTTCAACCAAAAAGTACTAACATTACTCTCCAGATATGGTACATACTTCAAATAAAAAGAATTGCTATTTCTCTTATTTCTCTACATAAACGTATGTTGTGGGTACTCATTAGAGGCAGCTTGCTAAAGTCCATCCAAATACACATGTATAAAGAACTTCATTACTGCATACTAAAATGTAAAAACAAGCACCAGAAGAGTGAGGGTTGTCATCCTTGTTTATTTGTTTGTTTGACTTGGGCTTAACGTCGCTTTCATCAATCTTTCAGTCATATCGCGACGGTGTCTGGATGTGGCAGGGAGCTCGATGCTCACTTTTAGAGTGCTGCCTCACTGAAATATCACGCCCCAGACACCTGACATTATATTCCACCCAGTCACATTATACTGATACTGAGCTGACCAGTTCTAGCTCTATTTTCTTAGTGCTGAGCGCCAAGCGAAACAGCCGCTAGTACCATTTTTAAAGTCTTTGTTTAGATTGAACCTGCAACCTCCCGATCACAAAGCGGACGCTCTACCACTGAACCACTGTGCCTGTCATCCTTGTTTAGCTCAGTGAGATAAAACAATCAGTGAAGTGAAATTAGCTGTAAACTTTTACAGTTTCTAGACTTCACTTGGTGTGGTCTACAGCTTTTGATAAGATGATTTTTTCAACCAAAAAATATTGGTATTTTTCTTATTTCTCCACAAAAACATATGTTGTGGGTACTCATTAGAAGCGCCTCAGTGAGGCACTTCTAATGAGTACCCACAACATATGTTTTCTTGGAGAAATAAGAAAAATATTTACCAGATACCCACTCTTATCTAGACCTATGGTGGTCGCTAGGGGGGGGATGCTAGGGTAAATGTAAATACACAGACAAACTGACGGACAGAAACTTGTCACCCATACTAATGCAGGTGCAACAACAAGTACCATAATATACATGTGTTTTTGTGGAGAAATAAGAAAAATGTTTATCTTAAAAACAGCCAAGGATATTTTTCTTATTTCACCATGAAAAATGTATCTTGTAAACAGAAAGACACTGACCAGATTGCAGAAATTATGCAGTCAAGTAAAACTTGGTAAAGGGAGATAAAACTCTAATATAAAACTTAAAGGGACTAATCCAGTCATACTTTATACAACTGTGGTCAATGTGATAGTGGCCTGCTTGCGTAATGTGTAATGTGATCTACACTGGTAATGTGATCTTAAACATCAAATTATGACAAGCTTATAGCTTGTCTGGGCACTGAGATATGAAACACAGATACAAAGTTAAATGTGGGTCATTATCATCTACTATAATATACTTCTAAGAATGTACATCACGAAAACATGCCTATATAATTTTGACCCCCATAAACCCCACTTTTATATAGTAAAACTGGGGTTTACAGGGGTATACATTATTTTTCTTATTTCTGTTCAAAAACATAGATTGTGGGTACTCGTTAGAACCGCCTCATCGAGGCAGTTCTAACGAGTACCTACAATCTATGTTTTGAGCAGAAACAAGAAAAATATCAGAGTTTTTCATCTGAAAATTTTCATTTTTTGTTGGTAAAATTCTCAATATATTTGAATAGGCGTGTTTTTGTAATGAGTCATATTGGTCCATCTTGCTCTTTTTATTTCTATTCATTTATTGCTATATAAGTTTATACGTTAGTCTACACCCTCATCCTGATACATGGTAATCTTGGTTTTTTCTTGCCTACTCTCCTTTTAACATCTTTTGAAAAGTCGGTTCTTTGCCCGGCACTTTACAGTGAAGTAAATTTACGACCTTTAAGCATGATTTAATGTAAAACCATTTGTTGTACCTACCTATAAATGAATGCACAAAAAGTTTTATTCTAGTCAGTGGTTTAAAAAGAAAAAATCAAATATTTTTATTTTTCCCATAGTAAAAATGGCTGCAAAATATGCAAAAATCAATAGGGATGCAGATTTTCAATAAATTCCATTTGTTCAAATCTTCTGAAATTTTCACAATATTGTTATGGAACCTGCACAATTTAACATTAATGAAGAAACTCGAGAAAAGCAAAAAATATGTGTTAACTAAGTAAAATTTCCAAAAAATCCAGTTTACTATAGAAATTGCATATGAAGGTCAGACCCATTTTGGCCATAAACTTAATTTTGGTTACCGTAATAACCCTAAATATTGGGACACATAACTCTAAGTATTGGGACACCTTACCTACTTACCATACATCTCCTAAAATTTTAAATAGTCCATTTTACTGAATCTTGTCAGATGTGTCTAAAATATTTTTGTTTGCAAAGGCCTGTCTGTCCCAATACTTAGGGTTATTACGATAATCATTTGAAACTAAGCACAGGAACAGAAATGACACATGGTTTCTGATAGGAAATCAATTTTTTTCATTTAGAATAATATGCCAAATAAAAATGTCTTTACAAAGGATGCCTAAAGCACAATAATTAGAATTAGTAGGCTAGCAAAGTGGAATATTACAACCCTAAGATATTTGTCTAAGTTTATGTTAGATAGTTTATGTTATTGCACTACCTACCTTGTGGATGTCTGCAGTAGTGGGGGATGCTGGGCACCATAAACTGGTTTGCTGCTGAAAAAAAAAAAGAGAAATGATCTGATAATGCTTTTAAACCTTGCCATGCTGAATAAATTAAGATGCCACACCCGCTTCTAATTTTCAGCCAATCCATTTACTTGATCCAGATTGTCAATACAAACATAACAAATTCATATACTTAAAGACAGTGTTGATCCAGATCAGTCGGCAATTGATCTAGATCTACACAGTTTGCAAAGGCAGGGCATATTTGGGTTCAGCAGGATGAGTTCATTAACAATCATAATCAATATAAAATACATTTTTTTTTTTATTTTCTCCAGAAAACAGACTTGACATTTCAAGAAGAACAGCCTCTTACAGAACAGGGGCGTAGTTACCGGTGCGGCTGGTACGGCTTTGGCCGTACCAATAATTTGCCAGTTAACAAATTGCAACTGGCCAAAAGTAAATAAAACTTGTTACCCGAGGTGCTCAAAATTCCATTTTCTTTTTTTTTCTTTGCTGTATTTCTAGGATTTATACTCTTGAATATAAATTAGTATTACATGTACATGTATGATACTAACATGTAAAAAATTAACAGCAGCCTTTCTCTGGTACACAGCAGAGATAACTCCTATTAACAGGCAGATTATTGGTGACTATTTCTTATTTTTCCAGAAAATTAGATCTGACACTTCATGCAAATTGTCTCCTAGGAATCTAAAGAGTCAACTACAGTCACTTTCAGTATATTTTGAAAGTAACAAAAAAACAAAAAAAAAACAAAAAAAAAAACAGAAAAAGAAAAAAACTTAAGATATTGCCTTCTCAGACATAATGAAATACTCTGAATCGAAGTCTGTTCTGTTTGTAACTAGAAAAGCTTTCGCAACACGTTTTGATAATACCTGTTACAGATGCAACTAGTAAGCGATCCTTTAGCATTTAAGGAGGATCAAACCGCATCTTAGACCTATGATGACGCAAAAATTGGCTCAACAATTTGATGACACAACATGTCTAACGAGATTACGTAGATATACTAGTGCTTCGAAATATAGCGACTGAATTCATCGCAAAAGGTTGGAGGATTACACTGTTTCGGAAGTTCACTTCTGTTGTAAATAAATAAACACTGACGGCCGATTAGTGCACATCACTGGCCATTGTATTGACAGGAATGCAGAACGACACCTTCCAAGTATTGGTTGTGTTTGCAGTCTGTAAAGATGGCTTGGAGTTTACAGGTTGCATTTATAGGGAGTTTTGGGTTAGTGTTAGGCTACGGTAAAATTTAGCAAGCGCTTAACCCTAACATAACCCCTGCCAATTCGATTTCCAAGCCACATATCCGAAGCCCATTTCACACACTATTATGTTTGGTTAGAGTTGAATAAAAATGTATTTTTAATAGAGAGAAGATGACTTGTTCATATACGAGGGATGTTCGAAATGAATTGCTTATTTCTATCTGGAGACTTCAAATTTCAAGTTAGCCCAAAAGTACTCATTTCATGCCCCCGAAGTACTCCCCGTGGCTAGAAATGCAAAGTTTCAGTCGATGTATCCACTTCTTGAAGGCGTCACGGTACGCTGATTTGGGCACAGTAATAAGGTACTGATGAATGGCAGATCCAAGTGCCTGTCGGGACTGGTATTTCCGCCCAGCAAGGAATGCTTTCAATTTCGGAAACAAAAAGAAATCACATGGGGCAAGGTCTGGGGGGAGGGGGGGGGGAGGGGGGGGTGGGGAGACGGACATGTTTAAAACCAGTGGCAGGGCGTCGTTTCTGATAATACTTTTTCAGTTTCTTCAGTACTACGTCTTTGTAGTACTTTCCGGTGATGCTTTTGCCCTTTTTCACTGGCACTTTTATTGCGACTCCTTCACCAGAGAAGAAGATTGCATACAAAACCTTCTTTGTACTCAAATAACGTTTGGCAATTATTGGGCGTTTGCTGTGTTTAGTGGCCCAGATCTTATTGCTAACCTTTCTGATGGGCTCAAAATAATGGACCCAGGTTTCATCACCTGTGACGACATTGGCAAACTGCTTTTTGTCATATTTTGGAAACATTTGAAGCAGCTTTTTGGCCACTTTAACCCGTTGCCTCTTTTGCTCGTCAGTCAACAGATGTGGCACCCATCTAGCAGAAATCTTTCTGATTTTCAAATGCTTCTTCAAAATAAGGTGAACCGTTGATAGTGATATGCCTACCTTTCGTGCAATATCACGAACTGTAAATCTGGCATCTCCTTCAATGATTTCCTTTATTTTGGAAACGATTTCTTTACGAGATGCAGATTTTGGCCTACCTGATTTCGGTGCATTTTTGATGGACTCTACACCAGACTCAAATTTCTTTTTCCACCGCCGAACTGTGTCATAAGACACACAAGAAGGTCCAAAAGCAGTAGAAATTTCAGTCATCAGCTTCTTCAAAGAACAACCAAGTTTTGAGCGAGCTTTGATGTAAGCCCGTATTTCATCTTTTTTGTCGACGCTTCTACCAACCATTTTTACTGCAGTGGTCAATGACTGTGTGTATTCAAATGGCAAATTTTATGTCTTACACTTAGTCTAACATGTATATTTATACACCATTGTGTAGATATTGAATAGCCCTATACAGGTATGTATTGGTTTTTATCGTGCCCCACCTGGATATCGAGCTAGAGGACAATAAGCAATTCATTTCGAACATCCCTCGTATATTATACTGCTACCAACCTAGCTGGATTGTATTTTAGACACTAATAAAAAGTCAGATTCGTTTGACTTAAAAGCGTTCAAGACTAAAGAAAATCACTAGAATGCAGGAGCTTTCGTGGGAGGACTCTGTCCTGGATCCGCCTTTGGCCGTACCAATCCATAAAATGTAGCTACGCCACTGCAGAAACATTTCATTTAAAATTCCAACCCTTATTATATATATTATGGAGATGTGAATTGGCATAAAAGTGCTCAAAATATTGCTTCAACCTCTGTGGGGTGGGGCCAACCTTAAAAATACAAGTTTGTTAACAACAACAATAATAATGGTGTTTGTCCTAAATACATCCTGAAATTTCCAAATTTTTAATTGCAACATTACTTTTGAAGAGGAAATATCATATTCACCCTATATATTTGGACCCCTCAACTCCTTACCATAATCTGAAATGTGAACTTGTAAGTCAATTTTAATTGATTGATTGTGTTGGGGTTTAACGACATGCCAACATTTGTGGGTCATTTTGTGTCATCTCCCAGAGAAAGGGAGAAAAGAGATAGAAGAGATAGCAGAAGAGATGAAAGAGAGGATCAGGGAAGAAAGAGGAACAGGAATGAAAGTGAAGAAACAGAAGAAATAAAAACATTCCCCCCATACCCTTACCTGCTAACAAGGATAGCAGGCCTTGCCCAACGGTAAGCCAATATCAGTTGGATGCCCCGGTGACATAAGATATATGACACCTTCCCACCACCTGACCACCCCTCAAGTCAATTTTAATAACTGCCGATGTATCTAAAAGGCTAGAAGAGTGGGAGTGTAGACCCTGATCAGATGCCACAGTCTGGTGTCCAATCTGAATACAGTTTGCTCAGGCATGTTTGTCTGAAAACTTGGGGTAAATAGAGTAGAATTAATTACAAGTACACAGATATATGTATTTCTTTGGAGACAATCATGTTTGACCCACAGGGCGTCAGTTTTGCAGGATGGAGCAGTGAAGAGTGATTTTTTTCCCTGCAGGGGCCCTCCGGTTAACACGCAGATTAGGCCAGTGCACTGTATTAAATTATTCCCTGCAACTGATGCTGATGAAACTTTACAGATCCAGAATTACAGATCTAGATATGGATCATATCTAGCATACCTATATCTGGAATATTTACAGATACTTAGGTAAGATTTTGTGGAAGCCGGATTCTAAAAGGTGCTCAGGTCACACAGTGGGAACAAAAAATTTGTATCACTAGCATCAGAGGTCAGTACACTTATTAATCTGTTTCACTGGAAAATTTATTACGAAATCTAATTTATAAAACTGTTTAACAATGACTTTGCATACATTTGTGACACTAACTCTTACAGTTGGCCGGTTTTTTATCAATGTTTTTGAATGTTGAAAATTTTGTCAATTTCACCTTCCGGGAACGTTTGTCCCACGCTTCCAGAACCCTGTTTTACTGCCATCCTTCAAAGAACTGCCACCAACTGACATTTCATTCGCGTCCTAAAGCTTCACGTTATCTAAGGACGCATAATTAAGGTAACAGAACTGATTGACTTTTCTCTTCGAACAACTTATTTGTTGTCAAAATGGCGAGATACTTCCTATGACCTTGACCTTTGTTTTTGTATTTCCGGCAACGTTTCATTTAGGGGTCGTCTCAGTCATTTTCCATAAACAAGATGAGCTTTTTTTTTTTTTAACCAAAAAAGCTTGGTTATCAACATTTACCAGCCTCTGGGCTATTTCCTGTCGGGTCGATAACGGTCCGATATAGATTAAGCAGATAACTGACTAATGGAGACAATTTGCATGAAATGTCAAATCCTGTTTTCGGAAAAAAAAATAAGAAAAAATATGGGACTGACTAAAACGCTGAATTTTCTGCTGAATTCAGCAGGTTGCGGATCAGCAGAAATAGACTAAAACGCTAATCTGCTGAACTGCTGAATATTAGTTTATTATGGTGTTTTTGGCCACAATACTGGTCGCGCATATTAATACTAAATTTATTTGTTAGTTAAAATGTTTTACTTTATGTATTTGTGTGAACTTACGTTTTAAGGCACAGTCGATAATACTGTGGTCATGTTGAGCTATGAGCATAGAAATAGAATAGAGAAACTATATTGCTGATCATTGTTGAGTAAATGTTTTCCTTGGCAAAATAACGGTCGCACATTTTAAAACATTGTTTATTCGTTTATTACAAATATTTATTCGTTTCCGTGATTAACGACCTAGCCCGCAGAATGTGTTATATCTATCTATCAGTGGAGACAATTTGCATGACATGTCAAATATCATGAGTTTGTAGTCTGTTGAATTTACCAAGAGAGTGGTAAAAGTAAAAAACCCGGTACCACATTTAACCTAAATATACAATGCAGACAATGTAGACTCAGATGAAACATATTTCTTTTAATTCATTACGAAAACACACCTATTCAAATATATAGAAAATTTTACTTCCATTAACATAAAATTTTCAGATAAAAAATTCTGATATTTTTCATATTTCTGCTCAAAACATAGATTGTGGGTACTCGTTAGAATCGCCTCGGCGAGGTGGTTCTAATGAGTACCCACAATCTATTGTTTTGAGCAGAAATAAGAAAAATAATGCATACCCCTGTAAACCCCAGTTTTACTATATAAAAGTGGGGTTTAAGGGGGTCTAAATTATATAGGCATGTTTTCGTAATGTGAGTATATTTAATAGGCAGATTAGGTTGGCGTTAACTCTAAGGAGATTAAGATAAGAAATTCTTGGCCAAAGTGGCCATCCTTACAGGTAGGGGTCTGATAAGGGGAAATTAGATTTTATATCAGCAAAGTTTATGATGAAGACAGAGAAACAAATAAGGGGGGTAATTTGGTGATAATTTGTTGTTGTTTTCTTTTTCTGTTTATTCAATAAAATATACCTGGTTTTTGTTCATTAGAATTGTCTCTCCCAGAAAGTTCTAATGAAACCCACAATATATTGTAAGGAGAAATACAGATATTTATGCTATACGCTAATTTATCACCAAATGCCCCTTTATTTGTTTCTTTGGATCAAATGCAGAATATTAGGAAGATAGTATTTTATTTAGTTATTTATGTATTTATTGAAAAAGAGAAGCTTTTTGGCATAAAATACATTCTAAATTGTCTAAGAACTTTTTGACATATTCCATAATGTATTGTTTTACTGAAATGGAATAATTGTGCAGTGTTCTTATTACTTTAGAAAATAAATAAATAAATATTTTCAATTTTATATTTCTATTTCAGTTCATTTGTACTTTTTCACAATGCAAGAAAAAACAACACTTTTGTGTTTAGAAAAAAAAACTGTCAAAAAAATAATAAATAAAAAAAATGATACAATACAAATCAACAAATAAAATCAACAAATTAAATGCAAAATTTGCAAATGAATTTATTTGATTCTAAAGTAACATATTGAATACTGCTCAATTTTATAAATTAACCTTTATATGGCCCCACCTGAGGAGACCTAACAGCCTTATAAAGACTCCATAATCACTTAGATAAGATGTGCGCTCTGTTATCAGGACTGTATATTGGGGGTGATCATGAAGGGGAGGGGGGAGGGGGGCGGGTCTAGCCAAAGAAGGAAAAAAATGTGTCTTTAAGTACTTTTATTATGATAGACATTTTATTACTAAATAAACATTTTGTCATCTTCAACCAGGTAAATGCGTTAAAGACAGTCGATAATCTCTTGACTAGATTATGATTATTGCTACCTACATGCGTGGCTGTTAACTGGATTATCGTCTCTACTTTGAACAGGTGATAAGGGTTTGAGTTACCGCGAGCGGCGTTAATTGGATTAAAATACCTTGTTTATTCTTATAACATTACACAATGTAGACGTCACCTTTGATCTTCAAATATAAATTAGATATTTTGGTTGTACATTTTTTTCTCAGTTTTAGGTGGAATTATCATGTTTTATAAAACAGGATAATTACACCTAAAACTGAGAAAAACGTACAACGAAAAACGTTGCATATTGACACTGGTCTGGCTGCCTGCTATTAAGCGGGAAGACAATATAAGTTGTAAGTATATCTCGGAGTAAAGTGCGTAACAAGCCGTTTATTTTGATGCAAGAGCTTTCAAAATTAGCCTAGAAATAAGGAAGTTATGGTGGTTTGAATATATTTAAAATGGCTTTCCTTGATGCCGCCATATTGTAGGCTTTGTGACGTCACAAAGCCCAAATTAAATATGTAAAACCAAACTAAAAAGGGTTTTTAAGAATAATTTTGCTACAGATTTTTTTTTATAATCTTTGAATTCTAGTGACATGCAATCATTTCCCCCAAAATAAGCCACATTTATGAGAATAACTATACCTCTATGAAACGAATTTACTCAACAATGATCAGCAATATAGTTTCTCTATAGAACTTCACAAACCTGATTAAATATTCAAAATGGCGGCACCCATTCCACCAATGTTAGAATATTCAATTGTCTATATCTTACTTATTTCCATCGATTTTGATCACATGTGTGTCAAAATTCATTGTTTGTGAAGTTCTTTACTTTAAAGCACAATGCCTTTTTAAGGTTGCGTTCCCCTTTAATGCCAGACCAGTGTGAATATGCTACGTCTAATCAGGGACTAGGTTATGATTATTGCTACCTACACGCATGGCTGCTAATTGGATTATCGTCTTTACTTTGAATAGGTGATAACGGTGTGCACAAAGTGCATGCTTAATCCAACCGTCTGTTTTGACACGAAAAAAAAAAAAAAACAAAAACGCGCGATCACATTTACTGTCTTGTATAGAGTCTGAATTTCTAACATGTTTCCCGACAGTTCCTAAACGGCCCATAAGAAATGGAAACAGAAAAAAATAAAAATAAATAAATCTTTTCCCATAATCTTACATTGTAAATGCCGACTACCAAACTGCAATGGAGAAATGGTGAAATGCGAAATTTGCCGAATCTCTTTTCACAAGTTTTGTGTGAAAGAAACCGCCGACCTTTCCTGTCCGACAAATAAATATGTATGTGAAACATATTAGTCCAAAAATAACAGTGGAAAATGTAAATGAATGAATAAAAGTTTGTATAATTTTATCATAATGTAGGCTATAGGTCTCAATTAATATGACTCTCAGATTATGACAGCATACCGCTGAGAACCAGAAAACTCTGTCCATCGGACAATGTTAAAATTGAAGAAAAAAAGATCTATTACGAAAACACGCCTATTCAAATATATTGAAATTTTCACCACCGAAAAACTGGAAGTTTTCAGATAAAAAAAATCTGATACTTTTCTTATTTCTGCTCAAAACATAGATTATGGGTGCTCATTAGAACCGCCTCGCCGAGGCGGTTCTAATGAGTACCCACAATCTATGTTTTTGAGCAGAAATAAGAAAAAAATGTATACCCCTGTAAACCCCAGTTTTACTATATAAAAGTGGGGTTTAAGGGGGTCAAAATTATATAGGTATGTTTTCGTGATGATTATGACCTTGATCTACGCATCCGGGCAGACTAATACAGAAGTATTGATTACTGTAAAATGTAAATGTAGAAATAGCATTATGCTATTGTTTCGTACGCTAGTCAATATTGTTTTATAGTTTAATTTATTTATTTATTTATTTATTTTTGTAAGTCTGACCGTGACATTAACTTTTTAATTTTGATCGGTTATTGAAAATGAATCCAAGACAACATTTGTTCATCAGAGACAAACTGATGATACGCTTATTTTTCAATGAAAGGAAGTTTAATAGATACATTAAAAAGGATAAATATAAAAGATATATTCGTCAAATCTCATTAATAAGATGTAGTGTGTTAAAGTCGAGGTTGACACATAAAATACGCCAGGTTCTTACGGAAATCAAATCATCAGTTTATCACTTGTGAAAACAATATGATTAGATCAAACACCCGATTTAAGACACTGTGGCTGTGGTCGGTCACTTAATTTTTTTTTCAGGTGTGAAGAGATATTAACGCCATTGCTCTCTGTCGCATCAGCTGTCTCTGGAAAGTCAGTGTAAGCAGCATGTTCGAATAACATGAAAATAATGTTAATATACCGTGGTAAATATAAATGCTGTTCATATAGATATGAGATGATTCGGCGATTCAGCATATCCTGTGTTTCGTTACGCATAGGGTGCTCACTATGACTGCTATATTGACAACCTGTCCATAATGCGTAGAGACAATACTACCAAAGAGGGAAAAGACTGAATCGTACTATTCAGGCATCCTTCATTTCAATACAGGCATTTCGATAATAATGAAATACTGTTGAGTGGGTTGTAAAATTTGATAAGGAAAAAATACAAGAGTTGTGCATAACACAGCGTTGTAAAACGTCCTAAAATTCCCTATGTTCAAATAACAAGAATAAAGTTAAATAGCCGTTCCATTATTTTTATTCTGAAGAACGCTCGATATGATTAAAATATTGCAGCCTGGGTCATGAAATATCAACAAAATTGTTAAATAGTCAAACAAAGTAAGGTAAATATTATTCGCGAATAGTAATATGACCAAGAACAGTTTCTTAAATTAATATTCAGCATTTCAGCAAATTCTGATGCACAATACGTCGCCTGGGCCATAAAATATAAAAAAAGAAAACAAATATATATCTAAGTGGACAGGACAAATAAACTAAGGTGATATATGCGCAACTAGTAATATACCCAATAATACCTTATTTAACTAATATTCAGCAGTTCAGCAGATCAGCGTTTTAGTCTATTTCTGCTGAACAGCAACCTGCTGAATTCAGCGGAAAATTCAGCGTTTTAGTCAGTCCCAAAAAATATCATCAATATCAGAGACAATTTGCATGAAATGTCAAATTCTGTTTTCGGAAAACAAATAAAGAAAAATATCATCAAGTTGTCTTCTGCAGAAATAAAACCCGTTTTCTGGGGAAACATAAGAAAAAAATATTCGTATGTCGTTTGCTGAAATTTTTATCCAGACGTGGTTTGGAAAATAAAAAACGCAAATTCTTGTGAGCAGCCATGATGTAAAATACTCAGTCAGCTATCTGCTTAATCTATATCAGACCGTTAGCGACCCGACAGGAATCTTTTTGGGCCGATAACGGTCCGATATGGATTTAATAAGCAGAATGCTATCTGGGTAATCTAATTGTCTGTCTCAGTACAGACTTTTTTTTTCTACCTCAGCTACAGCAACTTGCACCTTGACGCTACTTGGAGTGTAATAAATGAAACCTAAAGAACGTGCTATCATTTATTCTAACACTCCTCGCCTATATAGCCAATGGTTAAACTCAGTGATATATTATGCAATAAATCACTGGGCGGAAACGCGCGACGCTATCTGGCGCCTTTCCGACGTCATTTCGACACGCTGCTGACGTCAGTCTTAGTTTCTACGACGCTAGACTGTGTAACGTCGTTTTTCTCACTTCAGCAACGTAAGAAATGCATGTAAACGTCAGCGTTACAGACAAAACATTTGGCGGGATTTCTTTATTCGATGGCGGAAAGTTTGAAAAATCTAAAGGATACAATTACATTTTCGTCGTTTTCTATGTGTTAGAATCGAAATAGATCAGCTCTTGTGCGTGATTTGTTGAGTAATAAATCACAGTGTGTCGGTCAGTTGTAAGAAGATAAATCACTCGCGCTCCGCGCTCGTGATTTGATCTACTTTACAACTGACCTCCAAACAGTGATTTATTACTCAACAAATCACTGCTAGAGCTGATCTATTTCTTAAATCATATGTTATTACAAGTTAAACAATGAAATTGGACACGTTATAATAACATTTAACAAGCACCCTCCTTCAACTATAATGAATTACGGCCAGTTGCAGATATCATGAAATAGTAACAATATAAATGCTTTGAATATTAACCAAAAATCTGTCTCAACAATGAATTTTAGGACTGCTTGTTGTGCCATTACATGTGCTAGATGCGACCATTGGTAACATCGAAAATGCAGAACTGCTTTGTTATCAATAAATAAATGAATATTCCGCCATGTTTCACAAGGGAGACAACTTTTCGTTATAGTACAGTATAATATACTATTCTGTACGTATATGTATTTATAGTACAATGGTCCATATTAGTCTGGAGACCACCAAAAAGGGTGACTGACGAACAGTACAGGCCAGCCACGTCTGATGAGGGTATCCACTGTTTGCAAATAGTTTAGCCCTTTTTCACTAAGAATATCTAAATCACATAGCCTGACGTACCTAAATTTGAAATTGGACTCTTCCAATATAGTGTTGGGTTATTTATTCAGTAGAAAATGAGTTAATGTGACCAACGGAGGGTGAATAACATTTAGAGCGTATTGTACCGTATTTTACCCAAAATATTCAGACATCTAAACTCCTTACCGTATTTAGGCTGCGCCAAGCGAAAACGTGTCTTCGAGCATGCGCAAAATGCACTGATTCAGATTCATCCCACGCATATGCAAAGTCTCATACGGGTATTTGGTCTCTGTTGATACAGTCTGTAGTGTTTTTTTTTTTTTTTTGTTTGAGTTGAGGTTTCACGACCCAGTCAACCCAATGGGGTCATGTGGAGCGGAGTCAATTTACCTAACCACACGTTCACTGGGCTGGCTTAGTCCTCTATGCGCCGGGTTAACCAGTATTGTGCGCATTCTTTCGCCAGAAATATTCTGTAGTGTTCAATGATTGTGTTAGAGCACAGCGAAGCCCTGACCAGACTGTGCGGATGCGCAGGCTGATCTGGGCATTCGCTGTCCCCGAAGATACATTTTCGCATAGCGCGACCCATTCGTTCTAAACTTGAACACGTCGATTTGGCTACTTGTAATTTGTCTGAAAGGTGATGATTGAATGGCAAACGATGTAGACCCTGATCAGACGCCGCGTTTACGGCGTCTGATCTGGTATACATTCTTTGCTTAGGTCAGATTTTCCAAATACGTAGTGTAAATAGGCTATCCAGGCATTTATCAAGCGAACAGCATTCCCCTAATCAGACTGCGCAGATGTTCAGGGTGATCTGGACAATTGTTATGCGCATGTGCACAAATCTTCTATTTTGCGTGAAATGACTGTTTCACTACGGCTTCTTTTTGTGCCGTATGACAGGCGTAAAACGCCTTTCCGTATTTCAGTCCTTTGAGATTATTGAATTCATTCCGGGATAAATAAAATGAGACCAAACTGACCGAAACTAGCTAAAATCTATTTTATAACGTTTTAAAATTGCATTTTCGCGATATCTTAAACATTATATTTTTAAAAAATATGTCCCTGGTGAAAGTTTACAGGAGAACGACCGCCTCCGTCTCAAAAATGTTCCATGTATTCTGCACGGGAAATAAAGTATAAACAACGATTACCAACTTGTATTTATCTTGATTTCTGTTTTAATTAGTACGAACTCAGATCCTGTCTGCACTACTGGACGAGTCTAGTCTGTGTCTAAACTGTTTATTCTGAAGGTACATATATATTGACAAGTAGCAGACCGAAACAAACTTGCAAGGGAAAAATAGCATGTACCGACTCTCAAGATGTACGCTCTTCCATATATGGACAAGAATTGAATAGGCTGTTTATATAATAACATTTCAGTGCCTGCCACTGAACTGCAATTAGCAGCCTGACTGACAGAACCGAACAGTTTATGTTCAAAATCTGATAATTTGAGAAATCTTCATCCAACCAGTGCAAAAACTACAGAAATATAAAAATCAATTCTATCAGAAGATGGCGGTTGTTCCCCACGAATAACATTTCATTTTCACATCATTATAACATGTCTCATAAATCTAATACTTAAAAAGGTACTGCGAAAATCGATTTAAGTTTGGCCCAGAAAATTTCGACTGCCTCTATTTTCGTTCGGGCGTGCGCGCACCTGTGTGTATGTGTGAGTGTGTGCATGTGCCGTGGTCATTGCTCTCAAGGTTACGTCATTCCTTTAATCTACTCATATTATGTCTGTGGAGAGTACAGTTTACCCGAGTTTGCCCTCTTTGCACAGGTGTTAAGGTCATTTTTTTTGCGTCATAGATCATATTTACATTTGTTCACTCGAATTAAAAAGAAACATTTCATTTAACTAGACTAACCCATTTACGGCCAACAAAAGAACATCTAACTAGGTTTTATACTTTGTTAACTGTTTTCAACGTACAAAACATACAGTTAAAATTTTCCACACAGTTAAAACATGTCAAAGATTTAAACCAATTAGAGTGGAATAACAAAAGCTTTCTTCGCAGTTGTTCTCTTTTTCAGTCTTTTCAAGCTCACTGTTGTCCTCAGTTTGAACGTCTGTGAATCAGATTACTTTCGCAGCTATAACTGTCACACACAGGTGGACAAACTCTCTTTTGTAAACCTCAGTCTTCAGCTGGATACCACAAGAGATCCGTCACATTTCACAACAGCTCCGTAGCATTCTGTAGTACCTCCTTTCTTTTCTTTGTCCTTTCTTTCAATATTCAGCCCAGATATCACGGCAGTGGGACGATTTTGCAAGGTGGACCGCAAAGAAGAGCTAATGCGTGAATAGCTGGATACCCGCACAGAAGCCCTCCAGCTGGGATCTCCTATGGGTTTGGGGAACAAGTGAACATGACCAATTATTTTCAGGGAACAAGGGAACACTTGCAATCAATTTAAGGAACAAGGAAGCTCCCTTTTAATTTTCTTTGGTTTAAACATATTTATTTCCAAAATGTTTACATATACAACACATACAAAAATACAACGATAGGATTAGAACGAAAGCATAAGAGCTTATTCCTTGTTCCTTAAATTGATTGTAACCCTTGTCATGCTGAATAAATTAAAATGCCACGCCCACTTCTAATTTTCTTTCAATATTTATGTATCAAGGGAACATTGCAGAAAGAAAGAAAGGCAGAAAGAAAGAAAACATCGTTCATTTTTAGGTAACCATTCCCGGGAGGGCCTTTCCAGTTAACGTTCCTATGCTAAGGATGGTGCACTGTGTTAACATCCCTATCAACTCTATTAACCTTGTTTCTGCTGTTTGTCTGCCTTTTTGCAAACAGTGAAGATCCAGATCAGTCGGCTTCTAAGAAGAACTGATGTGGATCTGCACTGTTTGCCCTTCAGTTAATGACTTTGTATCATCAACTCGGATCAATCAATCTGATTGGTTGAAAATTAGAAGTGGGCGTGGCATTTTAATTTATTCAGCATGACAAGGGTTAATTTGGCCATCTGATATTCATAAAAATTAAAGGGAACTGATACACTTTCAGGGCAGGGCAAAATGGATTTTGCCTCACTTTTGAAAAGGGGTCTATATACTCTAAAAGGAAATAATTTGCTCCATTTTTAGTAGACCCCTTTTCATAAGAGGACTGATGTGCAAGAGAGCAAATAGGAAGTCACATTCCAGATAGCATTCTTTATAACTCTACAGCGGGCCGTTATCGGCCCGTCAGCTACCCTGACGGGCCGATAACGGCCCGCTATAGATTTATATAGAATGCTTACTGGGATTCTTGTCTCCCTTGTGAAAAAATGGCGGAAAATCTACTATACCTTGTGTATCTAGTTCCCTAAAAGAACTCAATGTTATATGAGACTCGCCATTCGGAAATGTGTCGGACAGCGAAGTTATTATTATTATTATTAACATATGTTACTTTAAAAGGTTTTGGCTAACAGGAAACGTTAAAAAAAATAATTGAGCGACGAGGAGCAAAAAGACGCAAGAAGATAGCATAAGGACGCAAAAAGACGCTAAAGTATAGCAAAAGACCCATTTTATGAGTTGATAGTCCATCAAAAATATGTTTTACAATCAAATTACATCTTTTATGCAAGTTTTATGCCTGTAAAATAAGTAAAGGTATTCTAAAAAGTTTAAGCTAACGCCTCCCGCCAACATTTCTAAAATACACGTTTAAAAAGTTCACTCTTCAATACATATTTCTAAAACAGTCCGTCTGTTTTGCATGTTGAAGTGTTTCTTATAATACGAGGTGTTATTTAAAATAGTTATAAAAGCTTTTTATTACTTACCCATTTATTTAGCCTTACAACTAGGCATTAAAATGAATAATGTGGCAACAAGACCATCTATTTACATTAAAATAAACAGTATAACATTTTATCTTGTCTAGTCTCCTGTCTCCTGTATGTGTATTGGAGACGCTACCAAATAGACTTGCCATCATTAAGAAGTTGACTGTCTTTTATTAAAACAATATAAAAATAAACGGATCAGACTATTACATGTACTATCAGTCTAGTAGCTAGTCTACCATTTATTCCGAATGAATTTTTCAGACAAAAAAAAAAAAAAAAAAAAAAAATCATGATCATACTGTTAAGACTGTGCGGGTGCACATGCTGATGCCTTCACTGAAAACATATTCTAAAAGGTACGTTTGCACATTATGGCAAAGCTCAAGTAAAATTAAATATAGAAATAGCTACTTGACTAAAGATTTCATATGCTTCATGTTAACCCTTGTCCTGCTGAGTAAATTAAGATGCCATGCCCACTTATAATTTTCAGCCAATCAGATTACTATATCCAGATTATTGCTTTATATTCACATACTGGATCGCAAACAGTGCAGATCCAGATCAGTTGGCTTCTTCAGAAGCCAACTGATCTGGATCTACACTGTTTGCAAAGGTAGGTTATATCCGGGTTCAGCAGGACAAGGGTTAAGAGAAAATGTCATTGGCGCATATGCGGGCAGCAAAGACCCTGATCACCCTGATCAGTATGTTTGTCTGTGCAGTCTGATCAAGATCTTTAATCCTTTGCTTTTCTCTTAAATTATTACTTCTAATATAGGCACGTTTATGGTAAATATACATATACATGTATTTTGATGCCGTGGGGTGTCGCGGAGTGCCGTAGGGTGCAATTGGGTGATTAGTAGTAGCGGAGCTAACAGGGCCGACAGTCCTGCTAATCACCAAACTCAGACACATATTCCATTGCGTAACATCCTAATGACCCTGTAAGTGCAGATCATACATCTATGGTGACCTATGGCTCTCAAACAGGTAGGTGCCAGATATGGAGAATTCAGTTTTGAGCAGAAGATAAAAGGCTGGAAGTATAAATTAAGTTTATATTCATTTATCCATTTTAAATCATTTTGATAAAGTATAGAATTTGTAGATTAAAAAAGTTTCATAAACAAATATAACTTTATTTTAGGGCTGGCTAATCAGAGCTGAAAAGAAAATCGATTATCAGTCCTGACATTGTTATTGATAATCGATTAGTAATCCTTGAAGATTTGGTCATAATTTTACCTGTCTCTGAGCATGGCCCTTACCATGTGCTATACTCTACCGACGTATTTGGACAGAAAGGCCAGAGCAAACACTGTAGACCCAGATGAGACGCCGCAACATGCGGCGTCTCATCAGGGTTTACACTATTTGCCACTCATTCAGCTATTTTAGACACAACAATTCAGCTATTTTTAGTCACAACAACTGGTAGTAATTTGTACTTGTTCAAATTTTAGGTAATGTATGGTAAGGAGTATAGGTCTCTGAATACTAAGGGTTTATACGGTGAAATAACAGACACAGAAATCAATTGATCGATTATTCGCAAATCTGTAACAATCATCATTTTTTGTGGAATTTATCGATCAATTAATCGATTTTCCGATTAATTATGCCAGCCTTACTTTATTTATTTAAAATAACTTAGATAAGTGTTTTTTTTTTATTTATTTATTTTGTTTTAATCAGGAATTATTTGTGCAAAACTTTTGTCACTGCTAAACAGGATTATACCTCCATAATTGAAACTACTAGTGATTTGTGAATTTTCGCTAATTCTTATGTTGGATAATACCTTCATTTAATATCTAATGAATAGTTTCATTACTGAAAAATTAATGTACATTATATAGAAAAACGGTGAATTTTTTCCTATTTCTGATCCATACATAGACTTTGGGTGTTCATTAGCCTCACAGAGGCGGTTTCAATAAGCATCGAAAATCTATGCTTTAAAAAAATATAAGAAAAATAATTCATACCCCAACCCCGCTTTTCACCAAATAAAGTTAGGTTTACCGGGGCTTCAACTTTATAGACTTGTTAATGTAATGACAATTAAGAAAGGACGGTTATAATATAGTCAGTGATGGATAAATAAAGAAATTTCACAGTATTGCTATACTTGAATATTATTTTTTTCTTAATTTAAAACTTGTGGTAATAGATTGGGTAAATAAAACAATGTTTGCATTTCTTCATTGTTTAATCATTTATTGAGAACATAGATTTAGAAAACAAATCATTTTATGGCTTCAATCAAAGCTCAAGATGTTTTGTTTTATGACAACTCTGATAATAATTTTGATCTTTTGAAGTGTTCATCTTATACCTAATTCATAACTAAAAGTAAATAAAGAAATAGATAAAAAAAATCTGTCTTTATTTTTTATCTTTTATCTAATACATAAAAAAATCTGTCTTTCTTTTTTTCTTTTTTGACAACTCTGAAAACTAAGAAATTTATTCACTTTATAATTCAAGAAGAATACATAAGTAAAAATAAAAGAAAAAATAAAATAAAAAATGATAATAATGCATAATTGAATTTATATATTTCTTATAAAAAATAATCAATAAAATTTATAATAAAATAAAAAAAAAAAAGATTTATATAGTTCAGGTAAAACAATGAACACTTTATTAGATTATATTCATCCCGCCCCCCCCCCCCCCCCCCCTCCCCAGTTTCTGGCTTCAGACAGTGATAATCACCAAATAATCACATAGATATGGCCAGCCTTTGATGTGAGCCACCACTATCAGGGCTGTATATTGCGTTCAATCATGATGGACCACCCCAGCCCAGAGGTAGAGAATATGTGCAATGCATTAACTGAACCCGTGGGTTATTCGTGTCGGTCGCAAAGCACTGAAACAGGAAAAAGTGTGCCCCATGAAGGAACCCGCGACCCCCTGTTTGCAAGTCAGGTGCTCTCCGGGCCGACAGTCCTCGGAATCAGAATCAGAATCAGAATATTTTACTGGTGATACATCAATAGACATTTATTCACCAGGGCCAACGATTGCAAAGAGTAGTCTCTAGATCTCACAAATGATGTGAATCTAGCGACAGGGTCCTCAGAACTTTCAGCAGAGGAGATTATAGCTGCAGGGAGTGCATTCCAATCCCTAATGGTGTCTGGAAAGAAACTGTACTTCTAAATGTCAGTTCTAGCATATGGCACTTGAAATGCCATTGGATGCTGATTCCTACTGCGTCTATTTGGGGGGTTGAAGGTCGTCACAAGGTATACTCGCTCTACTTTTCAGACCTTTGAATAGCAATATGAGTTTACTACCTTTGCGTCTCTTGTGAAGAGACTACCACCCTAACTGTTCAAGAATGCTAGTCATACTTCCAGTTTCAAAGTTGAAGTTTCCAGTCACAAACCTAGCTGCACGATTCGGAACCTTTTCTGATTCTTCCTGGACTACTACTCCATGTGGGTCCCAAACAGGGCTAGCATACTCCAGGGTTTGTCACACCAATCCCTTGTATGCCGTCTCCTTAACATCTTGGGAGCATGACGATAGATTACGTCTTAAGAAACCAAGACATTGCTTACATGAGTATTCCATTTCAAATCCTTAGAAATTGTCACACCAATGTATTTAATATTATCCACATTTTCGAAGACTGTGCCTTCTAAGGAGTAAACTGCATTGATCTTTTTGATCCGCTTCCTAGTAAGCTGCATAATGTTACATTTCACGGGCTGAAATCTCATACCCCATTTCCTGGCCCATTTGCCCAATTGATCAATATCCTTTTGGAGTTTCGATGTGTCTTCAGTGTTATCAATCTGACGATAGCAGGCACATTCATCAGCGAACAAACGAATCTCAGATTCTATTCCAACCATGATGCCATTTATATACAAGGAAAACAACAGTGGACCGAGAACAGTGTCCTGCGGCACACCAGATAAAACAAGTGCCCATTGAGATTTTTCTCCACTGACTACAACCCTTTGTTGCCTATTGCACAGAAATGAATCAATCCATACTAAAGTGTTTCCATTTATGCCACATCCATGGAGTTTGCATTTCAGAAGTTCATGAGGAGGAGTGTCAAAGGCCTTCTCGAAGTCCAATATAAATGTATGAGCTTGACCTCTTGTATCCAAAATTTTGGCCCAATCATTTATTACTGTGATCAACTGTTTCACGGCTACGATTCTTCTTGAAAGCATGTTGCCTGTCTGACAGAAGCTTGTGTTCATCAAGATGAGCCATACTATTTGTACATACTATGTGTTCAAGTATCTTGCAAGGAACACATGTCAAGGACACTGGACGATAGTTACTTGCTAAAGCTCTGTCGCCCTTCTTATAAGCTGGACAGATCTTAACCAAAGACCATTCCTTGGGGATTTCACCCTTATCAAGAGATTATTGGAACAAATGAGCAAATACAGAACCAAGTTCTGCCGCAAGTTCTTTAAGGACTCTACGATGAAGTTCATCAGGTCCCAAAACCTTTGAGGGATTTAAACCTTTCATCATTTTTATTTTTATAACACCTTCATTTGAAATGTGAATGTCGCTCATAGGCGGAGCTGACTTCTCAAGTAGAGGGACCTCGTTTTCCTGAAGTTTTGGAGAATACATCTGTAAACTGACCATTGAACTCTTCAGCCTGCTCAGTTGCAGACTCAGCCAAACCACTACCATTTCTCCTTTTGAGAGGAGGGCTAGCCTGATTGTCTTTCCTTTGACTGTTGGTATACCGATAGAAGTCTTTGGGGTTAACCTTAATGTCACCAACCAATTATTTGTTAACATACAAATCATGCTGCTTCTTGATATCAGCTTTGATTTACTGTCTCAGCTCCTGAAACTTAGATCTAAGTTTACTACTGCCAGTCTTTTTTGCCTTTGCATGAGTTTTTTTTTCCTTTTTCGAATATTCCCTCTAATCTCTGATGTAATCCAAGGGACGGAAGCTACCGATCTACTTGTCTTAGAGGGAATGTACTTATCTACAGCCTCCTGTATGAAAGAAGTTATCAAATTGAAGTTTTCCTGAACAGAACGAGAACCAGAACGACCACTGAAATATTTATCCTTTGCAAAGTTTGAAGAATCTCGCCTCATAGAGTCAAAGTCACCCTTCTGATACAAATAAACCTTACGCCGTCGTTTCTTCCTTAGAGGAATAAAGACCTTAAAAGTGCCCGCAACCATGTCATGATCACTCAGTTTATCAGGAGAGTGTACCTCTTGAAACTGCCCAGGTAATGAGGTTAAAATTAAATCTAGAGTATTTTCTTCCCGAGTCGGGAAATTTACCAGCTGTTGCAACCCATGATCGTTCATAATGTCCACAAGTACTTTCCCCACTGACTGACTTAGCATGGTCCCATTTTTGCTAAGTCGGTCTGGCCAAACAATGTCTCTAAAGTTGAAGTCACCTAGTATCTGGACCGAAGGAAGTTTCTTATGTTGGGTCTTTATGTGCTCAAGCTGATTTTTAAATTCGAAGGAGTTGAAAGTCTTCACACGAGCCACTGGGTTCTCGATATCAACTTGCTATGTAGTGAGAAGTTTTGTTTGCAAAGACCTTAGCCCACACTGATTCCGAGTCATTTTCAGTTCTGTCAATGGCATATGGGGAATTTCCTTGTGAATAAGGAGCATCACGCCGCCACCATGAAGGTTCCTGTCTTTCCTATATGCATTGTAGGGGCAGGAATCAGGGAACAATTCTGAAGTTGAGATTGAGCCGTCAATTTTTGTCTCCTGAATAGCTACAATGTCAGGTTTATGATAATCAAGAAAAGGCATTGGTTCCAGCTTTTTGCCTCTTATCCCGTTAATATTTAAGCTTACAAATTTCATTTTGGGAGGTTTATTTGTTAGTGCTAGGTGCAGAAGATGCCTTATTCATGTCTTTCACTAAGGGATCAAGCCTGTTTGACTGTTCGAAGTTGCACTGAGTATCAAAATAAGAATCAGAGAAGTTGACCACTTCACATTTTGGACATAACATATCCAGGTGCAGTTTGTATTTTCCAAGGTTTCCTATTCACCAAGTGAAATATATGAATATTCATTATGTATCCACATTTCACACGAATCACTTGCACTGTCTTGTGACCGTTCAAGACTGCGCGGCTGCACAGTCCGCAGTCCGCTTTGCGGTCTGCGCAATACCAATTATCAATTCCCGATTCAATTTTTTCAAACGCCCCATTGCCAAGTTTCTGCCAATTACCACACTAATACCAGGACGTAATATTCACGAGTGATTTAAGTTCTTCAACGAATAAAAACAAAAAAGATATAGTGTAGTTGTTTTTTTTTTTTTTTTGAATAGCCAAGCTTTTTCGATATGTTTTGAGACGACCCTCAGAAAACGGACAAGTTAATTCAAATCTCGTAAATTCTCGCCAAGGTGCTCTTTCATCCGGGGTTCTTTGTTCAAACACGGCTTCAGGAAAACAAGCAAATTCGAAGACCGGCGATGATTGAGAACAAATAACGGTTTACGGAAATGGTTTTATTTTATTAAACATAGGATAACAATTCTTTTGTGTTTTGGTGTACATTGAGTTTGGATTTTATCAAAGTAAACACGGGGTCATAATTTTAGGAATTGAAAGTTGACCTTTTCCGTAAACATGGGCTGTGCCGTAAGTGCCGATGACAAAGCGGCTCAAGAAAGATCGAAACAAATCGACAAAAGTTTGAGAGCTGATGGAGAGAAAGCAGCAAGAGAAGTGAAGCTTTTGCTGCTAGGTAAGCTCTATAGAAATCTCTTAGTTCGGAGATTTTGATTTGACAGTTCCTGTATTACCTCCCTTGAAACCTGTCAACCGTAGGAAATGGGAAGCAAACGTCAAAACCAGAGGCACGTTTAAAAGTTGGTGCTCCTTTAAAAGTTGCTCATGACTGACCACCTAAGTACCAATTTATGTATAAAATATGTCAAGCTGGGTCCTTTTGTAGACAGAGGGTCTGCAAGCACACAGAAACTCTTTTCATGCAGAGATGTCAAACGGCGTGTAATATGTTGAAATGTTCTGTTACGGTTCATCCAGTCGAGGATATAAGGAATATATATGTAAATGATTGGCAGTTCCCTCCCCATAGCCTTGAGACCACAGAGGGTATTTTCAAGCCTGTACAACTGGAAATTACCCTGGCTTTCCTCTGCTATCGATCTTTTGAGTTTATAGTCAGTTGTGCCTGGTGCTGAGTTTGGAAAAAGAAGGGATTTTTATGTTAGAATTGAAGTAATTAAAAGAAGGAAAGTGTTTGATCAATGCGGGACTCGTCCGCAACCCCCTGCTTGCAAGTCCAAATGCTGTACCAAGCTAATGTGACCAACAGTCCTGTCAGTCATTGCTCTCCTCTGCCATTGCTCCTATCATGCAGAGCCATCAGCTAGCCAGTCAGCCACTAGAGTATTGTCTCTTCCTGGTCCCAGCTTAAGCATTTAAGATTTGTCATCTGAACGTGGTCTGCGATTTATCATCTGAACATGGGGTATCAAAAGCCACAATAAAAACTCTTGCAACACTTTTAAAGTTTCTCCAAGGAAAAAAGGCTTCCAGTTATGTTAATAATTTGAATAGGGATACCCCCTTGAAAATGAACTGCCGGTTTGGTCACCCAGCATTGCGCATTATAAGTTTTGAGCTAATAAAACACAAAGGTTGTCTAAAATTATTGATCAGAATTAGATCCTATACATATATTGTCAGACGCAGTAAGTTTTGATACTAAACACGCCTTTAGCTAGTATTAAAGTTTAAACCCACAATTGCTTTTGGAAATATTTGGATTTTTCCGTATTATGTTTAATTTGAAAATTCCACTAAATTGACACATGTATCTGCATGTGCCAGCTCAACATTTCTAAGCTTTATTTTTTTTTTTTAAACAAAACTCCCCAAATCAGTGTTGAGAATAGTGATACTGATAATGAGAGATATAATTAGTGGCTATAAATGTAGGATGCGCAAAATAAATGGCTGTGCAGTGTTACCGCACTTGACTACCAGTGATTTTTTTACCTGCGCATCCCGAGTCCCGTACTCACATTTTTGCTTTGGGACTCACATTTTAAATCTCAGCGAGTCCCAGGACTCACAAGGTTATAGTGGAAAATTCTGTAATAGATGCAATGATTTTCTAGTAGGACTCACTTTATATAGCCCAAGCGAGTCCTGGGACGCATAGGTATAAAATTGTAAATAAATCACTGGACTACATTTTCATGTACCTCATTATCTTAGATTTCTTCTAGCCCCTTTTCGCATGGTGCTGTGTATTGCCCTAATTTGCCAGTGCCATGCCCTTTTCACTTGCGTCATGCCCTTTTTTCTCCTGTAAATAACATGCCTGTTTGACCCCGCATGCTCTCAATTAACCATAAGGGGTAACACAAACATAAACCCATGAGTGCTTGTGTATTCACCACAGTGTTTTTACAATGCAGGATGACACCTGTCGCTGATTACACAACTCGCTGACCAAAACAGTTTTATGACAGTATTCCATTGCCTTTTGATCCATAGTAAGCAGACATGAAACAAGATGTTTTGATTGGCTGCTACTGATCTATCATTCGATCCACCATCCTGCATACTGGTTCTCAGTGGCTGTCTTATGAATTGATTCAATTTGATTGGTAATTTAATAAGTTTGTAAAATGAGTGGAAATCGTGGGCTAATGAGTTTGTAAAATGGGTGGAAATCGTGGGCTAAACAGCACATGTACAGACAGCTTATTTTATCAAAAAATAAGCTACCCGGTTCTGTGGCTTACACTAGTGTCAGGGCTCTAGAAAACTGGAAAATAGCTGGTCTGAACCAAAAATAAGAATTTCAGACCAGTTTTAAACATGCTAAAACGCAAATAATTCGGTCCAACAGGGTCATGCCTTGAACCCCATTTTTTCCCCAACCAACCAATTTTCACGAACCAATGGTTTCTAAACAATCACAAACTGTCAAGTCTTCCCAAACTGATAACATCTGTGCACCCTTTAAATGCGGTATTATCGCAGTTAAATGGCTCCAAATGGTCACTGTATATTGGAGAGGTCAGATGAATAACGGCAACTTACCGCAACACAATTTATTACATCATTATCCAAACATTGTCAGAAAATCAACACTTCACTGTCCTTTATGTGTTAAACAAGCGGTTAACATGAATCATCAGTGATGGTAGTCTGATAATTAATCCGTTTATATGAGTCTATGACACATGTGAATACACTGCGACAGCAAAACACCAGGTGCAGTCGGCGTGTCCAAAAGATCAAAGGTCGCTTTAATCTAATAACAACTGAGAGTGATTAAAGAATGCACTGCTTGAATGCTCCTGTTTTCTTCTTCTTTTTTTTTTTTTTTTTTTTTTTGTTCAACACAGTTTGCGGTTTGTTGGTCCCAGATTTGATATATTAATTCCAAAACCGTGTAGGTCCTGATCAGACGTTGCATACAACGGTGTCTGATCTGGGTCTTATTGTTATTTCTTTTTTTGACGGCTGTGAGTATAATTCAAGGTAGATTTCACAGTAAAAAGTAAGAAATGCACCACTTGCACTAGACAAAGATTGGTCAGTGCTTAAAATTTAAGCAGTCTGGTCAGACTTGAAACATCGAAAACTGCAAAACCGCCCGTGGCGCAGGGCCTTTTTATTAGACTTGATAAGGTCTATAGAAGTCGTTTTGTTCCGTCTATCTTGTTTCCCGCCGTCCGCGCTTACACACAAGACAGGAACCAGTTGTTTATGAATACATGTAGTTATCTAGGAAAACCCTGCGGTCAATTGAATAACAACAAAATCATCTGTTTGTATCTTTTTACATATTTATTGATGGCACTATTGTGTAGAAACTTTACTGACTAACTATACACACATAACAAATCAGCATTAAACATAGGGACCTGGTCCCGTGTTATAAGGGGTTGAGGTGTATTATTAAAAAGGATTTATAGGACTTCGCCAGTTGTCATTAGTTTTCATGACAGGTGATAGATTTATCTGTTTTCATTTTGGAAATTGGCTTGTTGATGACGTCATCGCCATTGGCTGGACCGATTCAGATTTCAGAATTTCTGGAGCCCTGACTAGTGTCCATATTAATTATCTTCTGGCCTGCAGGCCTGGTTATATAGCCGAGGGGCCTATAGGCCTGGATGTAACTAGGTAAAGATAAGTAGCACTGGGCTTGGGTTCAATGTAGACCATTTAATAAGGCAAGGCAAGCACATGACAATCATATATGCAGATATGACAGCAGTCAAAAACATAACTTATATTATCTTGCCAGAGGCTTACATAGCCAAATGATCTCCTCCTATATAGTCAATGATCACCACTAAGTCTAACACATTGAATACTTGTTGAACTACATTTACGTTCTTGACGCAGGCAAGTGTTAATTCTGTGGAGCACCTTAAGCATTCTATAACACTTGGGTAGCTAAACCAGTAAGAATGTAATTAGTGTCATTCCATAGAACTGTGGCACCACAGAGTATATTACACTTTAGATACAGTCACCTCCTGAAAGGTAGTGTTTTTTGTTTTTTTTGCATTGGAAAAACACACCATAAGTAATTCCAATAAACACGCCACTGTCCGACTTGAAAATTTAAAAGCTGAGCACCCATGCAATGGGTGGCATATAGATATTATGATTACACAAGCGCCACAAATGTTTAAATGGTCTACTAAATCTACATAGGACTAATCTACTAAAATAAAAAAAAAAAAAAATACGGGCCCTTCCATGTAGGGTGGAAAACAAAACATTAATTTTTTTTTTTCAAAATGGCAGATGCGCGATGCTGCTTGCTGCCTGCTGCAAAAAGGAATGAAGCTGAAGAACGCCAAGGCAAAGAATCAATGCCAGCTATTGATTGGACTGAAGAATCCCTGCAGGTGTGTGATTGGTTGTTGATAAAAAATCATGCACAGTGCATGAAGAGGCAGAGATTTGATTGGAGTAGAAAACCCCGACTCTCATCTATCATGCGTTATTTGAAACAAGTACAATTCTGATTGGTTTAGCTCTGACAGTCATGCTTTTCCCTCATGATAGATAAGAGAAAGGAAGGGAGCTAGGAGTTCTCCTAGCTGTATCTCTGCTACAACAGACAATTAAGCCTTGGAAATATTGGAATAAAACGGGAGATAGGTCTCCAGCTGGATCCCTGTAGTAGGCTATACCATGGAGAAATTAATACTGGATTAAACAGTTTAATCCCTACATTAATTATCTTCTGGCCAGCAGGCCTGGTTATATAGCCGAGGGGCCTATAGGCCTGGTTGTAACTAGGTAAAGATAACTAACACTGGGTTTGGGTTCAATGTAGACCATTTAATAAGGCAAGGCAAGCACATGATAATCACATATGCAGATATGACAGCAGTCAAAAACATAACTTATATTATCTTGCCAGAGGCTTGTTTTCATTTTGGAAATTGGCTTGTTGATGACGTCATCGTCATTGGCTGGACCGATTCAGATTTCAGAATTTCTGGAGCCCTGACTAGTGTCCATTTTGATTCATTTTCTGTGCAAAAATGGCTTACATAATACATTTGTTAACATGGTCAATTTTTCAATTTCTGAATGTACAAAAGTTTATCAGTAAGGTTTCACAGCACTAGGAAAACAGCTTCAGCCTAGGTGTGACCATTTTCTTTTTTACCCAGCTCTAAATTTAAATTATAGTGCAAAACAACTACAGAAATTTACCGATTACACACTGGTATGCGACACGGGATGAGTACTAATAGTAGTCGGCCATTTTAATTTTATAGGTCAAATGACAAAGTGTTTACTCTTTCAATGGAATTGTTATAGACTGATAGAGATGCCAGTGTGAATAATTTTGCAGAGAACCTCATAACCAACCCATTGCAAAGTTATGTCAGTTGAAAGTCAAACAGGACATTTTTCACATCTGAAAAAACTTCATTGTATAAATAGAAATATAACCCACAATGCTCTATATGTATTCATATCCCACAATGCAATATTCTGCACATGATGTCATTTGATTTTTTTAAATTTTTTAAAAAACTTAAAAACATAAAATATGTAAATTTCTTTCTGGGCTTTGTAGTTTTATGATATTTAATAGTGTAACTTTTGATTGACAATGCAATAAATTATGTTTTATAGTTTTAAACCATATTGCATGATTGAACTTTGATTTTTGTTTTAAATATTAAATTTTCTTAAAGTCAGTGCCTGCATTAAGGGAAGTCTGGAAGTCGGAGACTTCCAAAATAAAAATTGCTCTGGGACTTCCAAATGTCAATGCCAGGGAGTCTGGGACTCCAACTTCTAAACATATCCTACCATTTATAAGAAGGATTTAAAATGAATGTATGTGCTATCTGGCTGAAGAATGGCTGTTTTTCTAAAAAAATGTCAGTTTAATAATATTTGTTAAATTTCTGTAAGTCATTTAAAAGATTTATCAGCTGAGACTTCCAGATAATGCAACTAGGAAGTCTTGGGACTTCTTGATTTTGACAGTTAGCGCAAGCACTGTAAAATTTAGGAAGTTTAAATCGCAAATATTGTGGTTCTTACTTAAATTTTTGATGATTTTTCTCAAAAAAAAAAAAAGATACAGGTCTTTAACTTAAATACAATGTATGTCTATAAATTGTGTCAACTGACACTTTAAAGGTCATAAATCCAAGTTTTAGTATTTTAAATCATTTTTTTTTTCAATAATATATGAACACTATGACATCATAAAAGTCTCATTAATATTCAAGAGCTGTTTGAAAACTGTTTGGAACTTGGAAGGCCAAAGCTGCTCAAGTTCAAATCGCTTAATAATATCTTGGGAACTGATTGGAATTTTTGCTAATGTGGTTTACAGCATCATGATCCTTGAAACAATGACTTTAAAGCTATAATGGAGAAACAGGAATATAAATCTTTGTCATTTTATCTTTAATACTTCCTGAATCATATATGTATGGGTAGTTTTAAACGTAGACAAGGATGTAAACAGTATTTTAAAGGAACATAGATAAGTTTACCCTGTATTGACTTTTTATTATTATTTGTCCTGTGAAAAAAAACAACAACAAAAAAAAAAAGACAACAAAAAAAAACAACAACAACAACTTATGTTTAAAAAAAAGTCACTGAAAAAAAAGTCACCGACAAATAAAACGACAAATGCAGGGCTGTGGAAATACCATGCCCGACTTGTCAAACTTGTCCATTTCCCTAAGGACAAGTAAGAAATTTCAATTTACTTGTCCTGGGACAATGACTTCATAGCTCTAGCTATGAAGAGTATCCAGATTGTGATATATATTTTTTCTTATTTCTCCCAAGAAAACACATGTTGTGGGTACTCATTAGAAGTGCCTCACCTGAGGTGCTTCTAATGAGTACCCTCAACATATGTTGTTTTTTTCGAGAAATAAGAAAAAATGCCAATTTTCGGGCAAGTAGATTTTGGTTGGACAAGTGCATTATGACCATTTACTTTTCTGTGGACGAGTAATAAAATTTGATATTTCCCCAATGCTGACAAATGTCTTGAAAATGTAGAGTTCAGTTATTGTAGAGAATAAGTGAATGAACATCATGTAAACATATGACCATGAACATGCAACCATAAACCTAAACATTTTATAAACTGAAAAAAAATTAATTATGATGAATATGATGGATTTTTATCAAAACAAAAAAGATACAAATACATTGTACAAATTTTATTTATAGTCAAAAAGGTTTACAACTGAGTAGCATTAGATATGAATAGCTGTTTGCTGACATAATAGCTATTTTCCATCAAACATCGACACAATTTTATGAAAAAAAAATCTTAATCACTGCGCGAATGTGTGGTAAAGCCCTTTAAGAAAAAAATACACTAGAATGCCCTTTTTGAAAAAATACCATGCTCTTTTTATACCCCCGACATACGAAGTATGTGGGGGTATATAGTTTTCGCTTTTCCGTTCGTCCGTTCATACGTACGTACATTCGTTCGTGCATTCGTTCGTCTTTCCGTCACAGGGTCAAAGTTTTTGCGTTAAAGTTTATAAGACCTCATATTATGAAGACCCTTTGATGGATTTCATTCATATTTGGCATGATGGTAGATATAGGTCTAAAGTTTTTATCAGCACCATCCCCACCCGGGGGGTGACCTTGGGGTGAAGGTCACGGACTTAGAATTTTCATAAAAAAGTCAGGGTCAAAGTTTTTGCGTTTAAGTTTATAAGATCTCATATTTTGAAGACCCTTTGATGAATTTCATTCATATTTTGCATGATTGTAGATATAGGTCTAAAGTTTTTATCAGCACCATCCCCACCCCGGGGGTGACCTTTGGGTCAAGGTCACGGACTTGGAATTTTCATAAAAAAGTCAGGGTCAAAGTTGTTGCATTAAAGTTTATAAGACCTCATATTTTGAAGACCCTTTGATGGATTTCATTCATATTTGGCATGATGGTAGATATAGGTCTAAAGTTTTTATCAGCACCATCCCCACCCCGGGGATGACCTTGGGCTCAAGGTCACGGACTTAGAATTTTCATAAAAAAGTCAAAGTTTTTTGTGTTTAAGTTTATATAGCTATATCATCAAGACCCTTTAGGAATTTCATTTATATTTGACATGTTGCTAGATATCGGCCTAGAGTCTTACTCCACATGATCCCCACTCAGGGTGTGACCGAGGTCAAGGTCACGAACTTAGAATTTTCATATAAAAGTAAAAAAAATTTGCGTTTAAGTTTATATAGCCATATCATCAAGACCTTTTGTTAAATTTCAGTATTCCCTAATTGAAAAGTCCAGCGGATATAGCTATCAGCAAGGAATCTGTTGGTCTGTCCGTCTATCCGTTAAAGCATTATTCGTTCATACTTTATTTTTGTCTTAGGGTCAAAGTTTTTATGTTAAAGTTTATAAGACCTCATATTTTGAAGACCCTTTGATGGATTTCATTCATATTTGGCATGATGGTAGATATAGCTCTAAAGTTTTTATTGGCACCATCCCCACCCTGGGGGTGACCTTTGGGTCAAGGTCACGGACTTCCAATTTTCATAAAAATGTCAAAATTTTTGTGTTTAAGTTTATATAGCTGTATCATCAAGACCCTTGTGGAATTTCATTTATATTTGACATCTTGCTATATATCGGCCCAGAGTCTTACTCCGCATGATCCCCACCCCGGGTGTGACCGAGGTCAAGGTCACGAACTTAGAAGTTTCATTTAAAAGTAAAAGTTTTTGCTTTTAAGTTTATATAGCCATATCATCAAGACCTTTTGTTAAATTTTATTATCCCCTAATTGAAAGGTTGAGCGGATATAGCTATCAGCAAGCAATCTTTTTGTCTGTCCATCCATCCGTTGAAGCATTATTCGTTCATACTTTATTTTTGTCTTAGGGTCAAAGTTTTTACATTAAAGTTTATAAGACCTTATATTATGTAGAGCCTTTGATGGATTTAATTCATGTTTGGCCTGATGGTAGATATAGGGCTTAAGTTTTTATCAGCACCAACCCTATCCCAGAAATATAACGTTGGGGTCAAGGTAGAATTTAGAATTTTCATAAATAAGTTAAAATTTTTGTGTTTATGTTTATATAGCTATACCATCAAGACCCTTTGAGAAATTTCATTTATATTGTACATGTTGGTAGATATAGGTCTAGAGTTTTACTCAGCATCATCCTTATCCTGGGGTATGACCTTCAGGTCAAGGTCACAGACTTAGAAATTTCATATAAAAGTAAAAAAAAAATTGCATCTAAGTTTATATAGCTATATTATGAAGACCCTTTTGTTGGTTTCATTAATATTAAGCATGATGGTATATATAGGTCTGAAGTTTTTCTCCGCACCATCCCCAAGCTGGGGCATGGCTTTTAAGTCAAGGTCACAGACGTTTCATACAAATGTCATTTTTGCTTATATTATAAAGACTGATTTCGCTGGTATATGGTGATAGTTATAGGGCTAAAGTTTTATTTAGCTCAATCCCTGCACCTGTGCCTGACCTTGAGGTCAAGGGCTTCATATTATGTGTGATTGAATTTTTTCAATGTTATAACATATAGCATACAACTGCCATCTCCAGAGTCAAAGCTACATACTTTGTGCTCTTTAAAAAGTGGCGGTAGCGCTGGTTGGGGGTATATGTGCCCCACTGGGCACTTTGTCTAGTTAATTTCTGTAAAGTAATTTTAAGAAGTAAAGAGTGTGCCCTATGCAGGTCTTCAATGTGCAACTCCTGCTTGCAAGTCGGATGCTTAACCAACTGAGCTAATTAGTCAGTGGTTCCCACCAGTTACTGCAGTACTCCGGGTGAATTATATATATATATATATATATATATATATATATATATATATATATATATATATATATATATATATATATATATATATATATATATATATATATATATAATTATATAACAGGGCCTGACAAATCCATTGCCCGGCCGCCCGGGACAAGTCCTAAATCCCGCCGGGCAAGTCTGTTCCGTCTTTACGACGCCCGGTCGGGCAAGTGTCAAAAAATCGCCAGGACAGTTAAAAGTGCGAGTATTTACGGTAAAAAAGTCTGATCAAAAGATGTCAATAAATATTGATGATTAATTGCCCAGCTGTCCTGATTAATGCAGACAACCCATGTATAACGGTTTTCATTATCATACTACCATTAATCCAATTGATCAGTTGTTTACCTTCCGGCGCGTGCCTTTAATCTTCCGTCGTAACAGCTGATCAATAATTGTATCTAAACATGGCTTCTGTGTAGTATGAACCAAGTAAGGTCGGCAATTATTGGTTTTTGATATTCTCGTATTTCATTGGCTATGCGACTGGGCATACACCAATGAAATAAGTCGTTGCTTACGACGTGTTTGGCTATGAAAACGAAAGTACAAAATGACACAATATAAAAACACAGGTAAGAAATTGAGTTTTTGTTTGGAAAAAAAAAAAGCAAAAAAAAGCGTGATACCGTTACGATCTCGCCTGTTTGCAAAACCTTTGTTATTTCCCTCTCAAAATCTGGATTTACTTAGTGTTCATCAAATAATAATGAATTTGTAAGACTAAAAATACTGTGTGTCAAAGTCATTTATGAAAAATTTATTCTCTGTTGATATTACTGATAACGTGTTAGGATGAAAAACAAAATATGAACACTGATGGCTTACACAACTGACTAGTGCTTGATGACTTATGTGCTCCTAAAACCAGAAAGACTTGATGAGCACTGATATACAATACCACACAGAATAATATTCAGTTCTTTCCAATTTCTTGGAGGTTGTTCTCTGTTCTTGGGATAAATGAATAGACCATTTTCAAAATGGCTTCTTTGATAAAAAATGAAGTCTTTTAATTATGAATTGTCCTATAGTTTGTAGGCAGTTCTTCAATCAAGTTAATTTCCTTGCAGGTGTATACATTTACCTTAAGAATTTTTTTTTTTTTTTTTTTTTTTTTTTACAAACACATGAGTATTTATTCAAGGCTTCAAGTAAATACAAATAAAATTCTTTTTCAATATGCTCTCTTTTCATCCCTTTGGTATTTTCTGATGTGAAATTATGATACTTTTCTTATTTCCATTGCAAACTTAGATTGTGGGGTCTGAAACTACCTCACTGAGTGCCCATTATCTATGTTTTTGAGCCAAAAAAAAGGAGTAAACTTATGTACGCCATTTTAAACCTCACTTTTCTGTATATTAACTGGGATTTACAAGAGTATTGCTTTCATAGACTTGTTAACGCAATGTTAAAAGTGGGACTTCTATTTCTGTTTGCAAATCTTGGGCATATAGGAATTTGAGCCGCACAAATCCTGGGCAAGTAGGAATTTGAGCTGGGCAAGTGAAAAAAAAATTTACTTGCCCAGTGGGCAAGTGGATTTTTTTTTGATTTGTCAGGCCCTGATTATATATATATATATATATATATATACATGTATATATATATATATATATATATATATATATATATATATATATATATATATATATATATATATATATATATATATATATATATATATATTGTATAAACTCCGATGCCCTGGTATCTGGGAACAGTTTTTTGATCAGTAGACCAGTAAGGTTCCAATATCCCAGTATATAATGTTCACACAAACCAGGTACTTGCGGAATAAACCATATATGTCTATATATTTATAGGTTCCCAAATACCATGTTATTATTGTTCAAGTTATTATTTACTTATAATTTTACAACCAGGAGAGGTTTTTATGTGAGAACCTGTCAGTTTATAATCTTGACAGTTCATACACATTTTTAGCTCGCCGGAACTATGTCTCAGGAGAGCTTATGTTGTCTCCCAGTCGTTGGCGTCTGTCCGCATCCGCGTTAGCACAATGTTTAAGTTTTCAAAGGTGTGCAGATTTTTTAATTATTTAAGGTACTGCTTTCATATTTGGCCTACATCTACCTTAGGAGAAGACCTTTCAATAGCATACACCCCTATCCCCATTAGACCCTCTATATAGGTCAAGGTCAGTTCACACTTTTTCATTTACACCCATATTTAAGTTCTGCATTAAAGTTTTAAAAAGTATGTAACCGCTGAAGTATTCAAGATTTAATATTTGGCCCATACCTACCTCAGGGTAAGACCTTTCAATAGCACACACCTGTTCCTCAGTTTGACTTTCTGTCTAGGTCAAGGTTGGGTCACACTTTGTCATTTAAACCCATTTTTCGAGTTCTGCGTTGTACGTTTTGAAAAGTGTACGTAACTGCTAAGATACCCAGTGCCCTAGATAAGGTTTTAAGCAATTGGGTATTTTAGGCTATTTTTACCCATCCATTTCTCATTGAATTGGGTATCAGGATTTTTCCTTTGGGTACCCTGTTATGTTAATGGGTGCAAGAATTACTGATAATTGGGTATTTAATTCTGATTGCTTTTCTTCAAGATTTTAATTGGGTAAATACCCCAAAAAGCAGCTTATCTATGGTACTGATACCGCTTCAATATTTGGCCCACACCCAGCTTAGGGTGAGACCTTTCAATAGCTCATACCCCTTCCTCAGTTTGACCATCTGCCTAGGTCAAGGTCAGGTCAGGTCAGGTCATACTTTGTCATTTAAACCCATGTTCCAGTTCTGTGAATAAGTTTTGAAAAATGTATGTAACTGCTAAATTATTCAAGATACCGCTTTAATATTTGGCCCACACCTACATATACCTTAGGGTAAGGCCTTTCAATACATGTAGCACACCCCATTTCCTCAGTTTGACCTTCTGCCTAGGTCAAGCAGGCCCCCGTAGCCTAGTGGATAAGAGAGTTGACTCTTAATCCATTAGGCTTCTCACCGCTGTGGTTCGAGCCTAGCTCGGGACATATGTGGGAAAGCCAAGTTCTGCTTATGGATGGTCAGGTGGTTTTCCTCCGGGTACTCCGGTTTTCGCCCACCTTCGATGAACGATCGGCTCGATATAAGTGAAATATTCTTGAAAGGGCCGTTAAACCCAAATCAAAAAAAAAAATCTGCCTAGGTCAAGGTCAGATCCCACTTTGCCTTTTACAGCTGTGTTTTAGTTTTGAAAAGTGTACATGTCTGCTGAAGTATGTAAGATATAGATTTCATATTTCATCCACACCATGCTTCCGGCGAGCTGCATTGTCTTCTGACAACTTGTTATGTTGCCTGGTCTTCTGACAACTTGTTATGTTGCCCCATCCCCAATGTATATTTTTGGTGTCGTGGATCCCGAGAAATCAATTGGTACCCAAGCAGTTAGTCCAGTGGTAGCCAAAACAAGTCAACTCATAACCAGATTTGATTCTTAAGAGTGGATGTGGCTTATATATTGACAGGGAGCTAAAATGTATGGATGGTATATTGACAAAAAATTGCATTTTGTTTTATACTTCTATAAATATTATGAGGTTATGAATATTAATATTTAAGCGAAGAAGGATCACCTCTTTTGTTATGTTCTACAAAATGGAAACAACCTTGTTCATATCAGCTTTCTATCTTACATCAAACCATCTAAAAGACGCAGATATCCGATACCTTACTCAAGAATAGTCTCCCATAGAAATTCATTCTTCACCAGAACAGCCCATATCTGGAACAATCTCCCACCTGAATTTGCCTGCAGCCCTGATCTCAGAACATTCTGAGCAGAGCTCTTATCTTCTTAAAAACCTACATAAATAATAATTTCATCATCATCATCATCATCATCATGACCTAACAATGTACCTTTTTATTTCACAGTTGATACTGGTATACATGTACTTAAGGCTCCATATTCCTCAAAAACAGACATTTTATTATCCAAGAAAGGTTTAACAAATTAATATATTGTATTAATACAATCATAAAATGTGGCACCTGACAGCCTGTAAAATTTCAGTTAGTCTCTCGTTCTTGAACTGGATCAAAAATGGCAACAATAATTCAGAGATACTATAAAAAATCATTTCATTTTTTATCCAGTTCAAAAACTGAAATGTTACAGGAAGTCATATGCCACATTTTATGATCATATTAATGAATACAATATATACTGAGAGGCAAAAATAAGTATACAGGTAACTATTTTTTTAATTTTCACAGGATTTTTACATATGTACATAAATCGTTGATATAGTTAAGAACAATAATTTACACATAATTTGCAACAATTTCCAGGAAATTCTATCAGAGAGCAAGGAAATGACATTTACGGAAACGAATAAGGGGTCTAAATCAACATTTGCTTATGAGTAGCTTCCCTGTAAAAGTGCATTTGGATGAAGAAACTTACATTTATGAATTTGTATTGCATTCGGTTAATAGAAGGATAAAAATGCTGTAAGGACAAGTTTCAACTTTAAATGCATAACAGAGCACACTGTCAAATTTCTGTACCAAGTACTTGACGTTTGACATTTTGTTTCCTCTTCTGATGGAATGCACTGAATTTCTATGGGACATTAATTGACATCGTTCCGTTAAATAAATGGTTTTAGCAGATTTCATCTTTATGTGGTACAAGGAGGCTAAGCCAAACAACACTTCTTCGAAAAATTCAAGTGAAAATGACCAACGTCACTTCAGATATAGACTCTTTAAATTCCCTACATTTTTCATTCAAAGGGAGATAATTTGAGATGGGAACAAATTCAAATTCAGCTTGACGTCATTTGATGGGGATTTTGAATTAAATAACATTACTCACAGACATTTTTGCAAGACATTTATGAAAAGTAAAATGAAATTTGTTTTATACAAAGCGAGTTATGACTGGAAATGTTATTTTTAATTAAGGGCTCATAACTCCATAATTTATGGCTGTGAAAGAATTACCTTTGTGATTTTCAAAAACAGTCGTTTGACAAAAATATCATGAAAACATTTTAAAGAAAAAAGTACAACACGAGCCGGTACTCAAAACTCGAAACTGTATACTGTTCTTTGTCTTTGAGTATATATCAATTTACTAAAACTTTCTTTGATAAAAAACATCAATTTTTGAGGAATATGGAGCCTTTACCTTCCAAATACTACTTTTTTTGATTCTTTAAGACTGTTAGAATGCCAGTTTTTACCATTTCCACACGCACTCCGTCTCCATGTAATACTTTTTATTGAGGTGTTTGGAGTACCTGGCAGATTCACATTTTATCATTCTGATAAACAATTGTATGTTTATATTAATCAGTATACATATGATTAATGTTTTTTTGAAATATTAGATTGTACTGACTCGCAAGGTGCCAGCTGTCAATAGCAATTGACCATAGGTCTATAGCTACATGTAGAGTGGGTATCAGGTTAATACATGTAATTTTCTTATTTCTCGATGAAAACATACTTTGTTGGTACTCATTAGAAGCACCTCCCCTTCTAATGAGTACCCACAACAGATGATTTCCTTGAGAAATGAAAAATATAGATACTTTTTGGTGTTAAAAAAAAAAAAAAATTGCCTTATCAAGAGCTATGAACTGACTGAATGAAATTATTTGCTTAACCCATTGTAGACTGAATAGACTCTTCCACACTAATATTGGAAGACTCTAATTTCAATTTTTAGGTACTGTATGTCCAGCTATGAGATTTACATATTCCTAAAGAAAAATGGTTAAACTATTTGCAAACAGTGGAGACCCTGATCAGACATTCTGGTGCATCTGATCTGGGTCTGCACTGTTTGCCAGGTACCCATTTTACGGGTCTCCCGACTACAATGGGTTAAATGATAGCAGCTGCATCTCTTCTTACTTTCAGGTGCAGGAGAATCTGGCAAGAGTACCATTGTAAAACAAATGAAGTAAGTGTCCAGCTTTAAAAATAGTTTCAGTAGGGCCTAGCCTATAGATGTATTTATTACTAGAAGTTGACGCTTAGCCCTCTGGGTGAAATTTCCAGCAGATAACATACTGAAGTATTATTCTTATTTTCGCCAGAAAACAGGATTTGACATTTCATGCAAATTGCAAAAATGTCAATGCCTATTTTGTAGGAAAAATGAGCAAATATTTCAATATTGTTGGCTGAAATTTTTGCCCAGTCTGCTTTAGGCATTGAAGAGGAGTAGTTGATGATAATTCTGAGATCATTTCCTCCAGTTCTTCATGCAAATGTACATGTTGTGGGTATCCGACTTGGAAGTGCCTTGGTGATGTGCTTTTAATGAGTACTTACACAACATACATGTATATATGTTTTTATAGAGACATAAGAAAAAAATATTCCAGAATTATTAATATTACCACTCCTCTGCAGGGTACTTATGGAATGGGTTTGGCATTTTCAAACCTGAGGCCTAGATTAGCCAGCATATTCCCATAGATCAGGTCTACTGTTTTGTGTGTATGTGTCTGTGTTTGTCATTGTACATGTAGAATGTGTGAAATATGTAGGTATTAATCAGCCTGTGCAATACACTGGCTAGTCTATGAATTTAGATAATGCTGTAAGTGTATTTTTCACACTGTGTGATCCATGTTTATAACATTCATAGCTTAAGCTACAGATAAAATGGGGTAGCCACATAATATTTTTCTTTCTCTTGACAAAAACATACGTTGTGGGTACTCATTAGAAGTGCCTCATAAAACATATGTTGTGGTACTCATTAGAAGTGCCTCATTGAGACACTTCTAATGAGTACCCACAACGTATGTTTTTGTCAAGAAAAAAGAAAACTCTCAGCACTTTTCAGTTGACAAAAGTGCTTTATCTGGAGCCATGGAGCCTGATTAACATTGATCAAACTGTCCACAAAATCTCTTCAGAAATTTTAATCTGAACAATGTTTGTATACTTTGATTTTCTATTCTTATGACTGGCGGCTTTTCTTCTGTAATCTGGACAATTAAAGGAAAACAGTTTGATCTAAGTATTTTTCCTGTACTTAAATATTTATCAGCTGCTTTAATTGGTTCGTGCCTTACCGTGTTAACCCTAAATATTCAGCAAAATCAGACTGCATTTATAAGCAAAATGTGTAGACCCAGTTTGAACGGCTCCTTCAAGAATTGGTTTGATCAGGAACTGCACTCTGCTGTTTTAGCCAAGAGTTCTTATTTACTTAATTAGTCCAGAAACAGTTTTGGGGGTCTGAATATAGATCAGCAACAGTGTATGTCTTTATGGTGAAGTCCTGTAGGATTTAGCTTTTTGGATAAAATAGTTTTAAAAAATATAGTAAGAGCCTTGTTATTATTTTACAGATCTACATAAACAAATTTTTGGATGTGTATGATATATTGTATTCACCCCATTTAGCGCCCTAGGCACTAAAAAAATTGGAAAGAGGGGGCCCTCATTAGGAACAACAGTCTTTCAAGAACGACAATTTTTTATATCCAGTACACGCGGTAGTTTCCTCATCAGAATATTTGTACAGGTACAGTGTATAATGAACACCAGTCATAGCAGTTATTTATAGATCAGGTATGCTGACGCATATTCAGGGGTCAAGCTGGCTTAGAAATTTAGGGCGGAGTAACTTCTCCCTCCAGACAAAACAGGGAGAAGTTTTATAGGATGAGGGAGAAGTCAAGACTCGGTAAACCTATCACCTTACTGAAAGCATGACACTTAAGGACTCTGGACTCGCTTTACCGCATTGTCTTGGGAATTAACAAAAAAGGAAACAATTTTTACTGTAGATCTGTTAATTCTTACTTCTAAACCAATTAAATGATCCACAGAAACACAGATGTGAGTAGGGCAAATGCATCATATCTGCACCCATATCTTTTTGGAAATTGATCTTCTCAGTCAAATAATCAAGATCGGATAAGCTATAAACATAATGATAAAAAGAAATAAATTTGTTAGCTAAAACATCTGTCAACTTTTAAACTTAGTTTTTAGCATTTTTAATACTGTTTCTGACCAATTTTCAGCACGTAAATGGTTCATTTATGAAAAAACGAACACCCACGAAAACTTAATGACATTGAGGAAAACGCGATCTTTTGGTCACTTAGTAGGCAAACAGTTTTCCTCCAAAACGTGTTTAACCACATTAGACTTTTATTCTGTAGCATTTCTGATACTTCTAACAACTTTTTTTCAAAAGAATTTTACCTTTGCATGTTTGTTCAATTTTTACTGGATTTCTCTATTTAAACAAAATGTTTGTTTTGCACAAGTATGAGCTTTTTCAAAAGTTGCAAAAACCCAGGGCGAAGTTTTTGTCGCCCTCAGGGCTTCCCAGGGTGACTTAGAGCCCTCAAGGGCGACTATTTCACCCCAGTCGCCCTGTAGCCTGACCCCTGATATTGTAAAAATGGGAGTTGATTAAACACACCGCCACTGTTGCAACTGGGGTCAGTAAACAGTCTGCAACAGTCCGGTCGCGGTCAGACTGTAAGAGTTTACAGGCTGATCGGGACTGTCACTATCTGTAACAGTTTACTAACTCGACAGACTTTTTTTTTCTTCTTCTGGGTAGCTACGTTATTTTCCCTTCCGAGAGCCCCGCTTGTAAGACAGTCGGTTTTGGACGAATTCAACATTCGGAAGGTTGACAGGATTCGTTTCTTTTTTTAAAGTTACTAATTGGGATGTGTGAAGTGAAATGATTTCACGAAGAATAGTTTAAATTGTTAAGCTTGGCTAAAGCATTGTCAGCTCGATATCATTCGGCAACAAAACTCTATCCCTCTGTCGTGAAAGTAGGAATGTCTGCTTCCCTACTGTGGGAAGCGGACTTGTTTTGACCGCTGGTTTTCAATACACAAAAGTTGTGACAAGGCATATATTCAATTTGCGGATTTCATGTTTTAAAGATATTTGGAGCCAAGTGGAAGGAGAAATCTTGACATTGCCAGGAAACTTAACAGAATATGATAAAAATGAAGTAGCTGTAAAAAGAAGCACACATCACAGCACGAAATTAGTGAAACTGTTGTCATTCTCTCCCTTCCGCTTTTTCAAGAAGGGCAATTGTCAGTTTCTGGCGAAAGAATGTGCACAATACTGGTTAACTGCTTAGAGGAATAAGCCTGCCCAGTAAACGCGTGGTTAGGTAAACTGACCGCACTCGACATGACCCCATTGGGTTGTCTGGGCCGTAAAACCTCAACACAAAAAACAATGGGCAAAGTGACAAGCCATCAACACAGATGCACTGAGATAGCGGGGTGCTTTAAAATGCCTTGGGTGTTAAGATTTACTCCAGATCAGGCGATAATTGAAAGGCTGAAATCTTTTCTTTAGGAAGGTGAAAATATTTTTCCTCCGACTGCAGAAGGGGGCGCTTATGACATTTTTCTTTAAAAAAAATGGTGAGGGGGTGCTTATAGGAGTAGGGGCGCTTAATGGGGCGTATACAGTAATGTTACAGTGTCCAAATACCAAAAGACATCATTTGGGTAATCTACATTAATGCACAAGTCGTTTGTAACCACTTCCCCAGCCCCAAGAGGAATAGCGGGGTCAATGACTTTTCATTCATCACAGCCCTGCTAAAAGCTTTGCGTCTTGGGGACCTGCTGACAGTCATAGCCCGCTCTTTTTAGTAAATTCCATAGGGATATTTGCGCAGTAGGTCAAGAAATTGTGTCACTTTTTCCTCTTGTGACTAATGATAGGAAAGAATTCTCTTACTTATTTTCAAGTGAATTTCTTGCCCAGAAAAATGTGTAGAATATAGATAGAGAAAATTGTGAGAGTCATTTTGAAGAAGTTCCTGCCTACTGGGCAAGTAGTTGAAATTTTGATTGATTTGTCAGGCCCTAGTTGTGGGTACTCATTAGAAGCACCTTGCCGCAAAATGCTAATATAGAGTACCCAAAAACGTCTTCATGGAGAAATAAGAAAAATATTAACTGACATGCTCTCTTATCTTGCACCAAGGCTTGATAGTGTAGTTTATGTCGGTCTGGTGCATTTTGGAACAGCATCTGCATTTTCTTGGATCCATCGATTCAATATGTTTGTTTAGTTTAACACTTAGCATGCTGGGTAATTTTTTCAACAGATGACATATATATAATTAATAAAACAGTTTTCTGATTTTTTTTCCAGAAAACAGGATTTGACATTTCATGCAAACTGTCTCCAGTGGAGACAGTTTGCATAAAATGTCATATCCTTTTTTCTGGGAAAAATAAGAAAAAATATCACAATTTGTGGTCTGTAGAATTAGCCCAGCGCATAACTCCAGATAAGGCAACCAAAAAGTACACACATTTTTCGATTTCTCCACAAAAACATGTGTTGTGGGTACTCATTAGAAGTGTCACTATGGTGCTTCTAATGAGTACCTACATTAGAGTACAACATGTTTTCATCACTTGTTAAGTAGGAGTATTTGGTGATAATTCTGGGATAATTTTCTCTATTTCTCCATAAAAACATATGTTGTGGGTACTCATTAGAAGCGCCTCACTGAGGCGCTTCTAATGAGTACCCACACCATATGTTTTTATGGAGAAATAAGAAAAATTATCCCATAATTATCACCAAATACTCTTCCTTAACAAGTCCTCTGTTTTCATGAAGAAATATGGTCAGCCAGCACATGATAAAAGCTACAATAAGACTTGTGCGACCAGCGAAGACTCAAAACAGCCAGCACCATCCGTGCAGTCTGAGCAAAGTCTTTGCTGATCGCATGTGCCTTCTACAGCCTTCGGGCTATCCAAAGAGGGTTAAGCGAGAACCCCTGCCATGCTGAGTGGCTGCACAAGCTGATCTAAGTCTTTGCTGGTTATACAGGTCTTATTGTAGGTTTTGCCATGAGCTGGCTCGTGTCTAGATCCCCTCTTATCTGGAGCTATGCCAGAGTGTGATAAAGTATAATAATGAAGGAAATGGTCCAAGTATATTTGTTTTCCTCTTATACCCAAAGGCTGGTAATCAATAGTAGTTCCTCAGCTGGTAAAATCAACAGGATTGGAGATGATTGATCAATCTAGTTTGCAACTGTATCCATAATTTTGCCTCCAGAAATTTTGTAACCTATTCCATTTAATATACTACAAGTATTAGCTTTCGAAAAAGCTTGGTATCCATAATTTTGTCTGTAGAAATTTTGTAACCATTTACATTTATACAAGTATTTCACAAAAAAGCTAAGTGTCCATAATTTTGCCTGGAAATATTTTGCAACCTACATTTATACTACAACTATCAGCTTTCACAAAAAGCTTTGTATTGATAATTTTGCCTGAATGATTTTAGTATCTTTTGGTTATACTACAAGTATTAACTTTCACAAAAAGCTTTGTCCACGCTAAGTATAGACCTAGCGTTTTGTGAAAGCTTATACTTGGTTATAATAATGTTGAGTTGTCTATGGAAAATAGCATTGGATCAGTCCATGACCTTTCATAATGTGCCAGTCCATGAAGTGCTTCAGCAGCAAACTCTAAAGATTGCCCATGGGCATAGACAAATATTATCATTATAGCAGAAAAAGTCTGGTGATTACACGGCTATGGATAAGACAGTTTTTCTTTTCAAATGTTTGCTTTTCAGTCAAATAGTATTGGCTGTGCTCCAGCTTAACTTATATGGAGGGTCAGACCGCCTCTACTGTCAGTCCACTGTGCGACCTCTGTGTCATTTAGAGCCTCTGTTTTGCCCTGCTTCAAATCCTTACGTAAAACTCATTTGGTAAATGTTCATGAATACCTGACAATAATGTTAACCTGAGCCCAGTTGTTCAAAGCGTCATTAGCTTAACGAGCTCGTTAAGGGTCATTTCATTAACTGTTTTAGCGGATTCAATGTACAATATTCTGATATTTTTTGCTGAAAAAATGTGATTAGCTTTTGCACTGCAAAAGCTGCTCACATTTTTTCAGCAAAAAATTTCAGCATATTTGCGTATCACTCAATTAAAATTTTAACGAATCGTTAACTAACGACATCGTTAGTTTTGAACAACTGGGCCCTGTTTATTATATGTGCCTTCAGTCATAGGACAATTAATCTGAAGTGTCTTATTTGTAACAGTTCTTGATACAAAAATGATCCCAACCTTGTTATGAGCATGCTTGTCTTCCTGCACAAAAGTGCCCTGACCACAAGTACCCTCTGTCCTCCAATGCCAGCTGGACTCATTGATAAAACTTCTGTTTTTCACAAAAATATTCATTGTGGATGCAGGGTACTTACTAACCCTAGTCTTGCTGAACACGTCATGCCCTGTCTTAGCAAACAGTGTAGATCCAGATCAGTTGGCTTCTGAAGAAGCCAACTGATCTGGATCTGCACTGTTTGTCATTCAATATGTGAATTTCTATCAAAAACTGGATAAAGTAATCTAATTGGCTGGAAATTAGAAGTGGGCGTGGCATCTTCATTTATTCAGCATGAGAAGGGTTAATATTGGAATTGCCTTAGCAGTGAGACAATACTAATATTAAAGTATCACTATATGTACAAAGATATAAATATTTTCATGGATAAATATGAAATAAATAAATATGGTACCGGTACCACTCAGTGCTAATTGTTCGGAGAAGGGGTGATGGGATCATTTGCCTACTAAAGTTACAAAATGACCCATGTGGATCATAACTCCAGATAAGAGGGGGTTTTCTTATTTCTCCATGAAGGAATTTCATAGTCAATCATCGGTCAAGGCATGTCTAATGAGTACCACAACATATGTTTTCATGGAGAAATAAGAAAAAATAACTGTACACTCGAACCTCAGTAGCTCGAACACTGTTGGCTCGCTTACCATGGCTGATTCAAACTTGTTTTTGAGTCCCAATGAAATTCTTCCGATAGCTCCAGAGAACAAATATTTAAGGAAATTTTCTTATTTTGTCTTGAAATTGTATGTTGTGTATCATTAGAATTGCCTATCAAGGTGATTCTAATGAGTACACTTACCATTATTGTAGAGAATATTGAAGACCCCTAAATTATCACCTTTGGCTTCCTGATCTGACATCTTGACTAACCCCCAGTGGTTCAAACTGACCATGTCTCGAAAATTTCCATGAACCCAAAGATGTTCGAGCTATTAAGTTTGACTGTATTTGTTGGTTGAAAAAAGTGTCTTATTTGGAGCAGTGCTTAGTTCAGGATATTATCATCAAATTTCTTCATCACAAATCTAAAATGACCCAAACAGACAGCTTAGTATTTCATTTTCTTACACTTGCCTATTAAAAATAAAAAGCGAGGAAAAATATATTCTTAAACCTTGTCCTGCTGAACCCAGATATGCCCTGCCTTTGCAAACAGTGTAGATCCAGATCAGTAGAAGAAGCCAACTGATCTGGATCTGCACTGTTTGTCATTAAGTATGTGAATTTATAATAATATAATCAGATTTTTGATTAACATGCAGGTACAGGGGCAACATCCACATCAGTGGGCCCCCTTCCAGATAGCTGGTTTGCTGCACGCATGGCAGATCTCACACCTGATCTCCAGGTACATCTATCATGAGGGTTGATAGCCGAGAGCTTCCATTCTCTGCAATCCCTCTTTGTCAGCTGCTTCCATGTCATTTTGGGCCTTCCAGGCCCGCGCTTTCCATCAACCTGTATGTCAAAAGCTGTCTTGATTGCACCACTGGAGCGTCCCACATGTCCATACTATCGGAGTCTTCTCTCCTTCATAATGAGGTCGAGATCCTCAATGCCAAGCCGCGCAAGTAGCTCATTGGACCTGGTGGTGACAGTCTTGCAGCCTGACATTGCAGATCTGTCTGATCATTGCCCTGTCATTTCACTGCAGACGCTGGAGGTTCGGCTTTGTCAATGGCCAAGTCTCGCTGGCATGGAGCATTGCGCTCAACACACGAGAGCTGTACACACGGCCACATGTTTTGAAAGAGAGGTGGCGTGAAGAGAGGACTGGCAGCAGATCCTTGAACTTCTTCCAGGCGGTTTTCACACGTGTTGTGGTTGAAAGTTCACAGCCACCTGCTGCTGAGAGCATGTCTCCTAGGTAGCAAAAGGAAGCTACCACCTCAAGCTTGTCAGGTCCCACCTGGACTTCCTTCTGTGGTCTGCCATCCAAGGGGTGTGCAGTTCCCTGGCACCGTGTACATCTGTGAATTTGTATCAACAACCTGAATCAAGTAATCTGGTTGGCCGAAGATTAGAAGTGGGCATGGCATCTCAAATTATTTAGCATGGGATGGGTTAAAACAGAATTTTCAGATTGATCAGTCTTCTACAAAATTTCTTTACAATTATCTAGTCACAAGAGGCAAAAAGTGACTGATGATGGTTTATAATCAGTTATCAGATATTGGGCCATGATCAGACTGTACAGGCAGAGCTGGGGCATCACAATTTTGTATCAGTTTATACAGATGTGTAAAGCCAAGCTTTGCATAAACACTGGCATCATCACTTTGTACTGTCAGGAATCTGGATAAACCATTACTTTTGGGATGAAAGTACAATGTATTAACCATAGCTCCAGATAAGGTATCTTTTCCATTTGAAAAGTGCTGATATTTCCTTATTTCTCCACAAAAACATGTTGTGGGTACTCATTAGAAGTGCCTTTCCAAGGTGCTTCTAATGAGTACATGTACCTACAACAGGTTTTCATGAGAAATATGAAAAAAAAAAAATATGAGGATATCCCTCCAATCTGGAGTTATGATTTAATGTATTTTTTGTTTCTGCATGTAAACAGACATGGCAAAATCCAGCACTAGCACAAACTCTGAGGTTTGAAGGTGATTTCGACAGCATTAATTTCAGGCCAGTTTGAGGCAGCAGTTAAACATAATGCACAGTGTAGGATATGATGAGATCCCAAACCTACAAAACGTTTAGTAGAAAAGCATGCCCAGAAAGCAGGCAGCACAGGTTTGAGAAAAAATGCTGTGTGTGAAAAGCAGACCTAGATCAGGCTGTCAGTCAATATTTTCTCCAGTATTCATTCTAGTGTTGGGATTTGACCAGAATTTCTAGTCTATCATCGGTATTGTAAAACACTGATCATTGATTTATAAATAATCAACTTATAGAAAATATATTCACTCTTAATTTAGTCCTCTTCCAGGTACTTAATCATTGCCCAGATCAATAAGAGGGGTATCCAGATAATATTTTTCTTATTTCTCCATGAAAACATATGTTGTGGGTATTCATTAGAAGCGCCTCCAGGAAGGGCTTCTAATGAGTACCCCCAGCATGTTTTCATGGAGCAATAAGAAAAATATCAGTACTTTTGGGTTGACTTATTTACATGTACGTAAGGCCATTTATGAATTTTTCTCACTTTTATTGACCACAAATCTAGAATGACCCAAATAGACAGCTTTGAATTTAATTCCTTTATAACCTGAGATAACTTGCTTGTAAAAATCAAACGGGAGAAAAATATGTTTCTAAAAAATAGAATTTTCCAATTAGTCGACTATAAAACATCTTTCCGTTCATCAGTCACAAGAGGCAAAAGTAATTATGATCGATTATAATCGATTATCAGCAGCAACACTAATTCATACATAGATTCTGTAAGTGACCAACGAATGCTGTAATGACTCTATGAGACTGCAGTCTGTGTCTTCACTACCCTTTATGCAGTTAGGTTCTTTTTCTCATTTTCAGGGATTATTTTAGGGGGAGCTTTTGAGAGGTTTGCTCATTTATTTGCCAGAAATCTCATTGTTTGCTAAATGGGACAAAAATATCATAGAAAAATGGAATTTAGCTAAGGGTTTTGCTAAAATTTGTCACTGAAAATTCATAATTTTTTGACTGAATGAGATATTGTCTGCCATGATATTCTGATTCAGAATTACAGTAATAACCCAAAGTACTGGGACAGATAGGCCTTTGCAAACAGTGTGGACCAAGATCAGACGCCACAGAACGTGGCATCTGATCAGGGTCTACACTGTTTGCCATACATACAGCAATATTTTAGACACATCAAATAGAAGTGCAAGTAGAATGGACTATTTCAAATTTTAGGACACATGTGGTACATGAAGTAGATAAGGTGTCCAAATACTAAAGGGTTATTATGGGGTAGCCCTGCATTTTGTATTACATGCATAACTCCAGGTAGGGCACTTTTTGCAACCAAACAGTATTCATATTTTTTTTATTTCTGTATGGAACATATGTTGTGTGCACTCATTAGAAGCGCATTGCCGAGGTACTTCTAATGAGTACCCACAATATATGTTTCCATGGAGTAATAAGAAAAAAATATTTTTCTGATACCTCTCTTATCAAGACCTATATTACAATTATTTTCAGAATTATCCATGAGAAAGGGTACTCCCAAGATGAATGCTTACAGTACCGACCAGTGGTGTACAGTAATACCATACAGTCCATGATTGCCATTATCCGTGCCATGGGACAACTTAAAATAGACTTTGGTCATCCAGACAGAGAGGTGAGGCATTCTTCTTATTTATTTCACCCCATTTTTTCTTATTTATCCAACTTATTTTCAGGTGAAACTGACTGACCTATTAACCCTTAAAACACCAAGAAAACATGCATCTGAAAATGTCGTCTGTTTATGTCGTCTGCTGAATATTCTTGCAAACTTTTCAGACCTATTCTTGCATACAGGCAAACAGTGTGGACCCAGATCAGACTGCTCCTGATCTGGGTCCACACTTTGCAAAATGACTTTTAAAATCACAAGTAGATGACAAAGCAGACGACAGTTGTTGTGATTGGCAGTTTAAGGGTTAAACAGTGAAAAAAGGGTTAAACAGTGAAAACACGATCAGGCACCATATTGTGCGACATCTGATTGGGTCTACACTGCTGGTAAAAGAGCAGTTTTTTAGATACTTCAGAAACGGTAAAATGGCCTTGTTCAAATTTTAGGACAAGTATGGTAAGGAGATATGGTATCCCAATTTTATTTTAGCCTAGGGTAAATAACTTTTAAGGTCCAGATAGTATGATATTGGGAATTTTTTTTTTTCTTTTCATGCTTCTAAAGAAAATATATATGCTTTGGCTGTTCATTTGAGTCTGTGCGCAGGAATTCCTATAATATTACATATGTGGACTGTCCATCAAAGACTCGGATCAGCCTTGCACCCTGTCAGTCTGCTCAGTCTTCAGTGTCTGTATTAAGAAGTTGTGGGTGCTTGGCTAGTAATGGCTACACATAGAGTATGCGATGAGAACTGACCAGACTGTGCAGATGGGCATGCTGATCTGAGTCTTCATTGCATGCACATTATTTTGTAAGAATTGCTGTGTCCTGGCTGATTTGTCTTATCTCATGTCTAGCATTTAAGGCATTGTCACAGTCCACAACGACTTACCGGTACATGATTTTGTGTGAAAGGTTCTGATATACATAATCATTATATTATAAGTGGAGGACACTTAAATGACAAGTCATGTTCAGTGCTCACATCCTGTTAGCATTTTGGTATCATAATGGCCCTAGATTCTTACTATCAGAGCTCTAGATAAGGCATATTTTTCACTGAAAAGTATTGATGTTGTTCTTATTTCGCCATGAAAACATCACGTTATTTATACATAGCTCTTAATAAGGTGCTTTTTTCAACCTAAAAGTATTGATATTTTTCTTATTTCTTCACGAAAACGTATGTTGTGGGTACTCATCAGAAGCGCCTTGCCAAGGCGCTTCTAATGAGTACCCACAACATATGTTTTTGAGGAGAAATATGAAAATTATTTTCCTGATACCACTCTTATCTAGACCTATGTATTAGTACTTATTAGAAGTACCTTGGCAATGTTCTTCTAATGATTACCTATGCAGGCTACATTTTTTCCTCTGGAGGAATAAGAAAATGTTTATCTGGTAACTTGTTACCCGGCTGAACATAAAATTTAAACGTTCATTTGGCTGTTTGATAAATTTTCAAATTTGGCGATTTGATACAGGTGTATGGTAAACAGTGCAGACACAGATTAGGAGCAGTTTGCATACATCCCCCACTCTAGATGACCTCTCATGAAATTAGGTCACCATGACATACTTAAAATTGCAAAAATGGTCCCCTTGCCGAGGCGCTTCTATTGAGTACCCACAACATACGCTTTCATAGAGAAATGAAAAACATATCAGTATGTTTTGGTAAATACGGCAAATTCAGTTGCTTTTTTTTTTTCCTATATTAATTTTTAGAGCTTTTAAACTGAAAAATTCTGATGTTTTTCTTATCCCTCCATGAAAACTTGTGTTGTGGATATGCATAAGAAGCATCTTTATGAGGCACTTCTAATGAGTACAATTACATATGTTTTTGTGGAGAAATATTTAACTGTTAATCCCTCTTATTCAATTAACTTAGAGCTGTGAAGTAAATTATTTTATAGTGTTGCCAGCTTATATTTAAACTCAGCAGTTGAGGGCAAACCTTTACCATTCTCTGGCTGATTCAGCAGATGACAAATTGGTGATATTTTGCCAGAAAACAGGATTTGATATTTCATGCAAATTGTCTTCATTGAAGACAATTTGCATGAAATGTCTAATCCTGTTTGTGGGAAAAATAAGGAACATATTCCAAAATGTTGTTTGCTGAAAGTTTTACTCAGAGTGCTAAGCCTTTAAGACAATCCTTTCAGCAGGAACTTTATTGATTTTTCTCATAATATTTTTGCTCCAGTTTCTCAGACCTTGACCAAATTGATCTTAAAGCACCTATCACAACTGCAGCAGATGACATTCTAAAAAGGTTTTTTTATTTTCTTTTAATTATTATTCAAAGAGAAAATAAGGCTTGACAATTTTCTTGATTCATTTCAAATTTTGTCCTGTTTTCCATGAGAAATAACAAGAACAATTTTTGAATGTAACATCTGCTAGAATTTTTCTTGACACTTAAAGGGTTAACACTTAACAGCATCTGGCCTAGAATTGTGTCTGTTTTCAGCAGAAAATCACATTTGTTTTGTCAGCTAATTCTGTTTGCAGCAAGCAGGCCTCCTAGCAAAACCTATAAAACCTGTAATAACCTATAATTTTGTGTCAAACCTATAAAACCTTTATTTTGTTCATAAAATCTATAAAAAGCCTGTATTTTCATGAAAATACCTATATTTTTCACTTTTTGAACCTTCTCGTGACTCAACCCTAACTTTTGTTCAAAATGCCCTACCATTTTTTATTTTTTAGTCCCAAAAAAGTGATGAAAACTGTCAAGAAATTGTAAATTTTTTCCTCGCTCGCTTCGCTCGCTTGGACTTTGTAAAATTCAGATCAGTTTTATCGTAGCAATTGTGGTGCAAAAATTCATCAAATGTTTTTTCTTCAGTTTTAAATCTTTATGTGAGTTTGGAGGAACCTTTTTTAACCTATATTTTTTATTGAAAAACCTGTAAATAACCTGTATTTTGAGTAAGAAGAACCTATATGAAAACCTGTATTTTCAAAGTGGGCCACTAGGAGGCCTGAGCAAGGTTAACATTAATTGTTGGAATCATTTACAGATAGCCAGGGGTAAAAGGGGTAGACATAAATTTTTCTGGGTCTGCACTGGGCCATACAGGAATGTTTCCTGATCCCGGTCCTCACTCCACTTACACCTCCCCCATAAGATCACACTTCAGTGGGTACAATTAGAATCACTAAGAAAAAATATCCATGATTTGGTCAGTGTGGGGGCATGGGGGGGTGGGGAGGGGGATCTAATCAATATATTTATGTGAAGGTGATCACAGTCTAGACTACTAGACAAGATATGGTGATGTCATGCAACAATAACATAATATCAAACATTTGTCCACCTTAAAAACAGTTTGTAAGGTATATTTAGGACGCTTATAGATTAGGACGCTTGTGGACACTTGTCATAGTTAAAAAAAAGTTGTAAACTTCCCTTGGACAATTGTGTGAATTGACAGTTTGGCTAAAGTGTGTAGGCCCTGATCAGACTGCTCTTTCAGGAGCAGTATGATCTGGGTCTGCACTGCTTGCATGTACTATTTTTTCAAAATCATTAGTGTACAAAATTTTAGGACAGTTAGACATGATTAGCATTATTGTAGCCTGATTAACCATTAGCCTAATAATGTATTCAGACAAAACTTTCTACAATTATCTGATAAATATTGGATACCATTGAACTAGAAGTATGTGTATTTCATTTGGAAATAATATTTTCAGACTGTTATACCATTAAACCAAAGCTTGGGAGAAAAAAACAAACAACAAAAAAACAGCAACAACAAACAAAAAATAAAACAACTTCAGAACACACTCAGGTATTCACATATGTACCATTGAAGATACATTTATACCTACCCAACAATTAGGCCACATACACCTCCACATAGGACCAGATTAAATATTTTAGTTTGGAAACCCCGAAAAAGGGTAATTGGCAAACAGTGCAGACCCAGATCAGATGCTGCAGAATGTATTGTCTGATTACAGGAATTTCTATAAACATAGTAATAATAACTAAAACTAATCAGATGCCCTGCTATTGGAAATAGACAGGTCCGATGAACTGTGGTAGAAGAGTCCACTGGTTAACTCCTATTCATGTGTCTAGCAACTTCTGGATGAATAACAGTGTAGCCCACATAATTCCAGATAAGAGGGAGGGCTTGGGGTGGGTGTGGGGGTGTATCTAGATAATATTTTTCTTATATCTGAATACCCACAATATGTTTTCATGGAGATGTAAGAAAAATATCAAATTTTTTTTTCTGTTGAAAAAAGTGTACGAGTGCTCAGATGCCACATTTTTAGCTCACCTGAGCAAAAGCTCAGGGTGAGCTATTGTCATCACCCTATGTCCGTCGTCCGTCGTTGTCCGTCGTTCGTCGTCAACAATTAGTTTGTTAACACTCTAGAGGTCACAGTTTTGACCCAATCTTGATGAAACTTGGTCAGAATGTTTGCCTCTATGAAATCTAGGTCGTTCGATACTGGGTTACTTGGGGTCAAAAACTAGGTCACCAGGTCAAATCAAAGGAAAAACTTGTTAACACTCTAGAGGTCATAGTTTTGACCCAATCTTGATGAAACTTGCTCAAAATGTTTGCCTCTATTAAATCTAGGTCAAGTTCGAAACTGGGTCACCTGGGGTCAAAAACTAGGTCACCGGGCCAGATCAGCAGAAAACCTTGTTAACACTCTAGCGGTCACATTTTTGAAGCAATCATCATGAATCTTGCTCAATATATTTGTCTTGATGATTTCTAGGTCAAGTTCGAAACTGGGTCACTTGGGGTCAAAAACTAGGTCACCTGGCCAGATCAGCAGAAAACCTTGTTAATACTCTAGTAGTCACATTTTTGAAGCAATCATCATGAATCTTGCTCATTATGTTTGTCTTGATGATTTCTAGGTCAAGTTCGAAACTGGGTCACTTGGGGTCAAAAACTAGGTCACCAGGCCAGATCAGCAGAAAACCTTGTTAACACTCTAGCGGTCACATTTTTGATGCAATCATCATGAATCGTGCTCATTATGTTTGTCTTGATGAATTCTAGGTCAAGTTCGAAACTGGGTCACCTGGGGTCAAAAACTAGGTCACCTGGCCAGATCAGCTGAAAACCTTGTTAACACTCTAGCGGTCACATTTTTGAAGCAGTCATCATGAATCTTGCTCAATATGTTTGTCTTGATGATTTCTAGGTTAAGTTCGAAACTGGGTCACTTGGGGTCAAAAACTAGGTCACCTGGCCAGATCAGCAGAAAACCTTTTTAACACTCTAGCGGTCACATTTTTGAAGCAATCATCATGAATCTTGCTCAAAATGTTTGTCTTGATGATTTATAGGTCGAGTTCGTAACTGGGTCACTTGGAGTCAAAAACTAGGTCACCGGGCCAAATCAGCAGAAAACCTTGTTAACACTCTAGCGGTCACATTTTTGAAGCAATAATCATGAATCTTGCTCAAAATGTTTGTCTTGATGATTTCTAGCTCAGGTTCGAAACCGAGTCACGTGGTGTCAAAAACTAGGTCACCAGGCCAAACCAGCAGAAAACCTTGTTAACACTCTAGCAGTCACATTTTTGAAGCAATTATCATGAATCTTGCTCAAAATGTTTGTCTTGATGAGTTCTAGGATATGTTTGAAACTGGGTCACTTGGGGTCAAAAACTAGGTCACCGGGCCAAATCAGCAGAAAACCTTGTTAACACTCTAGCGGTCACATTTTTGAAACAATCATCATGAATCTGGCTCAAAATGTTTGATGATTTCTAGGTCAGGTTAGAAACTGGAACACCTGGGGTCAAAAACTAGGTCACCTGGCCAAATCAGCGTAAAATCTTGTTATCACTCTAGCGGTCACATTTTTCAAGCAATCATCATGAATCTTGCACAAATGTTTGTCTTGATGAGTTCTAGGTCAAATATGAAACTGGGTCACTTGGTATCAAAAACTAGGTCACCGGGCCGAATCAGCAGAAAACTTTGTTATAATCATTTTGAACTTTGATCAGAATGTTTGCCTTGATCAGTTCTAGATCAGGCTCTCAAAGTGCTATGTTGCTCAGGTGAGAGTTACAGGGCCATCATGGCCCTCTTGTTTGGTGTCTGGTCTGGCACTACACTGTTGGCTCATGCCTGTCTTATTTGAATATTTAGGGAAGTATCTTGGTGGTCTTTTGATTAGCCTACCCAACTTCGGCTCACTAAGTCCCAAGTTCAAATCCCCTTGGTGGCAGAATTCAGCTCATGACTGTATGACACTTCATTGTAGGGTCTGTCACCCTTCCATTATCACACTTCCGTCATCTCTATATGACTTAAATAGTGTTGAAAGGGGCGTTAAACACCAAATATCATCATCATCGACAGTTTTCGTTTGAAAAAAAAAGTGCCTTATCCAGAGCTATGAGACTGCATAGTCAGATGCTGTATTCATGTGGGAGAGTAAAAGACAATTTAGCCTCCTGCCTCTTCTTAATAAAAAGGCTGTGCACTATTTTTTCAGGCCTGTCTGTCTGAATACTTAGGCTAAATATGGTATTTATAAACCCTTCCACACACTTGTTGTCTGATTTCCTCAAGACCACAGATAATTGGTAGTTGACAAGTAAATTGAGTGGAAGCTTTGCATGTTATTTAAGGATTCAGGTAATGTTCCAATCATTCTGTATAGATTGAGGTTGCTCATTATGGGTAGACAATTGAAAAATCTATTTTTTAATGAAATATTATCCCTGTTGTCGTCTTCTTTTTTGAAGCCATCACCATAACTACTGATACCACCCATTGTTAGTTTTATATGATGCTTAGCAAGCTGGAGAAAAATTTCTGCAGGCAATATTTTGAAATATTTTTCTTATTTGCTCACCTGAGCTTCATGCTCAGGTGAGCTTTTGTGATTGCCCTGTTTCTGGCTTCCGGCATGGGTTGTCCATTGTCAACAAATTTGCCCGCCTCGGTGGCTCAGTTGGATGCACGTCTGAATGGTGATCAGGAGGTTGCTGGTTCAATCCCCGCCACATCAGCAGCATTCTTTCGTGGCGATTTGATCATGAAATATTTTCTTCGGTCATTCTTTCCCTTCCGCTGATTCAAGAAGGGCAATTGTCAGTTTCTGGCCAAAGAATGTGCACAGTACTGGTAACCACTTAAAGGACTAAGCCTGCCCAGTAAACTTGTGGTAAGGTAAACTGACCGCGCTCGACATGACCCCATTGGGTTAACTGGGCCGTAAAAACCTCAACACAAGCAATAAGGCCCTCTTTTCTTTTTCCAACTAAAATGCATTGATATTTTCTTACTTTACCATGAAAAGATATATTGTGGGTACTCATTAGAAGTACCTCGGTGAGGTGCTTCTAACATGTTTTCATGGAGAATAAAGAAAAAAAAATTACCTGATACTCTGTCTTATCTAGGGCCATCTCTAATATTTTACATGTACACATGATATGGGTACTAATTGGAAGTAGCACCGATAACATGTTTCATGGAGAAAACTGAAAAAATTTGTCCATAGCTCTAGATAAGACGGGTATCGAAAAAGTATTTTTCTTATTTCTCCATAAAAACATTTTTTGTGGGTACTCATTAGAAGCTCAGAGAGGCACTTCTAATGAGTACCCACAACATATCGAGGGTTGATCGCAAGACTGTAGCAAATCTGTTGTTATTCCCAATACTTAATCTTCTCACCATGAAGGCGTTATGAAGATTACAACATTTCTTTCTGTAAACAATGGAAATTTAGGTGCCATTGCTCATATGAGCAATGGCACCTAAATTTGCATTGTTTACAAAGGGGTCAAAGTTGTCCCTAAACAAAGGTTTAAAAAATATGTTTGAGTTACTACAGTCTTGCGCTCAACCCTCGATTATGTTTTCATGGCAAAATAAGAAAAATATTGATACTTTTTGGTTAAAAAAAGTGTCTTACCAGGAGCTGTCAGATACCCCCTCTTTCTTATCTGAAGCTACATGTATGCCCATTTTTTGTTTTTTTTTGTGTGTGTGGGGGAAATTTTTATGCTCTGATAGGACTGTTTAGACTATATCTGCACAACTGGCACGGACATATTGAATGTTTTTTGCCTGTTTTTCAATTTGCAAGTCACAGCTTATATTGATCATTTGCTTGCAGTGAGGGTTATTGATAAGAGGGTAATTTGGAAGATAATTTAGGATGTCAATAAGAGGGTAATTTGGAAGATAATTTAGGATGTCTTTTTTTAGCTCACCTGAGCAAAAGCTCAGGGTGAGCTATTGTCATCACCCTATGTCCGTCGTCGACCGTCGTTCGTCGTCAACAATTAGTTTGTTAACACTCTAGAGGTCACAGTTTTGACCCAATCTTGATGGAACTTGGTCAGAATGTTTGCCTCTATGAAATCTAGGTAAAGTTCAATACTGGGTTACTTGGGGTCAAAAACTAGGTCACCAGGTCAAATCGAAGGAAAAACTTAACACTCTAGAGGTCATAGTTTTGACCAATCTTGATGAAACTTGCTCAAAATGTTTGCCTCTATTAAGTCTAGGTCAAGTTCGAAACTGGGTCACTTGGGGTCAAAAACTAGGTCACCGGTCCAGATCAGCAGAAAACCTTGTTAACACTCTAGCGGTCACATTTTTGAAGCAATCATCATGAATCTTGCTGTATATGTTTGTCTTGATGATTTCTAGGTCAAGTTCGAAACTGGGTCACTTGGGGTCAAAAACTAGGTCACCGGGCCAAATCAGCAGAAAACCTTGTTAACACTCTAGCTGCCACATTTTTGAAGCAATCATCATGAATCTTGCTCAAAATGTTCGTCTTGATAATTTCTAGGTCAAGTTCGAAACTGGGTCACTTGGAGTCGAAAACTAGGCCACCGGGCCAAATCAGCAGAAAACCTTGTTAACACTCTAGCGGTCACATTTTTCAAGCAATCTTCATGAATCTTGCTCAAAATGTTTGTCTTGATGATTTCTAGGTCAAGTTCGAAACTGGGTCACTTGGAGTCAAAAACTAGGTCATCGGGCCAATTCAGCAGAAAACCTTGTTAACACTCTAGCGGTCACATATTTCAAGCAATCATCATGAATCTTGCTCAAAATGTTTGTCTTGATGATTTCTAGGTCAAGTTTGAAACTGGGTCAAAAACAAGGTCACCAGGCCAAACCAGCAGAAAACCTTGTTAACACTCTAGCAGTCACATTTTTAGCTCACCTGAGCATAAGCTCAGGGTGAGCTATTGTCATCACCCTATGTCCGTCGTCTGTCGTCAACAATTAGTTTGTTAACACTCTAGAGGTCACAGTTTTGACCCAATCTTGATGAAACTTGGTCAGAATGTTTGCCTCTATGAAATCTAGGTCAAGTTCGATACTGGGTTACTTGGGGTCAAAAACTAGGTCACCAGGTCAAATAAAAGGAAAAACTTGTTAACACTCTACAGGTCATAATTTTGACCCAATCTTGATGAAACTTGCTCAAAATGTTTGCCTCTATTAAATCTAGGTCAAGTTCGAAACTGGGTCACTTGGGGTCAAAAACTAGGTCACCGTGCCAGATCAGCAGAAAACCTTGTTAACACTCTAGCGGTCACATTTTTGAAGCAATCTTCATGAATCTTGCTCAATATATTTGTCGATGATTTCTAGGTCAAATTCGAAACTAGGTCAGCTGGGGTCAAAAACTAGGTCACCTGGCCAGATCAAGAAAACCTTGTTAACACTCTAGCAGTCACATTTTTGAAGCAATCATCATGAATCTTGCTCAATATGTTTGTCCTGATGATTTCTAGGTCAAGATCGAAACTGGGTCACTTGGGGTCAAAAACTAGGTCACCAGGCCAGACCAGCAGAAAACCTTGTTAACACTCTAGCGGTCACATTTTTGAAGCAATCATCATGAATCTTGCTCATTATGTTTGTCTTGATGAATTCTAGGTCAAGTTCGAAACTGGGTCACTTGGGGTGAAAAACTAGGTCACCTGGCCAGATCAGCAGAAAACCTTGTTAACACTCTAGCAGTCACATTTTTGAAGCAATCATCATGAATCTTGCTCAGTATGTTTGTCTTGATGATTTATAGGTCAAGTTTGAAACTGGGTCACTTGGGGTCAAAAACTAGGTCACCGGGCCAGATCAGCAGAAAACCTTGTTAACACTCTAGTGGTCACATATTTGAAGCAATCATCATGAATCTTGCTCAATATATTTGTCTTGATGATTTCTAGGTCAATTCTGAAACTGGGTCACCTGGGGTCAAAAACTAGGTCACCTAGCCAGATCAGCAGAAAACCTTGTTAACACTCTAGCGGTCACATTTTTGAAGCAATCATCATGAATCTTGCTCAATATGTTTGTCTTGATGATTTCTAGGTCAAATTCGAAACTGGGTCACTTGGGGTCAAAAACTAGGTCACTGGGCCAGATCAGTAGAAAACCATGTTAACACTCTAGCGGTCACATTTTTGAAGCAATCATCATGAATCTTGCTCAATATGTTTGTCTTGATGATTTATAGGTCGAGGTCGAAACTGGGTCACTTGGGGTCAAAAACTAGGTCACCAGGACAAATCAGCAGAAAACCTTGTTAACACTCTAGCGGTCACATTTTTGAAGCAATAATCATGAATCTTGCTCAAAATGTTTGTCTTGATGATTTCTAGGTCAGGTTCGAAACTGGGTCACGTGGTGTCAAAAACCAGGTCACCAGGCCAAACCTGCAGAAAACCTTGTTAACACTCTAGCGGTCACATTTTTGAAGCAATTATCATGAATCTTGCTCAAAATGTTTGTCTTGATGAGTTCTAGGATATATTTGAAACTGGGTCACTTGGGGTCAAAAACTAGGTCACCGGGCCAAATCAGCAGAAAACCTTGTTAACACTCTAGCAGTCACATTTTTGAAACAGTCATCATGAATCTGGCTCAAAATGTTTGTCTTGATGATTTCTAGGTCAAGTTCGAAACTGGAACACCTGGGGTAAAAAACTAGGTCACCTGGCCAAATAAGCGTAAAATATTGTTATCACTCTAGCAGTCACATTTTTCAAGCAATCCTCATGAATCTTGCACAAAATGTTTGTCTTGATGAGTTCTAGGTCAAGTTCGAAACTGGGTCGCTTGGTATCAAAAACTAGGTCACCGGGCCAAATCAGCAGAAAACTTTGTTATAATCATTTTGAACTTTGATCAGAATGTTTGCCTTGATCAGTTCTAGATCAGGCTCTCAAAGTGGTATGTTGCTCAGGTGAGCGTTACAGGGCCATGATGGCCCTCTTGTTAAAGCAATAATCATGAATCTTGCTCAAAATGTTTGTCTTGATGAGTTCTAAAATATGTTTGAAACTGGGTCATGTGGGCTCAAAAACTAGGTCACCGGGCCAGATCAGCAGGAAACCTTGTCAACACTCTAGCGGTCACATTTTTGAAGCAATCATCATGAATCTGGCTCAAAATGTTTGTCTTGATGATTTCTAGGTCAAGTTCGAAACTGGAACACCTGGGGTCAAAAACTAGGTCACCTGGCCAGATCAGCATAAATTCTTGTTATCACTCTAGCAGTCATATTTTTGAAGCAATCATCATGAACCTTGCTCAAAATGTTTGTCTTGATGAGTTCTAGATTAAGTTCGAAACTGGGTCACTTGGAGTAAAAAATTAGGCCACCGGACCAAATCAGCAGAAAACTTTGTTAACACTCTAGCGGGCACATTTTTTAAGCAGTCATCATAAATATTGCTCAAAATGTTTGTCTTGATGATTTTTAGGTCAGGTTCGAAACTGGGTCACCTGGGGTCAAAAACTAGGTCACCTGGCCGGATCAGCAGAAAACCTTGTTAACACTCTAGTGGTCACATTTTTCAAGCAATCATCATGAATCTTGCTCAACATGTTTGTCTTGATGATTTCTAGGTCAGGTTTGAAACTGGGTCACTTGGGGTCGAAAACTAGGTGACCTGGCCAAATCAGCAGAAAACTGTTAACACTCCAGAGGTCACATTTTTGAAATAATCATCATAAATATTGCTCAAACTGTTTGTCTTGATGATTTCTAGGTCTAGTTTAAAATGGGGTCACTTGATATCAAAAACTAGTTCAACTGGCCAAATCAAAGGAAAACCTTGTTGATGCTCTAGAGGTCACATTTTTGAAGTGATCATCATGAATCTTGCTCGAAATGTTTGTCTTGATGATTTCAAGGTGATGTATAATTTTCTGTCCAGTGACTCTCTTAAGTTTTTCCATTTAGGTCAGTTTCTCAGTAATTATTGGTCCTACAGAGTGATATTTGGTACTTGTGAAGTGTTTGTGTTTAGGTCAGTTTCTCAGTAACTATTGCTCCTACTGCCAGTGATACTTAGTACATGCATACATCTTAGCATGGCCTCTTGAGTGCAGTCATCCATATTTGACCTTGACCTTTATTTCACAGTCCATTAGACATGCTACATTGTCTTGCTTGTTAATATAATCATTTTGAATTTTGATCAGAATGTTTTCCTTGATCAGTTCTAGATCAGGCTCTCAAAATGCTATGTTGCTCAGGTGAGCGTTACAGGACCATCATGGCCCTCTTGTTTTTTATTTCTTTATGGTCAGAAAATACTAAATGATTCTGTACTATGTGTTAAAATTGTCTCAGTACTCGTTAAAATCGAGGTCTTCAAGTGTTCATGGGCCACACCATGCAAAAACCTGTCTTCTGGCGTATGCTGATAGGGAAGACCTAGATCAGCCTGTGCATTCGTTCAGTCTGATCAAGGCCCTCTCTGTCTGTTGACAGAATTGTTGGATACTACAAAATGTATGAATGGAGAGGGAAGACCTAGAATTTACTTTGCAGATGCGCAGGGTGATCCGAATAAGCACATTTTTCGCATGTTTAAAAGCACTGTTTTGCTTGACCTGGCCCACATTATGTTAACATCATTATCGTTGTGACTGTATACTTCCGTCTTGGACTGGTAGTTCCTATGGCATTTTTTAACTAACCATTAATGACATACTTTTTGTTTATAATTTCTCCAAGAAAACATACATGAGGGAACTCATTAGAAGTACCTTGGCCCTTAGAAGTACCCACAATGCAGTCATTTTCTGCCACATTTACAGGGTTTGCTGAGTCATTTTTGGTCCCATTTACGGAGTTCGCCGAGCAGAGATGTTGGTATTTTCCGTAACCATTGTTAATAAATTTATTATTAACATAAAAAATGACATACCAGTGTTGCTTACACTTGTTGAACTTGCATGCCCATAAGTATCAAGATTGTAAACAGTAATATAGCTCAATGTTGTGCGAGTTAGACCTCGAACTACTGTCACTTAATGGTTGACTTAAAAGTTAGATCAAACTGTTTCTGGTTAGAGGAAATGACATCGGTTTTGTGTCTACAGTGTGACCCATGAAAATGCTCTGGTTCCCCTCAACGCAAAATGGCAGCAAAAGGTGAAAACTGGTGTGTGTGTGTGTGTGTGTGTGTGTGTGTGTGTGTGTGTGTGTGTGTGTGTGTGTGTGTGTGTGTGGTGTGTGTATGCGTGTGTGTGTGTTTACAAAAGTCCTTTGATAATTTTTACATTTATCTGGTGAAACAGTATATTTTGTTATGTACTTGACTGCAAAAAATGAGAAGCTTAACGCTGATCAAACTATTGCGTTATGAATTTGTTCATAACCGCCATGACAGTTGACAAATGGTTGACCTTTTTGATCTTACGCATGCGTGTTGACATATCCAGTGGTCTAAGTCAGTGATCAGACTTGCTCATTATAAATACAAGTACAATTTACTACCAGATGTTGTGTCTAAAAACTACTGGAGGAGTGGCAAACAGTATAGCACCGGATGAGATGCCACTACACTGTTTGCTTGGGTCTGTCTGCCCGAGTACATATGGTAAATACGGTAGGCTGCAGAAAAATATTGCTGAATTTCCCAGTTCGCTGAACTCGGTAAATTGGTGATCTGAAATCGTGGGATTAATGATGCGATTTTTGTGATAGTTAAGACCACGAAATTGATTTAAGCTTCTTTGAGACCTGGTTTGTCAATACATTGTTGATGGAGTGTTGATTACATTATTGAAGACCTGTCTGATGAGCAGTCCATATAATCGTAATATTGCTTAACCATTGTCCTGCTGAATAAATTAAGATGCCATACCCACATCTAAATTTCAGCCAATCAGATTACTTGATCCAGGTTGTTCATGCAAATTCAAATACTGAATGGCAGACAGTGCAGATCCAGATCAGTTGGCTTCTTCAGAAGCCAACTGATCTGGATCTACATTGTTTGCAAAGGCAGGGTATATCTGGGTTCAGCAGAACTAGGGTTAAGATCCCACCGCAGATAAGCAGGGTATTCAAATTAAGGGGACTGAATACACAAGGTAGATTTACTGCCACTTTTTGACAAGGGAGACAACTATTGTGAGTTCTTGGGTGCTTTCCTGCATGCTACACCCCTTCTGAAAAGGATCTATTTTAAAATGAAAAAAAAAAAAAAAAAAATGCTCCCTGTTTTTTGGAGCTGAATATAATAGGGTCAATATTGGGCTCTGAATATTTAGGGATAGGAAAATCCCTATTTAATATAGTGTTCATTATGATAACATGCCTATATAATTTTGACCCTCTTAAACCCCACTTTTATATAGTAAAATAGGGGTTTATAGGGGTATACATTATTTCTTAAAAATGAAAATTTTCAGATAAAAAAATTCTGATAGTTTTCATATTTCTGCACAAAAACATAGATTGTTGGTACTTAATAGAACTGCCTCGTTGAGGCAGTTCTAACAAGTACCCACAATCTATGTTTTGAGCAGAAATATGAAAACTATCAGAATTTTTTTATTTGAAAATTTTCATTTTTTGGTGATAAAATTTTCAGTATATATTTGAATAGGCATGTTTCCGTAATCAGCAGTGACTTTGCTTCAGTTAGTCTTAGGGATACATTTCTAAAATGTAATTGGATTCTGTAGTTGCGGACAAGTAGGGTATCCAGATAAGTATTTCTCTTTATTTCTACACAAGAATGTATGTTGAAAGCACTCATTAGAGTCGGCACCCTCAGTTATACATACCTTCTAATTTGTACAATGAGGTGCTTCTTATGAGTACCCAAACTATATGTTTTCATGGAGAAATAAGAAAAGTACCAATAATTTTTGGTTGAAAAAAGTACTTTATTAAGAGTGAGAATTAATCTGAATGAAATTTTATAGTCGGGTTGAGTAACTTGATCTATGTCATTGGTCTAGATAAGAGGGGGTATCAAGTTTTCTTCATAAAAACATGTTTTGTTGGTACTCATTAGAAACACCTGGATGAGGGACTTCTTACGTACTCCTCAGCATGTTTTCATGGAGAAGTACCGTATTCGACCTACTGTATTCGACCTAATTACCGCACATACCCCTATAAGCGCACAGTCGAGCAATTTCGTAGTCTTCAGATTACAGCCAGTGTACCATTTGTCTACTTCTTTATAACGGCATATGTTTTGGGTACCCATTTGAATTGCATCGACTTGTCAATTCGAATGGGTACCCACAACATATGCTATTATAAAGAAAATTAGATAAAAAATCGCCTAAATAGCATCAAATAAGTATATTTGCTGATCTTTTTTAAAGTGTACCCTTAGTAGATATATACATACTATACCACAAGTTTTCCCAGTAATTTTGAAAAACCTTAGCGCACAACACGGTAATTAGGTCGAATACAGTACATATAATTACCACACTGTGCGCTTAAGTTTTTCGAAATAATTGGGAAAACTTGTGGCAAAATATGTATCTGCGTACTATTAGGTACACTTGAAAAAAAAAAAGATCAGCAAAGGACTTATCTAATGATGCTTATATGATGTTGTTGTTTTTTTTTTTTTTCTTTTTTCTGACTTCCTTTATAAAAGCATATGTTGCGGGTTCTCATTTGAATTACATCGACAAGTCCATGCAATCCAATGGGTACCCACAACATATGCATTTGTAAAGAAGTAGACAATAAAATACATTTGCTGTTATCTAAAGAATGAAATTGCTTGACTGTGCACTTACAGCGGTATGTGCGGTAATTAGGTGGAATACGGTATCCACATATAGAGATCGTGTTTTGTAACAGTTGACACAAGATGAGCTGTATCCAAAACAGTATGAGCCACAACGTGGGAAAGCGTACCTTCTGGCACATGTGCCAAACAAAGACTCAAAGGAGCCTGCACATCCGCAGTCTTATCAGAGTCTTCGCTGTCGTCATGAAGAAACTTTGCATCCTTGCCTAGCCAGAATGTGCCCAGTGAAGATTCCGATCAGCCTGTGCATTTGATCAGAATCTTCACTGAGTGCACATGTCCGAAGGTACGTTTACTGATGTTGCAGCATATATGTCATCAGGAAGTATAGATTGTTTTATGTCTATCTTGAGTAGTTGTGTTTGTCATTAAAGACTTAATATAGTTTACACAACCCTCTGCTGGTATAATATATTTCGCTAACCTGTAAACATCTTTGTCAAGAGAAATGGGGCTGGGTTAGCTTTTATTTATTTTTTACTATTTAGATAAAGCAAATCCACATTTTGTTTTTGTTTTCATTATATTAGTGGTACACCATAACCTCTATAATCTATAAACACTTTTGCTGGGATCCAAAGCACAAACATGTTAGCTAAACAACCATAATTTATCCAAATAGAAATGTATAGATTATATAGTGAACCTTGGTGGCTCAGTCGGATGCGCGTCCGACTGGTGATCAGGAGGTCGCGGGGTCAGTGCCCTCTGGGTCCGGCAACATTCGTCCATGGGGATTGATCATAAAATATTTTCTATGGTCATTCTCTCTCTTCTGCTGATTCAAGGAGGGCAGTTTTCAGTGTCTGGTGAAAGAATGTGCACAAGTATTGGTTAACTGATTAGAGGACCTTAAAGCCTGTCCAGGAAAATGTGTGTTAAGATAAACTGACCATGCTTGAGATGACCCTAATGGGTTGACTGGGCTGTAAAACCTCAAAACAAACAAACAAAATGTAAAGATTGTATAGAAAAAATGACCATAAATGGTCATTTTTCTATATAATCTATACATTTCTGTTTGGATACAACATTTTAGGGGCCTTTTTCGGGGCCTTTATCTTTAAGTTTGTTATATTCAAAACAGACCTTGACTGAGGAGACAGTTTGCGTGAAATGTCAAAGCAAATTTTCTGGGAGAAATAAAAAATATCAGTTTGTGGTTTACTGAATTTTCCCTTAGTGTGATAACAGTCAAATGTGCAGTTTGAATCACACTGCAGTCAGAATCCTTTTGATTTTTGTACTGGTTAATTTTGTCAGTTTGCATCTGCATATGAATTTCTTATATTTATCGCCTTAACATATTAGCTCTAAATATTCAGACAGGCTGAGCGTAGCAATTTACATCCCGGTCAAACAACCCCTAAAATGGATAGATGTTCAAGGTCTGCAGTTTTTGATACTTGTAACATCACAAGAATTTATGTAGCTCTAGATGTTAAAGAAAGGGTACCATATTTACCCTAAGTATTTGGACACCTCAACTCCTTACCATACTTGTTCTAAAATTTTAACAAGTACAATTTACTACCCAATGTGTCTAAAAATTGCTAGATGAGTGGCAAACAGTGTAGACCCTGATGAGATGCCACATTTTGTGGCATCTCATCTGGGTCTACACTGTTTGCTCAGGCCTGTCTGTCCAGTATTCAATTAAATTTTTTCTTATTTCTAAACAAAAAAAACGTGTTTTGGGTACTGTTTTGGGTACTGTTTAGAAGCACCTTATCAAGGTATATGAGCCACAACATGAGAAACTGCTGTCTAACATGTGCACCCAATGAAGACTTAAATCAGCCTGTGCATCCATGCAGTCTGATTAGTCTTTGTTGTCCGCTGAAGAATTTTTCATTCCTTGGCTGTCCAAAAATGCACCTAGTGAAGATTCTGATGAGGCTGCTAGAATGCACAGGCTGATCTGAATCTTTGCTAGGTGTATGTGTCTGAATATGATGTCTGAATATTTAGGATAAATACTTACATTTAGGGTGACTACTGTATCCTTCATTCATACCGAAATCATTGAAGTGCAGTGGATGGGATGGTATTAAACCTTAAAATAGTAACATCAAACACCTAGGCAACATAATTCAGTAAACGGTATTTACCCAAAACATAAAATTTGATTTGATTTGGAGTTTAATTGCCACAGTCAACACAGTTAAGGCCATGATTAAGCATGTCTGAGTTAACCAACTCACACATTTCCTGGGTAGGCTTAGTCCTCTTAGCAGTGAACTAGTACTTTGTGCACATGCTTTTGCCAGTAAATGACAAGAGGGAGAATGACCATAGAAATTATTTCATGATCATTCAACACAAAAGTTACGTGCCTGAGCTGGATTTGTATTTGCAACTCCAGGATCTGCAGTCAGACACACTCACATTGCCTACTGGAGCTCAGCTCGTATAATTGTATTGGAACAAACAAACCTGAATACAGAGTGTAGATACAGGTCAGACTGCTTGAATATAAATCATTTACCCAATACAGGTCAGACTCTGCAGATAAAAGTCAGGCTGCTTGAATATAAGTGTTATTTACCCCAAGTATTGTGACAGACAAGCCTAAGCAAACTGTATAGACCCAGATCAGATACTGCAGAATACATTGAAACCTGTGTATAAGACGATTTTTTATAAGCTGGGTTTGGATATAAGGCGGTTTAAAGGTCTGCCATGCACCCTTAAAGTGTTGTATTCAAACAAAATATTTGAAGATTGTGTAAAGAAAAAGTTTCTATGAAATCTATACATTTTTATTTGGATACAACACAATTGTTTAGCTAACATGGAAATTATTTCATGATCATTTTTGGTCATTTTTATGTATAATTTATACATTCTTGTTTTGGATACAACACAGTTGTTTATAGGTGACAGTTTGGCTTTGGATCCCAGCAAAAGTGTTATTAACCCTTTTCCTGCCTTACCCGGATATACCATGCCTATAATGCAAACAGTGTAGATCCAGATCAGTTGGCTTCTTCAGAAGCCAACTGATCTTGATCTGCACTGTTTGTCATTAAATATGTGAATTTCTATCAAAAACCCGGATCAAGTAATCTGATTGGCTGGAAATTAGAAGTAGGTGTGGCATCATAATTTATTCAACAGGACAAGGGTTAAGAGATTGTGTATACGAGGGATGTTCGAAATGAATTGCTTATTGTTCTCTAGCTCGATATCCACGTGGGGCACGATAAAAACCAATACATACCTGTATAGTGTTATTCAAGATCTACACAATGGTATACAAATGTACATGTTAGACTAAGTGTAAGACATAAAATTTGCCATTTGAATACACGCAGTCATTGACCACTGCAGTAAAAATGGTTGGTAGAAGTGTCGACAAAAAAGATGAAATACGGGCTTACATCAAAGCTCGCTCAAAACTTGGTTGTTCTTTGAAGAAGCTGATGACTGAAATTTCTACTGCTTTTGGACCATCTTGTGTGTCTTATGACACAGTTCAGCGGTGGAAAAAGAAATTTGAGTCTGGTGTAGAGTCCATCAAAAATGCACCGAAATCAGGTAGGCCAAAATCTGCATCTTGTAAAGAAATCGTTTCCAAAATAAAGGAAATCATTGAAGGAGATGCCAGATTTACAGTTCGTGATATTGCACGAAAGGTAGACATATCAGTATCAACGGTTCACCTTATTTTGAAGAAGCATTTGAAAGTCAGAAAGATTTCTGCTAGATGGGTGCCACATCTGTTGACTGACGAGCAAAAGAGGCAACGGGTTAAAGTGGCCAAAAAGCTGCTTCAAATGTTTCCAAAATATGACAAAAAACAGTTTGCCAATGTCGTCACAGGTGATGAAACCTGGGTCCATTATTTTGAGCCCGTCAGAAAGGTTAGCAATAAGATCTGGGCAACTAAACACAGCTACCGCCCAATAATTGCCAAACGTTCTTTGAGTACAAAGAAGATTTTGTATGCAATCTTCATCTCTGGTGAAGGAGTCGCAGTAAAAGTGCCAGTGAAAAAGGGCAAAAGCATCACCGGAAAGTACTACAAAGACGTAGTACTGAAGAAATTGAAAAAGTATTATCAGAAACGACGCCCTGCCACTGGTTTTAAACATGTCCGTCTTCTACATGACAATGCCCCAGCTCATACCTCTGCAATAGTTACGGCGTTTTTGAAGAAAGAAAAAATAACTGTTTTGCCTCACCCCCCGTATTCCCCAGACCTTGCCCCATGTGATTTCTTTTTGTTTCCGAAATTGAAAGCATTCCTTGCTGGGCGGAAATACCAGTCCCGACAGGCACTTGGATCTGCCATTCATCAGTACCTTATTACTGTGCCCAAATCAGCGTACCGTGACGCCTTCAAGAAGTGGATACATCGGCTGAAACTTTGCATTTCTAGCCACGGGGAGTACTTCGAGGGCATGAAATGAGTACTTTTGGGCTAACTTGAAATTTGAAGTCTGCAGATAGAAATAAGCATTTCATTTCGAACATCCCTCGTACATATTCCAGACATTCCTAAACTAATTTTAGACTGAATAGACTCTTCCACACTATATAGTGGAAGAGTCAAAGTTCAATTTAAAGTATGTCAGGCTGTCTGCTTTAGATATGGCTAAACTATTTGCAAAAAGTGGAGACTCTGATCAGACACCACAGAATGCCGTGGCTGTGATCTGGGTTTGCACTGTTAGCCAATTACCTTTTTGGGGGTTTCCAGGCTAAAATGGGTTTAGAAAACCTGCTACAGTAGACGTTTGTTTCATGTATGCATGCATGCAGGTTATACAAGCATCACTTGAATGACATGTCTCTTTGCTCTGGGGATAAGTATAATTTTATAAGAAAAAAGTATCAGGACTTGAAAGAAGATTTGCTGAGCTACAAGCCATCAAAGCTGATTATAAAGTAGTTATATGATACACTGATCTTAAATGACTTGCTGTCAGGGTTACCAAGTGTCTCTGATTTCAGCTGAGTTACTGACCATATTTACCCTAAATATTCAAACGAGTTACAACTTGAGAAAAGTGTGCCAAATCGGTGTGCGCAGCCACACAGTTGTGCATCTCCGCACAGTCTGATCAGAGTGTTTGTTGTTCACATGAAGAAACTTTGCAACCTTGACTGTCCAAAAAGTGCCCAGTGAAGCACTTCTGATCTGACTGCGCAAATGTGCAGGCAGATCTGAATCTTCGCTGGGTGCTGATGTCCCAAGTACTTGTGATAAATGCGGTAAATATTAATGATATGAATATACATATATTTTTAACATGAAGCTGTGTGAACTTGTTTAAAAATAATGTAATAACAATAGATATCATGTGCACTTGATAACATTGATAACAGCTTGCTTGATTAATATATAAATTTGGCTGCATAGCTGGGTTAGCAAACTTCCTGTTTTTACATTGCTAATAGGAGACAATTTGCATGAACTGTAATGCCAAGGCCAATTTTCTGGGAAAGATAAGAAAAATCTTGTCGATTTGTTCTCTGCTTAGTGAAGGCTTTATGGCTTACAGTGGTTATTTGACACTCACTGTGATTTCCACCTCCATAATTGTAAATGATTGTTTTATAATCAGAAATGATTGTTAATAATCATAAATGGTCAAGATTAGTATACTTATATCCATATTTTATGGCTATGAATATGACAAGTTAGCAAGAAGTCTGCATAGCTCAGCTAGATAATGTTGCCAAGAAAATTCTATTGAGCATGCACAACATGTTGAAATCATTAATCATGGAGAAATCTGAAAAACTCAATATTTTGTTGATTGGAAAATGCTACCATAGCTGTAGATATTAGGCACTTTTTTAACCCTTGTCATGCTGAATAACTTAAGATGCCACACCCACTTCTAATTTCCAGCCAATCAGATTACTTGATCTGGGTTGTTGATACATATTCACATACTGAATGACAAACAGTGCAGATCCAGATCAGTTGGCTTCTTCAGAAGCCAACTGATCTGGATCTACACTGTTTGCTAAGACATGCTATGTCGTGTTCAGCAAGAGAAGGGTTAAGGAAAAATATTTACCTGGGCTGGTCATTTCCTGACAAAGCTCCAGATAAGAGGGGCATCAGGAAATTATTTTTCCTATTTCTCCACGAAAATACAGGTTGTTGTAGTCATTAGAAGTGCCTAAGCAAGGTGCTTCTAATGGCTACCCACAGTATGTTTTCGTGGAGGAAAAAGAAAAATATCAACAATGTTTGGCTGATAAGAATTGCACCATATCTGGAGCTGTGTCCTGATCCACAAAATGACCTACCAGTACAGTTATAGACCTGAAGACAGCCAAAGGTGGGTGGTAGAGTGGCATTACAAAAACACACCTACTCAGATATATACTGAAAATTTCACCACCAAAAACTGAAAGTTTTAAGATAAAAATTCTGATATTTTGTATATTTCTGGTCAAAAACATATATTGAGGGTACTCGTTAGAACTGCCTTGCCCAAGGCAGTTCTCACGAGTACCCACAATATATGGTTTGAGCAGAAATAAGAAAAATAATGTATACCCCTGTAAACCCCAGTTTTACTATATAAAAGTGGGGTTTAAGAGGGTCAAAATTATATAGGTATGTTTTCGTAATGAAATAAGGGACTGCTGTACATGCAGCAGGTGAGGGAATGCCCGGGGCTTGTGATATTTCGTCTGTTTCTGCACTGTCATTTGCTTTTTCCTCATCTCAATTTCTCTTTTTCTTCTACTTCCTTATCTGTCCCCTGTTCTCTATTTCTCCTAGAGATGCCACAAAATGACCCAGAAGGGTTGATATGTCATTAAACAAGAACTTGTGAAGAAACCAGCCATATCCAATATAGAAAGATAAGATTTCTTTTATTGTATTGGGGTTTAATGCCGCATCAACCCTTGTGGGCATTTTGTGTTGTCTCCCAAAGAAAGGGAGAATAGAAGGATAGTAGTGGAGATGAAAGAGAGGGATAGGGAAGAAAGAGGAAAATGAAAGAAAGAGAAGGAACAGAAGAAATAACAATATTCCCCCTCTACCCTCATCTGCTGCAAGGACAGCCAGCACCTTGCCCAACTGTAAGCCAATATCATCTTGAATGCCCAGATGACAAGCTACAGGACACCTTTGCCTCTCCCAACTACCCCAGTAGAAAGATCAGGTTGGCACCTACATGGTCTGGCTAAACCATATGCAATACTCTAGATAAGATGGGCATCAATTTGTTTTCTGCTGAATTTGTCCATAGAGTGGAAAAGGTTAAGAACTATTTTGTTTTCCATATGCTGCATTTCTCTTAATAGGGTGATAAACTTATAGTTTAGTTAATAATTAAAGAATACATTTGTTATTTTTACACAAAAACATGTTTTAAGAGTACTCACTGGAATTGTACGGTTCTAGATATGATTTGGTGCAAAAATTGCAAAAAAAAACAAAACACCAAAACAACAAAAACAACATCTGAAGATTCTCTTGATCTGGACAATTGTGGGATTCATAGATCTTTACTCTGCAGGTTAAAAATTTCAGCAGACAATATTTTGAAATATTTGTATTATTTTTCCCAGAAAATAGGCTTTGAAAGCATTTCATGCAAATTGTCTCCAGAGAAGACAATTTTGCATGAAATTTTAAAGCTTATTTTCTGGGAAAAATAAGAAAAAAATATTGTTATTTTGTCATTTGCTGAATAAGCTCAGAGAGTGGTAAAGGTTAAAAAAATCTGACAGGCTAATAATTTACCTTGTTTGGTTTACAATGCTCTTGTTGGTTATTGGCCTAGTTGATTATTTCTGTTGATTAGGCTAGTATAGTATAATTTATAGTTAACCCTTGTCCTGCTGAACCTGGATATACCCTGCCTTTGCAAACAGTATAGATCCAGATCAGTTGGCTTGAAGAAGCCAACTGATCTGGATCTGCACTGTTTGCTGTTAAGTATGTGAATTTATATCAACAATCTGCATCAAGTAATCTGATTGGCTGAAAATTAAAAGTGGGCGTGGAATCTAAATTTATTCAGCAGGACAAGGGTTAAGGCTGGGCAGAGGACATTTTTAAAACAAGCTTAATTGTAGCATTAAAGTAGCCTTCTTATTTTCACATGGAATGTGTAGGAACTGACATTTCCATTTACATTAACCCATTTAAGCCCAGTGTCCCATAAAAGGGACATTGCCAAAGATTATAGACCAAGATCAGATGCCTAAAGACCTGCCTAAAGAGTTATGGTAGAAGAGTCCACTCGACATAAATGTGTTAACTCTTAAGGAGATGATTCAGACACACTAGCAAGAGCTCTTGGATGCTGGAGATCCATAGGAGGCAATTGGCATGAAATATCAAAGCTCATTTTTTGGAAAAACCAGAAAAAGTATTTCAAAATTTTGTCTGATGAAATTTTTACCCAACATGCAGAGTGTTAAAAACACTAAGAATTTCATAATGAAACTTAATATATACAGATATAGATGGTAGGTGAAAATTATGCAAATGCTTTCATTTTGTTCATCCAACCAGAACTTATTACCAATAGGTTATATACTACCGGTATATACAGATAGGTTATATACTACAGGTATATACAGATAGGTTATATACTACCGGTATATACAGATAGGTTATATACTACCGGTATATACAGGTACTTGAAAGCGCTATAAAATTTCTAGTCAAAGCGGAAGTAAACGCCTAAAAATTATCGTTTTGCATATGATTGATGTTTACATTTTGATAAACTACAAATTGATTTTAGCTGCATTTTCTATAAATATATTTGCATTTTGTGCAGCCAGCTAATCTTGATGTACATCATTTGCAAAGGCAAGGCATACCATATTCGCCCTAATTACCTCACATATCCCAAATTACCTCACATATCCCAGTATAAGCGCACAGTTGAGCAATTTCATAGTCTTCAGATTACAGCCATGTACTTTTTATCTACTTCTTTATAGAGGCATATGTTGTGGGTACCCATTTGAATTGCATCAACTTGTCGATGCAGTTCAAATGAATACCCACAACATATGCTTTTACAAAGAAATCAGCGAAAAAAAGCCAGCCTCGGTGGCTCAGTTGGATGCGTCGTCCGACTAGAGACCAGGAGGTCGCAGGTTCAACCCCCACCAAGGTCGGCAACATACTTTAGTGGAGATAGTTCATGAAATATTTTCTATGGTCATTCTCCCTCTTCCGCTGATTAAAGAAGGGAAGTTGTCAGGTTTCTGGCGAAAGAATGTGCAAAATACTGGTTAACCACTTAGAGGACTAAGCCTGCCCAGTAAACGTGTGGTTAGGTAAACTGACCGCGCTAGACATGACCCCATTGGGTTGACTCAGGGCCGTATAACCTCAACACAAACAAACAAAATCAGCGAAAAAAAACCACAAACACAAAAACATCGCATATCTTTTTTTTTTTAAAGTGTACCCTTAGTATGGGTAGGACAATATTTTACAAGTGTACCCAGTACGAGTATTTTTGAAAAAACCTAAGCACACAGTGCAGTAATCAGGTCAAATACGGTATACATACGGGTTCAGCAGCATATGGGTTAAAACTGCTATATATAGGAGTAGTTTGGTCAAGATGTACACAGTATGCTTGGGCATGACTGTCTAGAATAATTCTATTTTGAAGTAAATTTGATTGTGGAGGAAATACATGTCCTGTATCGGAAGGTAGATCTGGTCCGCAATATGTTCACATGCCATTTTCTTACCTCCTGATAGGGCACTTTTTAACGCAAAGTGTTGATTTTTATAGTCTTATCTCTCCATGAAAATATACATTGCAGGTACTCATTAGCAGCGTATCACTGAGCCACTTCAAATGAATGCTTACAATATAAGATTCCAAGGAGAAATCGAATTTCTAAATATCTGGATACCCCACTTAACACTCTGCATGCTGGGCAAAAATTTCGGCAGACGACACTTTGAAATATTTTTTTTATTTTTCCTAGAAAATAGAATCTGACACTTCATGACAATTTGCATGAAGTGTCAGATCTTATTTTCTAGGAAAAATAAGGAAAATATCACCAATTTGTTGTCTGCTGAATCTGCCCATAGTGTGGTAAGTGTTATTTGAGCAATAGCATAAGATCTCTTTTCTGATGGTGTGATTCGACTGTAATTATTGTCATTTCGGAGATGTAATCTTTGGCTTTGTTTTTGTGACAGTAATATAATCATAGCTCCAGACAGAACTGATAGCCACATAATATTTTTCTTATTTCTCCATGAAAACATATGTTGTGGTTACTCATAAGAAGAGCCTTAGTGAGGTGCCTCTAATGAGTACCCACAAATGTGTTTTCATTGAGAAATAAGAAAAAATCAAGTTGATTTTGGATGAAAAAAAGGGCTAATTATCTAGATCTGTGATAATTATGAGCTGATTATATTAACTGCTGTAGTTATCGTAAATAGACGGACGGATATGATTAAGCAAACAGTACAGTCCCTGATGAAACTGTTCCCGGGTCAGTTTGTTCAGGCTCTTCACTGTCAGTCAGCCAGCACTTTTATTTTAGACCCGTCACTAAGTAGTCACACAGACTCAGATGTGTTAGTGTTTTAAGATAAGTATGGTAAAATGTTAAGCTATCCAGATATTTTGGGTATTAGTACACTAAATGAAAATATGCTCTGTAATTATCATATTTACCCTAAATATTGGGACACCTTAACTCCTTACCATACTTGTCCTAAAATTTGAAAAAAAGTCTGTTACTAACAGCAGATGTGCCTGAAATAGTGCTGGATGATGCTGAGTGGCAAATAATGTAGACCCTGATAAGAAGCCACATTCTGTGGCATATAATCTGGGTCTGCACTGATTGCAATTAGGCCTATCTGTCTCAATACTTAGGGTTTTTACGGTAACCCAATTACATTAAAGTGAACCCCATGTAAATGGCCTAAATCAGTACCCACAACATTTTGGAGAAATAAAAAAGAGGTCAACAATTTTTGGTTGAAAAAAGCTTATAGGAAAGTGTGAAAAATTATCAACGTAACTGAAAACCGTGTTGCACTGTGTAACAGACTGGGCTCAGTTGTTCAAAACTAACGATGTCATTAGTTAACATATCGTTAAAACCTTGATCATTAAATATTGGCATAGACACTAATATTTTTGCTGAAAAAATGTGAGTAAGCTTCTCACATTTTTTCAGCAAAAATGCCTGTGAATTAGATATTGTATTGACTAGAACAGTTAACATTTTGACCACTAAAGAACTCGTTAAGCTAACGATGCTTTGAACAACTGGGTTATTTCAGTCTTGGCAAAGCTGCCCTTTTTGTTTTCAATTGTATCACACACTTTCTAGTTATGATTGGAAGATAATCATACAATATCAAGTAGCCAATCAAGTTTTTGCAATCTGATGCATGTTTACGTACACAAGGTCTTAGAACAAAAAAAACAAAAAAAACAGCTATAACAGCTGATGCAAAAATGGTATAAAAAGAAATGAGTAATCTCAGTACAATTTAACTGACAATATCTAGAATATTGAAGAATCTGACAGTACAAAGGAGGGTGCTACAAAACTTTTTATAAAAAATTATCAGCATTTTTCTTACTTCTGCATGAAAATATATGTTGTGGGTACTCTTTAAAAGCTCCTCTGCCTTCTAATGAGTGCCCGCAATGTATGTTTTCATGCAGAAATAAGAAAAGTATTTAGGCCAAAAAAAAAAAAGTTACAATGTATTAGATTCTCAGACACTTTTTTCAAAAAATAGATGCATGCGGGTGGCTTTTTATTTTTACTTTTATTTTTCGTTTGGGTACATTCTTGGACATTTGGGTTTGTTTGGCTAAACAAAATGGCCGTGGTTTTGCCGGAAGTATCTAAAACGCAAGTTTAAAGTCTTACACAGCATAAACAGATTGTAATTTACCCATTTTCTTTTTAAGTAAGTAAGAATGCCGTATGTTGAGGTCTAGATTGCAATTTGGTTGTAAATGATTCTCAGATAAGCGAGTAAAGTCCAGTGTCACAATATTTTTGTGGGTCGGAAAAAACTTACCACTGATAAAAATCATATATGCAGGACCTTTTGGACAGATGCAGCATTGCCTGAGAAACTAATACTTTTTTTGGGGCCTTACGGTTACCTGATACCCTGTCTTATCTGGAGCGATGGTGGAAGTATGGTGTATGGTCCTGCTCAGTGCTATACTTGCAGCAGAGTAGTAGGGGGGGCGGGGGTTGGGGCGGGGGGAGGGGGGGGGGGGTGGGGAAGGGTGCATGTTAGTATTTTTTCCATTTCTGCACTGTTTTTTTGCTTTTTACTAAATGTCCTTTTTTTTTTCCCCCAGTCGTCTCATCTGCCATTTCTTCTGTCCTTTTTTTTCTGGGTCCAGGGAGCTGACACAAATGACCCACAACTGGCCTAAAAGAGCCACAACTGGCCTCACGGATTGACGTGTCATTAAACAAGACAAACAAATCAACCCATGTATTTTTGAGTGATCTCAGAGTCTATCATAACCGAACTTGTGAGATAAATTCCAGGGTGATCCCTATTTACATATGCAATATAAAACATTGTTGTTTTTACTTTTTTTGCCTCAGCAGGTCTCAAATATGTGGGCTTTAGCATGAGAAAATGTACCTATTGATGTGCCCAGCAAAGCTGACTGATCGACCTGTGTATCTTAGCATTCTGGTCAGTCTTTTCTTGGCACTTCCTGCACCCTGTGGCCATTTATTATGATCCGAGCAAAGACTGATCAAACTGTAGGATGTGCAGATTGATCTACAATGAACATAGGTGTAAAATTGCTTGGCACGTCTTTCATAACATAGCTCCAGATCTAGATAAGAAGCGGCAAATTATAAACCACAAAATATTTTTCTTATTTCTTCACAAAAACATATGTTGTGGGTACTCATTAGAAATGCCTCAATGAGGCGCTTCTAATGAGTACAATAATATATATTTTCATGGAGAAATAAGAGACCTTTTTATACAAAAAAGTGCCACATCTGGAGCTATGTCATAAAGTTCCGTTTTCATTTGTTGAAGTTACACTTTCTGTATTTTGAATAGTTTGTACTTCACAGCTGCAAATCCCTTTCTATGTCAACAAAAAGGTATGGATACTTTCCTTAATTCTCATGGATGAAAACAGACTTTGAAGGCACTCGTTAGTAGCCCCTCAGGGGCTTCTAATGAGTACCTTCAAATTATGTTTTTGTGGAGAAATCAGAAAAATATTTATCTGGATACCACTCTATTCTAGAGCTCTGCAACTAGTTCATGTACTTGGCAAAACACCAGTCTAATTGTGAAATTGTTAGAGTAATTAAGAAAAGGTGCTTTAATGCATTGTAGTTGGGAGAGCCGTAAAAGGGTAAATGGCAAACAGTGCAGACCCAGATCAGATGCCGCAGAACGCGGCATCTGATCAGGGTCTTCACTGTTTGCAAATAGTTTAGCCATTTTTCTCTAGTAATATGTAAATCTCATAGCCGGACGTACCTAAAATTGAAATTGGACTCTTCCAATATATAGTGTGGTAGATTCTATTCATACAATGGGTTAATGCATAGTCTAGTGGCAAATACCCAGATCCAGCCTATAATATAAGCAGTTTTGCAGTCAGCTCAGGGTTATTGCTGTTTACTGCCAGGTAATTTAAACAATCTAAAGGCCAGCCTTGGTGGCTCAGTTGGATGCATGTCTGTCTGGTGATCAGGAGGTTGCGGGTTCGACCCCCGCCGGATCAGCAACATTTTTTTGTGGAGATTGATCGTGAAATATTTTCTCGGGTCATTCTCTCCCTTCCCCTGATTCAAGAAGGGCAGTTGTCCGTTTCTGGCAAAAGAATGTGCATGCTACTGGTTAACTGCTTAGAGGACTAAGCCTGCCCATAAAAGTATCATGGTTAGGCCAAAAAAAAAAAAAAATAGTATTAGATTCTCAGACTCCGCTGCATCTGTCCAGAAGGTCCTGCATATATGATTTTTTTTTTCAGTGGTAAGTTTTTTCCTACCCACGAAAATACATGACACTGGATTTTACTCGCTTATCTGAGTATAATGTTTAACCAAATTGCAATCTAGACCACAAACATTATGGCATTCTTACTTACTTGCAAAGAAAATGGGTAAATTACGATCTGTTTATGTTGTTTGAGATTTTAAACTTGCAGATAAATAGATTTTAGATACTTCTGGTCGCCATTTTCTTTATCCAAACAAACCCAAATGTCCAAGAATGTACCCAGCTGGAAAATAAAAGTAAAAATAAAAAGCCGCACACATCAATTTTTTGAAAAACATGTCTGAGAATCTAAACTTTTTTTTGGGCATTTGGTAAACTGACTGCGCTCGACATGACCCCATTGGGTTGACTAGGCTGTAAAACCTCAACACAAACACAAAAAATTTAAAGTTGGTGTAAGAGCACATGAAAGATCCAGATCAGACCTTGGATGTGCAGACTAATTTGGCACTTTATTCTTAGCACTGTATAAGTGAGCTATTAATTACCGTATTTATTGTTAAATACACCCTGGGGATTATTATTACTATATTTACCCTAAATATTAGTGCAGATATGCTTGAGCAAGCAGTGTAGACCCAGATCAGATGCTGCAGAATGCAGCATCTGATCTGGGTCTACAGTGTTTGCCACTCAACTAGCTATTTTTAGACACAAGAACAGGACTGGTGATAACATGGACTTGTTCTACTGTTAGGAGAAGTATGGTAAGGAGTGATGGTGTCTTATTATTTAGGGTAAATATTGACAGGTACTGTGCACAATAATCACAGGAATTCTTGGAATAAGGTTGTGTGTAACAGCTGCTGGTAGTGTCCACTGTCTGGCCCTCTAGGGCACTTATTAAATGAGAAAATTATTGGTGTTGCTTTTAATATGAAATTTGTGGAGCATTCCCCCATTTTATTTCAACCAGAAAACTTATATTTTTCTTATTTCTGCATGAAAACAAATGTTGTGGGTTAGTGGAAATGACTTCCTATTTATTTCTGCCTATTCTCTTGTACTTTAGTGTAGCAAGTTCACCTTTGATTTACCTTAAAACTTCAGATAAATCAGTAAACCTTTTAGTATTGCAATCATTAGAAGTTAATATCCATTTTAACTCTTAATGCACTAGGCAAAATTGTAGCAGATAGCTTTCTAAGTTTTTCTTGTATTATTTTTGAGAGGAAATAAGACATCATTTCTTGTGATATGTCTGCAAGGCAGACAATTCATATGAAATGTTTAACCTTACTTTCCCTGAAAAATACCAAAAAAAATAATAATAATAATAATAATAATAATAAAAATAATTAAATAAAAATGTCGTCTGCTGTAGTTGTGATCAGCTTTTTAAGGGTTATTGAGTTTTTCTTCAGTTTTTCTAATCTTGTATCTGTTACATCTGATAGATATAGATCTTTGATTTGTATTGACAGAACTTAACCTACATTATAGTATAAGCTCCAGATAATTATTAAGGCACAGTTTAATCATTAAGTTCAACCACATATGTTTTCTTGGAGAAATTGGTTTTTGGTTGAAAAAATGAATTTTATCTGGTGTTATGGTTTGATTTATCATTGAATAATGTAGTCTGGGAATATGGAGGAAAAAATGTCTGGGCCCCGAGTAAGTTGTTCAAAACTAATAATGTCGTTAGTTAACGTATCGTTAAAACTTTGATCATTAAATATGGCATATATGCTAATATTTTTGCTGAAAAAAATGTGAGTAGCTTTTGCAATTGCAAAAGCTACTCACATTTTTTCAGCAAAAATACCTGTGAATTAGATATTGCGGGGGTGGTCGGGTGGTGCGAAGGTGCTGTGTATCTTACATCACCGGGGCGTCCAACTGATATTGGCTTACAGTTGGGCAAGGCCTGCTATCCTTGTAGTGGGTAAGGGTAGAGGGGGAATGTTTTTATTTCTTCTGTTTCTTCACTTTCATTCCTGTTCCTCTTTCTTCCCTGTCCCTCTCTTTCATCTCCTCTACTCTCTCTTCTATCTCTTTTCTCCCTTTCTCTGGGAGACGACACAAAATGACCCTCAAGGGTTGACGTGTCGTTAAACCCCAACACAGTCAGAATTAGATATTGTACTTACTAGAACACCACTAACAAACTCATTAAGCTAACAATGCTCTGAACAACTGGTCCCTGATTGTTGATGCAGCCCTAGAATGCTTGTAAGATAAATGGAGTATTTTGATGAGTATTTCCATCACTAGAATTCAGGGGTGTCCAGACAAATAGGTTTCTATTTTTCCATCAAAACATACTGTATTTACCCTAAGTATTCAGACACATCAACTATTTACCATACTTATTCTAAAATTTGAACAAGTAAATTTGCTACCCGATGTTGTGTCTGGCAAACAGTATTTTTAGAGTTAACAATGTAATGTTTATAATGATAAGGTGTCTAAGGTGTATATTTAGGATTAATGAATTATTAGTTGGTGACCAGCCAGTATCATTAGGCATACACATCTGTGGGGTCTTATCCAAATATCTGAATAAAGTTAATGAAAATGGAGGGAAATAATAGGTGCTTAGGTAAAGAGACTTGACCTTCCAGATACCCAGTGCAGCAGGATAAACCATATCAGCTGATGACTTATCATTATAATCGTTTCATTACAGAACCATGTTAGTTCCCCATTTTGACGCAAATGACTCTCATGGGTTGATGCGTCGTTAAACCGGAACTTATCATCAAACCATATCAGCTTTCTGGAATTTTGTTTTTCAAAAGCTTATTCTTGTTTGTTGAACCCCCTGATGATACTACCTGCTCTAAGTCATAGGTTGAACATGTCAAACATTTGATAATGATATTTGATGGATGACTAGTTGTTGGAGATTTGATATTATGTGTGACAGCCACCACTATAGTTTGTATAAACATAGCTCTAGATAAGAATGGGTATCCTCATATTATTTTTTCTTAATTCTCCACAAACACGTATTTGTGGGTACTCATTAGAAGCGCTTCAGTGAGGCACTTCTAATGAGTGTTACAACATACATTTTCGAGGAGAAGTAAGAAACATATCAACATGTTTTGATAGAAAAGCATGCTTTTATTTATTATCTAGGGCTATGTATGAACCTTGTTGATGTAAATACTTACTACCGTATTTACGCTAAGTATTGGGACACCTTAACCCTTGTCCTGCTGAATAAATTAAGATGCCACACCCCTTTAAAATGTTCCACCAATCAGATTACGTGATCCATATTGTTGATACAAATTTACATACTGAATGGCAACCAGTGCAGATCCAGATCAGTTGGCTTCTTCAGGAGCCAACTGATCTGGATCTACACTGTTTGCAAAGGCAGGGTATATCCGGGTTCATCAGGACAAGGGTTGATATCTAGAGGTACATATGAACCTTGTTGATGTAAATACTTACTACCATATTTACGCTATAATTATAAGTATTGGGACACCTTAACGTCTGGCGAAAGAATGTGCACAATAGTGGTTAACCGCTTGGAGGACAAAGCCTGCCCAGTAAACGTGTGGTTAGGTAAACTGACCATGCTCGACATGACCCCATTGGGTTGATTGGGCCATAAAACCTCAACACAAACAAACAAACCTTAACGTAAAAGCTTCTTACCATCTTACCGTACAAGTCAAGTTTACTACTTGTTGATATGTCTAAAACACTGCTGGATGAGTGACATTGAGCAAGACCCAGATCAAATACCATGTGCTCCATGAAATAAGAACAGTATCTGGATACCAGCGCTTATCCGGAGCTATGGGTAACATGGTTTCATAATAGCACTAATGGTGAAACCAAAAATAGGCTCAGTCACATTGTATTCTGATTAAATAAATACAAAAAACTGATATTGTTTAGACTCCAGCAATAATGTAAATAAAATACTTGTAATTTGTCAGTCTACCAGAATTACCTTAATAATCAGACTCTATAACTCTTATTGTACCCAGAGGACTTGTTAAGGAGCATTTGTTCATAATTTTAGGTAATATGCAGTTTCCATGAAAACCTTTGTAGGTACTTATTAGAAGTGCCTCACTGAGGCACTTCAAATGAGTTCATACAACATAGGTTTTTTTTTTATGGAGGAATTATTATTAAGGTTAACTTATCCCGGAATTATCACCAAATACTCCTTAAAATTTTAGTCCTCTGCATATGGTATTCACCCAAAAGTTTGAGCAAGTCCATTTCATTGTAGCCTGGTGATGAGTCCGAAATGGGCATGCAAAATGGCAAATTAGTAAGACCCTGTATGATCATTCTTGATCTATGTCTACACTGTTTGCTTCTGGAATCATAGCTACAGATAAGAGGGGTATCCACATAATATTTTTCTTATTTCTCCATGAAAACATATGTTGTGGGTACTCATTAGAAGTGCCTCAGCGAGGCGCTTCTAATGTGTACCCACAACATATGTTTTCGTGGAGAAATAAAAAAGATTTTTCGGGTGAAAAAAGCGCCTTATCTGTTTCTATGCTGGAATGCTGTTCAAATATAAAGATAAACACTGCTGGTACCTGTAGAAATTATTTGAAGGTTGGAAAGGGAATGGGAAAAAATAACTGTAGGCTGATGCTTTTTTAATCATCCAGGATTCATCAAAGGCAGATCATCATGAAAACATTAGCATACAAATGACCGTGCATTTACACTCTGCAGGCTATATTATACATTATGATAGATAAATGAAACATAATGCAGGAAAAAGACTCTTATGTCACTTGCCAACAGTGGTCCAGATAAGCATGCACATCCTTGCAGTCTGATCAGGATATTCTCTGTTCGTCAACATATACTACTGTAGCCATTGATTCTGTAAGGGGGCAGAAAAGGCTTTGATCAGTCTGCTTGAATGCAAGATGATCAGGACCTGCATTGTCCACAAATTGCATAAGATATTTTTTCGCGTTTCGCACATCGAATATGAATATTTTTTTTATTTCTCCATGAAAGTCTTAATTAACCCTTGTCCTGCTGAACCCGGATATACCCTGTCTTTGCAAACAGTGTAGATCTAGATCGGTTGGCTTCTGAAGAAGCCAACTGATCTGGATCTACACTGTTTGTCATTAAGTATGTGAATTTATAGCATGTAATCCAGATCAAGCAATCTGATATGCTGAAAATTAGGTGGGCGTGGCATCTTAATTTATTCATCAAGACAAGGGTTAAGTTGTGTATGGCACTTAATAGAAGTGCCTTGCTGAGATGCTTCTAATGAGTATTCACGACATAGGTTTTTGTGGTGAAATAAGAAAACTATTAATACTTTTTAGTTGAAAAAGCTAAGTAAATTGGATAAACAAGCCTTCGCAAACAGTATATAAAATTATAGACTCTATAACAAATATTTTTTGTCATTTTCAATTGTTTCTTACCTCAGAACAGGCATTTATATTATCTAAAATTCAGAGCCTGTAGAAATGCATGACTAATTTTGGCACAATGACATTGCATTAATCCTTGTCATGCTAAATACATGTAAATTAACATGCCACACCCACTTCTAATTTTCAGCCAATCAGATTCCTTTATCCAGATTGTTGATATAGATTCACAAACTAAATGGCAAACATTGCAGATCCAGATCTTGAGAAGCCAACTGATCTGGATCAACACTATTTGCAAAGGCAGGGTATATCCAGGGTCAGCAGGACAAGAGTTAAGACATCATCAAAAGCAATGCTGTATAACTGTTATTTAAGCATCCAAGTAAATGTGCAATCTGGTATCAAGTTATACATGCATTTTTGCTCTTGAATTTAATGGCACATATTTAATAATTCAATATTTATAGCTATATAATAATAACAAATACCACTTTGTCATCTGGTAAAATGTCATCTGATTAACCCTTAAAGTGCAGACAACACTTTTAAACATTTTTAGCTCACCTGAGCCCAAAGCTTACAAGGTGAGCTTATAGTATACCAATGGTCATTCCACACGTTTAAACATCTTCTCCTCAGAAACTCCTGGACCAACTGAAGTCAGATTTTATGTGGAACTTCTATGTCATCTATCTATCTATTCAGATTTTTAACGCTACTAGGCAACTGAGTCACATAGAGACAGCGCCCTTGTATGCCATCTAGAGAACAAAAGTTTATATAATTGGTCCTGGTCACATGACCAAGATGGCCGCCATGCCCAATATGGTAAAAACCCTTTTAAAAATCTTTTCTCCAGAACCATGTCAGATGACCTTGAAACTTGGCAGACAGCAAAAGGGACTGGAGCCCTACAAAAGTTATATAAATGATGACCCATGGTTGACCTTGACCTATTTCATGGTAAAGTCAAATTTGATCCCAAAGGCATTTGAAGGGGAAAAATGTAAAACAGTTCAGGTCCTGGTCACATGACCAAGATGGCCGACATGCCCATATATGGTAAAAACCCTTAAAAAATCTTCTTCTCCAGAACTGTAAGTCACATAACCATGAAACTTGGAAGAAAGCAAAAGGTACTTGAGCCCTTCAAAAGTTATATGAATGATGACCCTGGGTTGACCTTAACGTATTTTACAACAGGGTCAAATTTCGTCCCTAATGCTAAACTTTGAATGGGAAAAAATATTAAACAGTGCATTTATCCAAAACAGTTGTAGTTTATGAAAAGAAAGTAGGTCTTATATAAACCCCTATGAATGTCAAAGGTCAAGGTCTTTCAGCGATCTTGGCTCAAGGTCACTAGGATTGAATGACCATTTTTCTGGCGAAAGAATGTGCACAATACTGGTTAACCGCTTAGAGGACTAAGCCTGCCCAGTAAACGTGTGGTTAGGTAAACTGATCGCACTTGACATGACCCCATTGGGTTGACTGGGCCGTAAAACCTCAACACAAACAAATTGAATGACCATCAAAATTTCAAATATCTTCTCCTCAGAAACCACAGGGCCGATCCAAGTCAGATTTTTTATAGAACATTAATGCCTCACGGGAACAAAAGTTTTTATAATTAGTCCTGGTCACATGACCGGCGAAAGAATGTGCACAATACTGGTTAACCGCTTAGAGGACTATGCCTGCCCAGTAAACGTGTGGTTAGGTAAACTGACCACACTCGACATGACCCCATTGGGTTGACTGGGCCGTAAAACCTCAACACAAACAAACACATGACCGATGGCAGCTGTACCCATATATTGTAAAAATCATTAAAAGTCTTCTTTTCAAGAACCATAAGTCAGATGACCTTGAAACTTAATAATGAGACAGCAAAAAAGGACTTGAGCCTTACAAAAGTTGTATAAATGATGATCCTGGGTTGACCTTGACCTATTTTATGGCAAGGTCAAATTTGTTCCCGAATGGACTTTTGAATGGGAAAAATGTAAAACAGTGCATTCATCCAAAACAGTTGAGGTTTATGTAATGAAATAGGTCTTACATGAACCATACTCATTGTCAAAGGTCATGGTCATTCATTGATCTTGATCCAAGGTCACTAGGATTGTAATACATGTCCAACAACATTTTAAAGGATTTAGGTATCTGGTAACTCAGGTGAGTGATAGTTGCCCTTGGGCTACTTGTTTTTTTATTTTTCATAGAAAATAAGTTCATAGAAAATAAGTATTGACATTTCATGTGAATCAATTGCAAAGCAGATGACTCACATGAATTGTCAAGACTTTATTTGCAATGAAAAATGAAATAAAAAAAAAATTAGAATGCTGTCTACAACAAATTTTGTTCGGTGCTTTTAGTGAAAATTGCCTCATATCAGATAGCTCAGATATGATGCTTTATCCAGGGAAAAGTTTATCAGATGACAGTTTCAAATTTATCTCTTATATTTTCCAGAAAATATGCTTTGACATTTCACACAGATTGTCTTTGGAGATATTATGCATAAAGTGACAAAGCCAGTTTTCTAGGGAAAATAAGAAATCAGATATTATCAGTTATTTGCCATCTGAATTTGCCCAGAGAGTGGTAAAAGTTAATTTAGCAGCAGAATAAATACCACAGAGAAGAGTGTGCTTGCATATATATAACATAGATGGGCAGTTATTGATTTAAACGCTTAGCACATTTAGAAAAAAATTAAGCAGACAACGTTTTGAAATATTTTTCTTATTTTTCCCAGAAAATAGGCTTTGACATGTCATGCAAACTGTCTCTTAAAGAGACAGTTTGCTTGAAATGTCAAAGGCTATTTTCTGTGAAAAATAAGAAAAATGTCACCATTTTGTCATCTACTGTTATAGCCCAGAGAATGGTTATAAAGAAGGCCGCTCCAGAAGTGGCTGTATAATGGTGACAGTGTCATGGTTACATTACCATATTTACCCTTAATATTCGGACACCTTACCATACTTGTCCTGACATTTGAACAAGGCCATTTTATTGATGAGCTGCAAACAGTAGTGTTGGGAATTGGCCAGATTTTCTTAGTTGATCATCGGTTTTGTAAAACCATCTGATCATAAAACCATCTGATCATAGGCTTATAGTCGGAACTTGTAGAAAATGAAATTTCATTCTTATTTTAGCCCCTTCCAGGTATCTATTGCTAGTCATTTTGATCGAATGTGCACTGTGGAGCCTAGCTGTATTTAACCTAATTATCCACAGTTTGCAGTAACTTGAATTGACTGCTTATGAAATGCCAAGTCTTATTTATTTACTTAATTATTTGTTCTTGTGAAGGACTGGATAAAATTACAGGAGCAGTAATCTAAAGACTTGTGAACCCTTGCCATGCTGAATAAGCCGGCCTCGGTGGCTCAGTTGGATGTGCCATCCGACTGGAGACCAGGAGGTTGCGGGTTCAACCCCCGCCGAGGTCGGCAATATTCTTTCGTGGAGATTGATCATGAAATATTTTCTACGGTCATTCTCTCCCTTCCGCTGATTCAAGAAGGGCATTTGTCAGTTTCTGGCGAAAGAATGTGCACAATACTGGTTAACCGCTTAGAGGACTAAGCCTGCCCAGTAAACGTGTGGTTAGGTAAACTGACCGCGCTTGACATGACCCCATTGGGTTGACTGGGCCATAAAACCTCAACACAAACAAACATGCTGAATAAGTTAAGATGCCAATTAGCCCACTTCCAATTTTCAGTCAGTCAGATTACTTGATCCAGGTTGTTGATACAAATTTGGGGGTGGTTGGGTGAGGCAAAGGTGTCGTGTATCTTACGTCACAGGGCTTCCAACTGATATTGGCTCACAGTTGGGCAAGGCCTGCTACCCTTGCAGCAGGTAAGGGTAGAGGGGTAATGTTTTATTTCTTTTGTTTCTTCACTGTCATTTATTTTCCTTTCTCCCCTGTCCCTCTCTTTCATCTCCTCTACTATCTCTTCTATCCCTTTCTCTGGGGGACGTCACAAAATGACCCACAAGGGTTGAGGTGTCGTTAAACCCCAGCTCAATCAGTGATACAAATTCAATACTTCATGACAGCACGGATTCAGAAGCCAACCGATCTGGATCTACAGTGTTTGCAAAAGCAGCGCATATCAGGGTTCAGCAGGACCAAGGTTTATTTCTTGACTACTCTTGTACGGATATGTGTGGTAATTAGATTGAATATGGTATGTGCTATTACCTTTTTTTAAATAAAACATATTTCTTATCAGATAGTTGAGATCCCAGAATGACTTTTTTGTGGAGAAATTGTATTCCCCAGATATAAGAACTCTTTGCACACAGAATTAAAATACTACAGCAGACAGTAAACTTTTCTAGTTTTCCCTTGAAAATAGGGCTGTGCAGACAAATGTGCCACGTCAGGCTAAAAAATGCCTTTGAACTAGTGCAAAATGTGTAGATTCAGATCACCCTGCACATGCACAAAGTATCATTCGGGCGTTTGCTCTCCATTCATACATTCGATAGTATCCAAAGATTCTGTTAGCAGACAGTGGAGGACCTGATCAGACTGCAGGGATGTGTATGCTGATCTAGGCCTTTGTTGTCTGATTATGTCCAAAGACTGCATGGTTTGCATGGTACAGCCCAAATATGTGATATATTTTTCTTACTTTTCACAGGAAACAGAGCTTGACATTTCATGCAAATCATCTCCTTAGAATCCATAATACTTTGCATGCTGGGTGAAATTTTCAGCAGACTTCATTTTAAAATAATTTTTTATTTTTCCCTAAGAAAACAGGGTTTGACATTTCAGGGAAATTGTGTCCTGTTTTCTTGGGAAATATCATCAATTTGTTGTCTGCTGAATTAGCCCAGAGAGTTGTAAAGGTTAAATCCCTATAATCCTTGTCATGCTGAATACTTAGATGCCATGCCCACTTCTAATTTTCAGCCAATCAGGTTACTTGATCCAGGTTGTTGATACAAATTCACATACTTAATGATGAACAGTGCAGATCCAGATCATTTGGCTTCTGAAGAAGCCATCTGATCTGGATCTACACTGTTTGCAAAGTCGGAGTATATCCAGGTTCAGCAGGACTAAGGTTAAGGAGACTGGAGCTCTGGTCAGGGATGCCTTTATAAGCAAAAAATGTTTAGTTTGTTGTCTGCCAAATTCATCTTCAGTTTACTTCTAAGACAAGTTCTGTTTGGAATTTTTCATTATATTGCTTAAGTCTTGATAAAAGAGTAGTCCAGACAGGTTTTGTTATATTTTCATAACTCCATTTTAGAGGAGGTTTCCACATAATACGTATCTTATTTCTCCATATAAACATACATTGTGAGTACTCATTAGAAGTCTGCCTCAGTGAGAAATACGAAAATATCAATACTTTTGGTTGAAAACATCATGTCTTATCTCCTATGTATTTATTATCAAAGCATACCTTGTGATTACTCATTAAAGCTTTTGGTTCAGTTTTGGTTTGGAGATTTACGGCCCAATCAAGACTATTAAGATCATGTCGAGGGGTCAGTTTACCTAACCACACTTTTTCCTGGGCAGGCTTAGTCCTCTGAGTAGTGAAGCAGGGAGTGCTTGTGCATTCTTTCACCCGTGAGAAACTAACAACTACCTGGGAATCTTCTTGAATCAGCAGAAGGGAGGAGAATAACCATAAAAAAAATATTTCATGATCAGTCTCCATGAAAGAATGTTGCCGGACCCGGCAGGGATCAAACCCACAACCCCCTGATCACCAGTTGGGATTCAAATCTGACTGAGCTACCGTCAGCTGACTGCACTCATTCAAGCTATTCAATTAGTACTCAAACATAACAATAAATGGTCCTAATCACCCAGTCTAGGGCTCTTGATATACAGCACTGTATAATTTGAGAAGATTATACATATTTTGCTTATTTATCAGCAACAATGTATCATGTATGGGTATCCATTAGAAGCATCTGACCTCGGAGCATCTGGCAGAAAGGTGCTTTTTTTAAATGAGTACGTGTACCAACACAGAGGTCTAGATAAGAGTGGGCATCAGGTAAATAGTTTTCTTATTTCTCGACAAAAACATATGTTGTGGGTACTCATTAGAAGCGCCTTGCCTATAAATACTTTTTGGTTTGAAAACAGCGCCAAATCAAGAGCTATGCTCACAACATACATTTTGATGAGAAATAAGAAAAATATCTTAAAAAAACTTAGGAGACATGCTCTCAGCAGCAGGTGGCTGTGGACTTTCAACCAAAACACATGTGAAAACCGCCTGGAAGAAGTTCAAGGATCTGCTACCAGTTCTCTCTTCACGCCACCTCTCTTTCAAAACACGTGGCCGTGTGTACAGCTCTTGTGTGCGGAGCGCAATGCTCCATGCCAGTAAGACTTGGCCATTGACAAAGCCAAACCTCCAGCATCTGCAGTGAAACAACAGGGCAATGATCAGACAGATCTGCAATGTCAGACAGCAAGACATTGTCACCACCAGGTCCAGTGAGCTACTTGTGTGGCTTGGCATTGAAGATCTGGACCTCATTCTGAAGGAGAGAAGACTCCGATGATATGGACATGTGGAATGCTCCAATGGTGCAGCGTGCAGTCAAGACAGCCTTTGACATACAGGTTGATTGAAAGTGTGGGCCTGGGAGGCCCAAGATGACATGGAAACAGCTGACAGAGAGGGATTGCAGAGAGTGGAAGCTCTCGGCCATCAACCCTCATGATAGACATACCTGGAGTTCTGGTATGAGATCTGCCACATGTGCAGCAAGCCAGCTATCTGGAAGGGGCCCACTGGTGTGGATGTTGCTCCTGTACCTGCATGTTAATAAAAAATCCGATTATGATGATATGATGAATATCCATACTTTTATTGCTAAAAAAAAAAAAAGTGCCTTATCTAGCATTACGATTATGGCAATATCAAAAGATTTGAAGACCAGGGCCCAGTTGTTCAAAACTAACGATGTCGTTAGTTAACGTATCGTTAAAACTTCAATCATTAAATATGGCATATATGCTTATATTTTTGCTGAAAAAATGTGAGTAGCTTTTGCATTTGCAAAAGCTACTCACATTTATTCAGCAAAAATACCTGTGAATTAGATATTGTATTTACCAGAGCAGTTAACATTTTTACCACTAACAAGCTTGTTAAGCTAACAAGGCTTTGGACAACTAGGCCCTGAATTTCATAGCCTTAGATAAGAGGGGTGATATCAGGTAAATATTTTTCTTATTTCTCCATGAAAACATATGAGTCACAATAGGAGAAAACATGCTGTCTGACGTGTGTGTCCAGTGAAGACTTTATCAGAATAGCACTTCTAATGATTTACCAACAACATATATTTGTATGGAGAAAAAGGTAAAAAAAAAAAAAAAAAACAACAAAAAAAACAATACTTTTTTGCTGGAAAAAAGTGCCTAATCTTCATCTTTAATGGTTTGCATGAAATAACAAATCCTGAATTCTGGGGAAAATATGGAAATATGGAAAAATATCACCGATTTGTCATCTGCTGAATTAGCCCAGTGCAAATGATCGATGTAAGAAAAGGGCCTTTTGTCAAAAGTGAACAGCAAAGGTCCTGATCAACATGTACAACTGCACAGTCTGATCACTGTTGTCTCGCATGAATCCTGCTAGAGGCGAAATAATCAAATTCATCTTGTGATTGACTTAATTGTGCTTCATTGCATAGAGCCTTTCATTATCACTCTTCCATCATGTTGATATGACTTAAATAATGTTGAAAGGGACGTAAAACACCAAATCATCATGTTGATTTAGACTTTCATTGTAATATCTACTTTAATGGCAAAAGGGCACTTTTCTTTTGTTGTAGAGTCAATACTTTTACTATCTCCTCGAAAAGGAAGATATTTTATTGGAAATGCCATTTGTACTAGGTAGTTGATAAAAAAAAGTATGCCTTCAAAAGGTGATGTTAATTTACCTTTTACTAATTTAGGAAAAAGGGTTAACCCCTAGAGTGTAGAAAAATTTTGATATTAATGTTGTATCAAGTACTTGTATGTTTAACATTTAGCATGCTGGGCAAAAATTTTAGTAGACAACTTTTTGAAATATTTTTTCTTATTTTTTTCCAAAAAATAGCCTTTGACATTTCATGCAAACTGTCTCCTAAAGAGACAATTTGCATGAACTATCAGAAGCTATTTTCTGGGAAAAAGAAGAAAAAAATCAATCGTTTGTCATCATCTAATTTGTCCAGAGAGTGGTAAAGATTGATATAACATACAAATTTTACAATATCACGATACGAACTCTACATTATGTATTGCGATAGGTTTTACCAAGGAACTCTGGTTAGAAAACCTAGCACTTCAACTAAACAATCACAAATAAACCAAAATTTAATGCAACATAAAACATAAAAACCAGCGCATGACAAAACCTACAAAATGGCATGTACACCCAGCGAAGACTCAGATCAACCTGGGCATCCGCCCAAGCTGATCAGAGTCTTCGCTGTCCGCATGAAGAAAGCTTGGGTCCTTAGTTACCCATTGAGCACCTAGCGAAGACTCTGATCAGACTGGACGGGTGCCCAGGCTGATCTGAGTCTTCCCTAGGCACACATTCCATTTTGTTGGTTCTGTCTTGCGTTGGCTCATACAGTTTATAACAGTTGATTAAATCTTAAAATAACTAAATACCACTGACTAGTAGGAGATATGCAGCACAATATTTTTAGCAATATTTACGGTATTTACCCTAATTATTCGGACACCTTAACTCCTTACCATACTTGTTCTAAAAATTGAGCAAGTACAATGTACAACCTGTTACTGTGTCTATGAATTGCTGGATGACTGGCAAACAGTGTAGATCCTGATGAGACATCACATTCTGCTGCATCTGTGTCTCATCTGGATCTACACTGTTTGCTGAGGCCTCTCTGTCCGAATACTTACAGTAAATAAGGTAGATTTTTCCCTTCTAGGTTCATGTCCTATAAGTCTGATCGAGAATCTGATTAGCCTTTAACCCATTGTAGTCGGGAGACCCGTAAAATGGTAATTGGCAAACAGTACAGACCCAGATCAGACGCCGCAGAATGCGGCATCTGATCAGGGTCTCCACCGTTTGCAAATAGTTTAGCCATTTTTCTCTAGGAATATGTAAATCTCATAGCCAGACATACCTGAAATTGAAATTGGACTCTTCCAGTATATATTTTGGGTGAGTCTATTCAGTATACAATGGGTTAAAGGTGTGTAAGCTTGGTTGTAGTAGTGCCAGCCGCATGTAAAAGTCACTCTTAAACACTTTGCAAACAGTTTTGGATTTATCAGTTGTTGTAATGCTGTTCTCTTCAATTCTTTGAAACCCTAAATAATTTGCCATACTTTTGATTTGAATTTTGACTACTTATCTTCTAGGGCTGGCTTAGTCTATTCAGAGCTGAAAAGATAATCGATTATCAGTCCCGCCATTGTGATCGATAATCGATTAGTACGGTAAATGTCCTAAAATTTCGAAACTTTATTCTCTACTATTCTGACCTAAATTATGCTCTTTATGCAGCAGTTTCTTAAAATACTTAGTGGAATGGCAAACAGTGTAGACCCTGATCAGACTGCTCCATCAGGAGCAGTCTGATCTGGGTCTGCACTGTTTGCATATGTCAATTTTATCAGACACTTTGGTGTTCGAATTTTTAGGACATTTACCGTAATCATTGAAGATTTGGTCGTAATTTTACCTATCCGTCTGAGCATGACTGTTACCGTATGTTATACTTTACTGTGCGTATTTGGCCAGACAGGCCTGAGCAAACAGTGTAGACCCAGATGAGATGCTGCAAAAGGCGGCATCTCATCAGGGTCTAGTCTCTTTGCCACTCTTTCTGCTATTTTAGACACAACATTTGGAAGTAATATCTTAATACTAAGAGTAAATATGGTAATGTAACAGACACAAAAATCAAATGATCGATTTTTAGCAAATCTGTAACAATAAACATTTTTGTGGAATTTATCGATCAATTAATTGATTATCTGATTTATTGTGCCAGCCTTAATATCTTCAGTTCCATTGCCTGGATCTTTACTTTAAAAGTTTATATGAAGTCAAATCATTAAAGACGCTCTATGTGGTTTTGTCAAAGATGACATTCAAAGTTTACCTTCCTAAGAATCATAAGCTATCTTGTCGTAATCACTTTCAGGTCAAAAGAAACTCTGTTATGAATAACTGAATAGTCTTTATTGTCTGTATTACAGGATGATGCAAGACAGTTCTTTGCATTAGCTGGTAATGCTGATGAGGGAGATTTATCGGGAGAATTGGCAGCAGTGATGAAGAGATTATGGAAAGATTCTGGTGTACAAGAATGCGTCAGTAGATCACGGGAATACCAGCTGAACGATTCAGCAGAATAGTAAGTCTAAGATTTTATTCCAGATACTCCAGTCATGCTCATTATCATATTACGTAGGTCTAGATAAGAGCGGGTATCAGGTATATAGTTTTCTTATTTCTCGACAAAAACATATGTTGTGGATACTCATTAGAAGTGCCTCACTGAGGCACTTCTAATGAGTACCCACAACATATGTTTTCATCGAGAAATAAGAAAAATATAGATACTTTTTGGTTGAAAAAAGCCAGCGCAAGACAGAACTTACAATAACCCATTGTATACTGAATAGATTCTCCCACACTATATATTGGAAGAGTCCAATTTCAATTTTAGATACGTCTGGCTATGAGGTTTACATATTCCTAAAGAAAAATGGCTTAACTATTTGCAAACAGTGGATACCCTGATCAGACGCCGCGTTTTGCGGCATCTGATCTGGGTCTGCACTGTTTGCCAGTTACCCTTTTACGGGTCTCCCGATTACAATGGGATAAGACCTGTGTGATTGGCAAAGATTGAGATCGGCTTGTACATCCAGCCAGTATGGCAAGGGTTCTTGTTTATCCCTCTTTGGATAACTCAGAAGCTGTAGAAGGCAAATGCAATCAGCAAAGACTCTGTTCAGACTGCGTGGATGTGCAGGCTGATCTGAGTCTTTGCTGGTCACTCAAGTCTTATTGTAGGTTTTGTTGTGCGCTGGCTCATATTACATATGCTGATTTAGATATGAATTGAATAAAAAAAACAATAAATACTAGTTAAACTGCTGAAGCCGGCCTCGGTGGCTCAGTTGGATGCGCCGTCCGACTGGAGACCAGGAGGTCGCGGGTTCAACCCCGGCCGAGGTCGGCAACATTCTTTCGTGGAGATTGATCATGAAATATTTTCTACGGTCATTCTCTCCCTTTCGCTGATTCAAGAAGGGCAGTTGTCAGTTTCTGGCGAAAGAATGTGCACAATACTGGTTAACCGCTTAGAGGACTAAGCCTGCCCAGTAAACGTGTGGTTAGGTAAACTGACCGCACTCGACATGACCCCATTGGGTTGACTGGGCCGTAAAACCTCAACACAAACAAAAAAATAAACTGCTGAAATGCGGTAAAACCCTATGATGACAATGAGTGGCATGCTCCAGAAATAGTTGACCTAATCTTCTGCTCACCTTGTTAGAATAAACCTATCAGTTTGTGAAGATGCCTGCATCAAAACTAATTTAAAATGACAAAATATGATAGCAAATTCTTCATATTTCTTGACTAGAGTTTCTGCAGCTTGTCACAAAATGCAGCCCGAGATGGAATTTTTCTCACTACCTTGTGTGCATACATGTTCACATATCAGAGATCAGTGCTTGAAATAGGTTTTCTTGTTTCTCAGCAAACACACTATTGACTTGGGAAAAGTAAAAGAAATGTTGTCTAAAATGCCTGAAGGCAATTCGTATTGCCAGTTTGTGCATTTGAACAGAAAGTCTGACTTAAATCAGATTAAATTCAGCAGACGAATTTACGCTTAGCACTCTTGGCAAATTTTTCAGCAGACGACATATTGAAATATTTTTATGAAGAAAACAGGTTTTGACCTTTCATGCAAATTGTCTTATTGTCTCCAATGAAGACAATTTGCATGAAATGCCAAATCCTAGGCCCAGTTGTTCAAAGCATCGTTAGCTTAACAAGCTCGTTAGGGGTCATTTCGTTAACTGTTATGGCGGATTCAATACACAATATTCTGATATTTTTTGCTGAAAAAATGTGAGTAGCTTTTGCACTGCAAAAGCTACTCACATTTTTTCAGCAAAAAATTTCAGCATATTTGCGTATCACTCGATGTAAATTTTAACGAATCGTTAACTAACGACGTCGTTAGCTTTGAACAACTGGGCCCTGGTTTCTGGGAAAAATAAGAAAAATATAATAAATTTGTCCCCTGCTGAATTAGTCGAGAGTAGTAAACGTTCAGGGCCCAGTTGTTCAAAGTGTCAGCTTAACAAGCTCGATCGTTAGTGTTCAAAATGTTAACTGTTCTAGTAAGTACAATATCTAATTCACAGGTATTTTTGCTGAAAAAATGTGAGTAAGCTTTTGCAAATGCAAAAGCTACTCACATTTTTTCATCAAAAATATTAGTGTATATGCCATATTTGATGATCAAAGATTTAACGATACGTTAACTAACGACATCGTTAGTCTCGAACAACTGGGCCCAGGAGTATTTGGTGATAATTTTGGGATTATTTTTTGTTTTATTTCTCCATAAAAAGGTATATTGTATGTGCTCATTAGAAGCGCCTCACTGAAGAACTTCTAATGAGTACCCACAATGTATGTTTTTATGGAGAATTGGAGAACACTGGCCTGGAGATTGATTATGAAATATTTTCTGTGGTCATTCTCTCCCATCTGCTGATTCAAGAAGGGCAGAACTTTGTCAGTTTGAGAAAAAATGTGCACAAGTACTGCATGGTTAACCCCTTAGAGGACTAAACCTGCCCAGGAAAAGTGTGGTTAGGTAAACTGACAGGTGCGATATGACCTTAATAGTATTGAATGGGCCGTTGAACGCCAAATTATCTGATACTTCTGAAGAACTCTTATTATGATGACTCCATACCAAGATACAGCAAGTCTAATAAGAACATAATAAGGTCAGTAACTTAAAGCATGGCATTACCCTAGGAACAGATAGACCTGAGCAAATTGTATAAACCCAGCTTAGTCAGAATGTGGCATCTGATCAGGGTCTACACTGTGTGCCACTCAGTCCAGCAGTTTTAGACACATCAGTAGGTAGTAAAATTGACTTGTTCAGACTTTAGGACAAGCATGGTAAGGAGTTAAGGTATCACAGTATTTACGGTTATTACGGTAAATTGCATTAAGTAGTTAAGCTGTGTTAGCAATTCCAAAAGCTGAGAATCAGATGAATATAACCTATTGTTATTTTCTCTCTGGGTGTTTTGATTACCTGCTGACTCCGCCTACATGAACTGGCCAGGTATTGATTATGTTTACCATTAGATAATTTTACTTCTCCACACAAATGTACATTCTAAGATCTCATTTTAGTCAAATTCTAGGACAAGTGTGGGAAGGAGTTCAGTTGTTGCACTATTTAGGATAATAATGGTTTTCTGGATTTGTCCTGTCCTAGGCTGTCCATCATAGCTCAAGAAAGGTGGGGAGGAGGGTGGGGGTGGGGTGAGGGGTGGTTGTGTATCCACATAATAGCAAGGCACTTCTAATGAGTACCCACAAAATATAAAATGCAAGTACTTTTCAATTGAAAAAAGCGCCTTATCTGAAGCTTAGGCTGTCCATGATACTGTTAACCCTTGTCCTACTTAATAAATTAAGATCCTATGCCCATTTCTAATTGTCAGCCAATCAGATTACTTGATCCAGGTTGTTGCTAGAAATTCACATACTTAATGGCAAACAGTGCAGATCCAGATCAGTTGGCTTCTTCAGAAAACTGATCTGGATCTACATTGTTTGCAAAGGCAGGGTATATCTGGGTTCAGCATGACAAGGGTTAATGATGCTTAAGCAGTACAGACAGGCTATAGTCAGACAGATCCTTAGACTTCTTCATTCTCCAGCTTTGGAAAAGTTGAGGGTGTTATTATGGATTTGCCTTGTCTGTGATTCAGGAGTCCTGCATGGCTCCAGATAAGAGGAGCAGGTAGGTAGATATTTTTCTTATTCCTCCGCAGAAACATAAGTTGTAGGTACTCATTAGAAGCACCTTGTTGAGGCACTTCTAATGAGTACCTACAACTTAGATATTTTTTGTATTTCTCCATAAAAACCTGTGGATACTCATTAGAAGTGCTTCATTGAGGTGCTTCTAATGAATATCCACTACGCAAGTTTTCGTGGAGAAATAAGAAAAAAATATCGATACTTTTATGTAGAACTATGGAACTTTTGTTATTTCATGATTTCCTGATTTCATTACACTGAATAGTGGGTGGTTGGGTGGTGCGAAGGTGTCATGTATCTTTTGTCACCCGGGGTGTCCAGCTGATATTGGCTTATAGTTGGGCAAGGCCTGCTATCCTTGTAGCAGGTAAGGGTAGGGAGGTGATGTTTTTATTTCTTCTGTTTCTTCACTTTCATTCCTGTTTCTCTTTCTTCCCTGTCCCTCCCTTTCATCTCTGCTGCTATCTCTTCTGTCTATTTTCTCCCTTTCTCTGGGAGACGACACAAAATGACCCACAAGGGTTGACGTGTCGTTAAACCCCAACTCAATCAATCATTACACTGAATCAGGTGCTGGGTGAGGAGGATGTGGGGCTGGGGTGGGGAGGTTAGGGTCAAATCCTCTTACAGTTCTGGACATTTGTAGTTATTGTGTATGTTTTATTTTGCAGTTATTTGAATGCCCTAGATAGATTGTCGGTGCCCAACTATGTCCCAACAGAACAAGATGTCCTGAGAACAAGAGTGAAAACTACAGGAATTGTAGAAACACATTTTACATTCAAAGATTTACATTTCAAGTAAGTGGTATACTCATAATTGTTAACCCACAACTGCAGCAGATGACAATTTTAATAATTAATTTTTTTTTTTATTTTTTCATAGAAATTAAGTCTTGACGTTTCATTTTCATTGGAAAAAGCCCCTTATATGGAGCTATGCTCATTAGAAGACTCCTTTTCCCATAAACAGCTGATATGTGTTATGCATCACAGGATGAGCCTTTATGCCCTATGCAGCCAACATTAAAGGTCTACGTAGGTCTGGATGAGAGTGGGCATCAGGTAAATAGTTTTCTTATTTCTCGACGAAAACATGTTGTGGGTACTCATTAGAAGTGCCTCACTGAGGCACTTCTAATGAGTACTCACAACATATGTTTTTGTCAAGAAATAAGAAAAATATAGCTACTTTTTGTTTGAAAAAAGCACCTTATCCAGAGCTGTGGACCGTCTAGATCAGTCCACATATTACTCTCTGATCATGTCCTTTGATACCGGCTTCCAGAATCACTTCATGCTGCAGAATATATCAAACAAAGACACCTCTGGTCAGGAAGCATTTGCGTGGCCCAGCAGTTTGCTCTCCTGACTTCAGATCATGAGGTCCTGGGTTCGAATTCAGGTTGAGGCAGAACTCAGCTCATGACTTAGTACGGCACTGCATTTCACAAAGCCTGTCATTATTCCCATTCATCATCTTGAAAAGACTTTAACCCATTGTAGTCTGGAAACCCCTAAAAGGGGAATTGGCAAACAGTGCAGACCCAGATCAGATGCCGCAGAATGCGGCATCTGATCAGGGTCTCCACTGTTTGCAAATAGTTCAATCATTTTTCTCTAGGAGTATCTAAGGCTCCTAACTGGACATAATTAAAATTGAAATTGGACTCTTCAATAGCATGGGGGAGGGAGTTCATTCGGTCAGTCTACAATGGGTTAATAATGTTGAAAGAGGTGTAAAACACTAAATCATCATCATCAGCTCTGTCAGACTGAGTAAAAGTGCAGAGTGATCTGGGCTTTTGCTTTTTGCGTATGTTGTGTGCATTTTGCATATGTTGTAAGGGCCCTTTTCTTCCATTGTGCATTATGTGTTTGTTTGTGCTGAGGTTTTACGGCCCAGTCAATGGGGGTCATTCGAGCACGGTCAGTTTACCTAACCACACGTTTACTGGGCAGACTTAGTCCTCTAAGGGGTTAACCAGTATTGTGCACATTCTTTCACCAGAAACTGACAACTGCCCTTCTTGAGGTGCATTATGTGATACAATAACATTTTAGCTCACAGATACGAAAGTACAGGAAGAGCAATAATATTACCCTGTTGTTCAAAATGTAATGTGTTGCAGTTTAATTATTTTGGCAAGAGTGAGTTCAGAAGAGCTGTCCTGTTCAGCAGTAGGTCTTGTTTCATGACACTGTTTAAATACAGGCTTGATATAATTTTTCAAAGATAGCAACATCTGTTGTTATAGACCCTTAATAAAAACATTTCTCACGGTTTAAGGATCCTTTTATCATTTGAGTCTCAGTGTCAGAAAAAATACCTTTAGATGGGTGCCCAGTGAAGATTCAGATCAGCCTGCGCACTTGCAATCTGATCAGAATCTTCACAGGGTTCATTTTGGATAACCAAGGATGCAAAATTTCTTCGTATGAGACAATGAAGACTGAACAGACTGTGCAGATGCGCAGGCTGATTTGAGACTTAGTTGGATGCACATGTCAGAAGGTATGTTTTCTCACGATAAAGCTCATTTATCTCTCACTAAAAGTTTTATTTGTAACCATGAATATTCGGACACTTTAAATTGTCAGATACAATACAGTAACATCCATAGGTCTAGTTAGGAGTGGGTATCTGGTAAATATATTCTTATCTCTCCGTGAAAATAAATGTTGTGGGTACTCGTTAGAAGCGCCTCATCGAGGGGCTTCTGATGAGTACCCACGATATATGTTTTTGTAAAGAATAAGAAACATGTCCGTTTTTTTGTAGTAGGCATATGTAGAAGGTAGGTTTTCTGAGATTGCAGCTCTTTTATCTAGATCAGAGTTCCAGATAAGGCTCTTTTTTTTTTTCTACACTATTTTTCTTTTTCGCAAAAACCCATGATGCGACGACTACTCATTAGAAGCACTTCACTGAGGCACCTCTATTGAGTACCTGCAACATACTCTTTGCATGGAAAAATTAGAAAATATCGGTACTGTTTTGTAGAAAAAAAAAAAGAGCCTTAGCTGAAGGCTATGATGTACATAAACAGTTTGCTTGCTTCCATTATGGCTATTTTTATGCCCTGGAAATTCTGAGGAGTATCTGCTCAACATGTTTTCATAGAGAAATAAGAAAATAGACTATACTTTTTAACCTATTTATGCCTAGTGTCCCATAAAAGGGAGAAGCCACAGAATGTGGCATTTGATCAGGGTCTGCACTGTCATTAGGTACAAGAATTTCTGTAAAAATGGTATTAATAAAAACTACCCAGACACCCCTTCTACTGGAAATGGACCTGTTCAAAATGTTGAGATAGAAGAGTCTACTTGGCATAAATGGGTAAGTTGAGGGGGGAAAAAAGTAAGAATCTAAAATAGGGTAGTGTTTATTATTGTAAAGGACCTGTTAAACTATGGCCTTGTTATAAGTGTAAAATATCATAGCAACAGATAAGGCTTTTTTTTCATCCGAAAAATGCTGATATCTTTCTTATTTCTCCACGAAAACATATGTTGTGGGTACTCATTAGAAGCGCCTCACCGAGGCGCTTCTAATGAATACCCACATCATATGTTTTCGTGGAGAAATAAGAAAGATATTATGTGGCTACCCCCTCTTATCTGTAGCTATGAAATATGAGTCTCAACATGAGAAAATGTACCTTTTGACATGTGCACCCAACAAATACTCGAATCAGCCCGTGCAGCCAGGCAGTCTGATCAGAGTCTTTGTTGTCTGCATGAAGAAACTTCACTTCCTTGGCTATCTAAAAATGTATGTTGACAGTACACTGTAAAATGGACTTTGTATGTATTTAATAGTTAAAGACAGTAAAATTCTGCGATTAAGACCACTTGAAATTAAGACCACTCCGCTATTAAGAGCAGCTTATGCCAGTCCCAAGTGGTTTCTTATTATTTCATATTTAATAGTCAGACCATCTTACTAATAAGACCACTTTTAGGTAGTCCCCAAAGGTAGTCTTAATGGCATTTTACCATATACTTTACATTGTACATGTGAAGGAAAAAAAAAAAAAAAGCCATTCATGAGACCACCACAATTGTGTGGCATATTAACATTTACCACTCTCTGGGCAACATTCTTCCTTGGAGATTGATCATGAAATATTTTCTATGGTCATTCTCTCCCATCCGCTGATTCAAGAAGGGCAGTTGTCAGTTTCTGGCGAAAGAATGTGCACAATACTGGTTCACCGCTTAGAGGACTAAGTCTGCTCAGTAAAAGTGTGGTTAGGTAAACTTACCATGCTTGACATGACCCTATTTGATTGATTGGGCTGTAAAACCTCAACACAAACAAAAAAAACACTCTCTGGGCAAATTCAGCAGACGGCAAAATGATGATATTTGTCAAATTTTCCCAGGAAATAGGCTTTGACATTTCATGCAAATTGTGTAGACAATTTGCATGAAATATCAAAGCCTATTTTCTGTGAAAAATCATAAAAAACTTTTCAAATTGTTGTCTGCTGCATTTTTTTTAACCAGCATGCTTAGCATTAACTTATATGCCTGAGCTACTGGTACTAAATCACAGCTTAAGATAAGAGGGGGTATCCACAAAATATTTTTCTTACTTCTTCATGAAAACATATGTTGTAGGTACTCATTAGAAGTGCCTCACCAATGACTGCCCATTTCCCTCTATGCTGCAGTGTTCACAACTTTAGGGTGTCTGCTTTGTTTAGGTACCTGTTCTGTCTGAATATTAATGTAAATAAGGCAAATCAAAAAGTTCTTCTCAGCAAACATTTACTTGTCTGTATAACTGGAATGAATTTGTCTGCTGTAATCAGGCAATCGATTCTTTTGACAAATTGGATCTGTTTACCCATATACCACACTATAAAACGAAGTTGTAACAAAAAGACGTACTAAAAAAATTTTATATTACTTTTTCAGAGAAAATAATACTTGGCATTTTATGTGAATCATCTCCTAGGCAGATGAGTCACTTGAAATGTCAAGCCTTGTTATCTCTGAAAAATAAAAATAAAAGTGTTGTCTGCTGCAGTTGTGATTAGCGCTTTAAGAGCTAATGTCATTTGGTTGATAGGCTAAGGGAGACAACTGCTCAAAATGATTGTTTAAGCCAGTTTTAATAAAACCAAACTGTACTTAAGATGGGTCTACTAGAAACTAATCTCTTATTTCTCTGTGTGTCAAAAACATGTTTTGTGGGTATACATTAGAATCACCTCAGAGACATACTTTTAATGGATACCCACAAGATGTTTATATGGAGAAGAAAAAAAAAGCCACTTTAAAAATGAATTGAGGCAGCTAAAGAAAGTTAAAGAGAGAGAGAGAGAGAGAGATAAAATGATAATATTAATAAAAAAATTAGAAAGTCATCTACTACAATTTTGCTAAGGGTCTAAAGTGTTAAATTTCAGCTTTGACCTTTAAAGCTGAAAACAAAATTTGCAGCAGACAATATTCTTTTTTTTTTTTTTTTTTTTTTTTGAGAGAAAATAAGTCGTGACATTTCATGTGAAGCAGATAGTTCACATGAAATGTCACAACTCATTTTCTTTGAAAACAAAAAAGAAAAAAAAAATCGATATGTTGCCTGCTGCAGTTGTGATTGGCACTTTAAGGGTTAAGATTAGCATTAAGGTTAGCTTAGTACATAATATGTACATGTATTTGAACCTCAAAAGTATGCAGTGAATAGCAAAAATCAAGGCTGGTCTGCACAGAAGTACAGCCGAACTGGGCTTTGATGGTTACATTTGAGGATCTGCTAGGTTACATTTGAGGATCTGCTAAGTTTCTCAGAGTATTACTCCAGATAAGGAACCTTTTTCAACTAGCCCCTTCTGCTTCAAGAAGGGCAGTTGTCAGTTTCTGGTGAAAGAATGTACACAGATGCTTTTTACTGCTTATATAGGACTAATCCTGCTCAGGAAAAGTGTGGTTAGTTAAACTGACTGGCTCGACCTGACCTTAATGGGTTGACTGGGCTGTAAAACCTTGTATTGATATATTGTTAAAAAAAAAGTATTGATATTTTTCTTATTTCTCCACATAAACATACATTGTGGATATTCATTAGAAGCGCTTCACTGAGGCATTTTAAATGAGTACCCACAATGCATGTTTCCATGGAGAAATAAGAAAAATATTTTGTAATTACCCGCTTTTATCTGGAGCTATGTCTCAAAGCAAGCCATATTTGTTGTATTTCAGAATGTTTGATGTGGGAGGCCAGAGATCTGAGAGAAAGAAATGGATTCATTGTTTTGAAGGAGTAACTGCCATTATATTTATTGTCGCAATGAGTGAATACGATTTGAGTCTTGCCGAGGACCAAGAGATGGTAGGTTTTTGCTTGCTCTTTCTTGACCGTTTCTGCACCAGAATAAAAGTGCTGGTAACCACCCGTACATCTTATGTCATAACTAACTATGATAAAATGACATAATTTACATAGTATCAGATAAGGCTGGCACGATTAATCGGATAATCGATTGATCGATAAATTCCACAAAAAATGATTATCGTTACAGATTTGCTAATAATCAATCATTTAATTCCTGTGCCTCTTACTTTACCGTATTTACCCTTAATAATCAGACACCTCAACTCCTTACCATACTTGATCTAAAATTTGAAAAAGTACAACTTACTACCCAATGGCGTGTCTAAAATAGCTGGGTGAGTGGCAAACAGTGTAGACCCTGATGAGACGCCACATTTGCGGCATCTCATCTGGGTCTACACTGTTTACTCAGGCCTGTCAGATAAAATACATACAGTAAAGTATAACATATGGTAAGAGTCATGCTCAGACAGACAGGTAAAATTATATCCAAACCTTCAGTGATTACTAATCGATTATCGATCGCAGTGGCAGGACTGATGATGGATTATCTTTTCAGCTCTGATTAGCCAGCCTTGGTATCAGATAAGGTGTTTTGTGTCATCAAAAAAAAAAAAAAAAAATAAGTGTTTGGGTGGCCCAGTGGTTAGCTCTCTTGACTTTGGATCACAAGATCCCAGGTTTGAATACTGCTAGAGGTCACCAAAATCTTTGTCGTATGGACTGACTATCTTTAGAATAAGTGGGCTTCTAAAACACACAAAGTGGGCTTCTGAAACACAAGATATTCAGTTAGTAACTTCCATAAACCTTGCTTAGCTGGCCTTGGTGCCCAGTTGGATGCCCGTCCAACTGGTGATCAGGAGGTTGCTGGTTTGACCCCCGACGGATTGGCAACATTCTTTTGTGGAGAATGATCATGAAATATTTTCTTCAGTCATTCTCTCCCTTCTGTTGATTCAATAAGGGCTGTTGTCAGTTTCTGGCAAAAAAATTGTGCACTATACTGGATAACAGCTTAGAGGACTAAGCCTGCCCAGTAAAAGTGTGGTTAGATAAACTGACCGCGCCCGGCATGGCACCATTGGGTTGACTGGGCATTAAAACCTCAACATAAACAAACAAACAAACATTGCTTATACACTGTAACATTTGTGCTTTGCTGCACAGCTGGTTGAAGTGTTTGCAATAACTATAACATGCATGCGGTTTATAGTTGTTTTTTTTTTTGTTTTTTTTTTTTTGTGAAAAGCAGTATTAAGATGAACATTTGGTACACATAGTAATTTTGCCATATTTTATGTATTCTTAGTTATTGGGGCATAAATCTGAACAAATGTTGCAGTTGTAGTTACGTGAATTTCACCATGTTGATGACATAGGATATTGTCCTTGGGCAACTAAAAGAGATTAGTAATTTCTCATGCTATTATTATTCCTTGTCCTGCTGACCCCAGATATACCCTGCCTTTGCAAGCAGTGTAGATCCAGATCAGTTGGCTTGAAGAAGCCAACTGATCTGGATCTGCACTGTTTGCCAACTGATCTGGATCTGCACTGTTTATCATTCAGCATGTGAATTTATATCTACAATCTGGATTAAGTAATCTGATTGGCTGACAATTAGAAATGGGCATGGCATCTTAATTAATCTAGCATGACAAGGGTTATGGTCTGCTCAGCAGTCTAAATGAGCCTACAGCTTTCTTAGCTCCAGATCAGAGTCATTTAAATGTATAAATGTTCCTTCTTCTCTCTCCATGAAAACATATGTTGTACTCATTGTGAAGGAAAAAATGAAAAGAATTTTCTTGATACTCTGTATCTCCTCTTAACTGGAACTTTATGCCTTGCAGCTGGTATACCCCAAGCAGGGCTGTGGAAATACCATGCCCGACGACCATCTTGTCCAATTTCCCTGAGGACAAGTAAGGTATTTCAATTTACTTAGCCTGGGACAAGGACTTCATAGCTCTAGCTAAGAAAAGTACCCAGATTATAGTTGGTGAGGGGCTTCTAATGAGTACCCTTAACGTGCGTTTTCTTTGAGAAATAAGAACTGAGGCGCTTCTTCTGAGTACCCACAATATGTTTTCTTCGAGAAATGGAAAAAAAAAATCAATTTTCTGGCAAATAAATCTTGGTTGGACAAGTGGATTTTGACCATTTACTTGTCCCTGGACAAGTTATAAAATTTGATTCCATAACTCTGCCCCAGGATTTGCAAGCTTCTTTCAGTTTTTATGGTTGTTTCCAGCTTGCATGAAAAGAAAACAGTGTTGCCAGAGAAAGCTGACTGGACCTGTGCTGGTCATATATCTCACAAGGTCTGTTTTTGTCATGGCAGCTTTAGCAAATGGGACAACCTAGGGGTCATTCAGGTGTCGTCAATAGTGTCAACAGTGTTATATCTGTGCATTTAGCTCTGTTTCTCAAATACCAAGGCTTCTAGGCTAATGACACTTCATACACACATCTGCCATGATGCATCCTACCCACTGCCATAAACTGTTAGTGACCTTAACCTACTCTTAGCTGAGCAGTATTTAGTCTGTGCATTTAGCTCATTTCTTGAACACTATCAGCAGTTTCAACTTAACCATTTGGCAAAGTTCTTGTTATTGGGAGAGGCCAGGTCAGTTTTTATCTGGAGAGCCCAAATATATATAAATATTGAATGGTGAAGAAAGTGACCCGTGCATGGATATTCAAGCTGGTCTGGGTCTTCATTGCCTGTAGGAGAAGCCGGCTCCATATTGCTGTCAGTAGTACATCTGCGTGCAGATCCAGGGGGACACAAGTTGTAATCCCAGGTCTGCCACATAACTTTAGTTGATCATGAAATCATTTCTATGGTCACTCTCGCCCGATTGCTGGTTGTAGAAGGGCACAAAAAGAGGAGTGTTAAGATAAATATTTGAGCCAGGGCATGACAAAACCTATAATAAGACCTGTGTGACCAGCAAAGACTCAGATCAGCTTGTATATCCACCATGTATGGCAAGGGTTCTCCTTCATCCCTGTTTGGATAGCCCGGAGGCTGTAGAAGGCGCATGTGATCAGCGAAGACTGATCAGACTGCGTGGATGTGCAGGCTGGTCTGAGTCTTTGCTGGTTGCACAAGTCCTATTGTAGGTTTTGTCATGTGCTGGCTCATTTAAATTATTCTCCCAAAATAAATGTTATGAGTCCCATAAGAAGTACTTCAGCTAGCCGCTTCTAATGAGTACGGCAACATATTTTTTCATGGAGAAATGCTGAAAATATCAACATATTTTGGTTGAAAAAACCACACTATCTGAAACCATATCAATTTTCCTTAACTGTTACCTGCTAATTCAGCAGACAGCAAAGTGCACCTCCCACCCCCATAACAGGCCCCCCCCCACCCCCCACCACCACCACACACACACACACACAGGATTTGACATTTCATATAAATTGTCTTCATTGGAGACATTTTGCATGAAATGTCAAAACTGTTTTCTAGACCCAGATCAGACACTGCAGAATGTGGCATCTGATCCGGGCTACACAGTTTGCCACTCATTTTACATTGTTTTAGGTACATAAACATGTTATAATGGTGAAATGTTCAAATTCTAGGTCAAGTATGGTGGGGAGAGAAGGTTTCCCAGTCTCTAGGGTAAATACAGTAAATTGTTTGCTTTCAGAATCGTATGATGGAAAGTATGAAGCTGTTTGATTCCATCTGTAACAACAAGTGGTTTACAGAGACATCCATTATTTTATTCCTCAACAAGAAGGATCTGTTTGAAGAAAAGATCAAGAAATCAGCATTGAATGTCTGCTTCCCCGAATATACAGGTATATGTCTTCAGATGTTACAGTTTTCATTTCTGTATTCATAGCTCCAGATAAGAGGGTGTATCCACATAATATATTTTGTGCCCCACAACCTACGGGAGGTGGACATATTGATTTTAGTGTGGAACCCATTGGTGTTGTTGTGACACTTTCTTTTCTGCACAATATCTTGTGAACTAGTGGTTGGATTCTGATCAAATTTGCATGGACACATAATTGGGACATAACAAAGAATTGATTAGATTTTGGTGGCTTTGACCTAATTTTCAAGGCCACAGCAGTAGAAAAACTGAAAATTCACAGTTTGGGGGCATCTGTTTTCTCTGAAAACACCGTTACTAGTTCTTATTTCTCCACAAAAAACATATGAAGTGGGTACTCATTAGAAGCGCCTTGCTGAGGCGCTTCTAATGAGTACCCACTACATGTTTTTGTGGAGAATTAAGAAAAATACCAGTACTTTTTTGGTTGGAAAAAAAGCACCTTATCTGGAGGTATATGTGACCTTTACTCGAGGGTAGAGAGCAATAAGCATGTGGTGGTATGGTGACATTCTTTTGATGGAGATAGGGTGGCGTAATGCTCTTTCTTACTTACTGGAGATAGACATGTGGACTACGTATTTCTGCTTCTAAAGATGCCGACTCTGGTGGTGGAGGAAAACCAGAGCAGTTCTCAGCAGTTCAGCTGGGAAATAACCTGTGAAACCACAGGGACCTGGAAGGTGACAATCAAACCATTTATACATACTGACACATTATTTATTGATATCTTTTCACCACTTGATATTGTTGCTAGCAGCGCTTGCTTGATTTGAACCTGCGATAGATGTATGCAGCTACACAGGAGCCACACATGCTCCCGACTGAGCTATCCGCATAGCTACAGATAAGAGGGAGTATCCACATAATATTTTTTTTATTTCTCCACGAAAACATATGTTGTGGGTACTCATTAGAAGCACCTCAGCGAGGCGCTTCTAATGAGTACCCACAACATATGTTTTCATGGAGAAATAAGAAAGATATCAGCATTTTTTCGATGAAAAAAGCGCCTTAACTGTTGCTATGTATCCGGGTGCCCTCTACTACAGATCATTCTCCTCCTTCTGCTGATTCAAGAGGGCAGTTGTCAGTTTCTGGTGAAAATATATGCACAAGTTCAGGTTATCCATGTAGAGGACTTAGCCTGCCCAGGACTTGTGTGTGGTTTAACTGACCAGCTCAACATGACCTTAACTGTATTGACTGGGCTGTAAAACTCCAATTCAAACAAATAGATAAGCTTGAAGTGAATAAACCAACAGTTTGATGATTATAAATATTTGTGTATGGTAAATGTCCCAAAAGTTACAGACACTTTATTCTTTGTTGTTTTTTTTTGCCTAAATTTTACTTTTTATGCAGTAGAATTTTAAATACTTGGTAGAATGGTAAAAAGTGTAGACCCTGATCAAACTGTTCCTTCAGGAGCAGTCTGATCTGGGCTATACTGTTTGCATATGCCAATTCGTCAGAAACTTTGGTGTACAAAATTTTGGTACATGTGTTATAAAATTTTGCAGGTTCAAACACCTATGAGGAAGCAGCTGCCTATATCCAGTTACAGTTTGAGAACTTGAACAAGAAGAGAGATACGAAAGAGATCTATACCCATTTCACATGTGCTACCGATACCAACAATGTACAGTTTGTGTTTGATGCAGTCACCGATGTCATTATCAAAAACAACCTCAAGGACTGTGGTCTGTTTTAAAAGGTAAAATACAAGTTGTGCCATTTTATGTCATGGGAAATGAGTGGCAGAAGTACTTCTATGCTGAGAGTTGCGAGGTTGAGCATGGCCCTGATCTGCATCTATGATTCTCCCCCTTTTCACCCAGTAATGAATGGGTACCTTTTTGGGGAAAGGTAAAACACTCATTGAAAAAAATAAGAAAAAGACAAATAAGAATACAAGAAAGCACCAAATAATGGAGAAAAAAAAAAACAGACACAAAAATATCAGGGCCCAGTTGTTCAAAGCGTCATTAGCTTAACAACGAGCTCGTTAAAGGTCATTTCGTTAACTGTTTTAGCGGATTCAATACACAATATTCTGATATTTTTTGCTGAAAAAAATGTGAGTAGCTTTTGCACTGCAAAAGCTACTCACATTTTTTCAGCAAAAAATTTCAGCATATTTGCGTATCACTTGATGTAAATTTTAACGAATCGTTAACTAACGACATCGTTAGCTTTGAACAACTGGGCCCAGTATTATTTGGACCACATCAAGCGAAAAAGTGCCTTAAGAACATGAACTAAATGCAGAGATTCAGATCATCCTGCGCATGCGCAAAGCATCATCCAAGCCTTTGCTTTCCATTCATACATTCTGTAGTATCCAATGATTTTGGTAGCGGACAGTGATGGCCATGATCAGACTGCTCGTCCGCATAGTCTGATCTGTGAATTTGCTGTTTTGTAGAAATTCATGCAGTAATGCAAACAGTGTAGACCCTGATCAAATGCCCCATTCTGTGGAGTCTGATTGGGGTCTTCTTCACTGTTTTCCAGTGTCCCTTTCATGGGATGCTAGGCATAAATGGGTTAAGGGAGATGGGTACATTTTCACCTTCTTGTCACATCTGCCTTAGCTTGGGCGACCTAGGCATGCAAGTTTCTGTCCGTCAGTCCGTCCAGTTCTTACATTCACCCTAGCAATCACCCTAAATGAAGTCTACAAGCTCTAAAACTTTTCGGCTAACCCATTGTGTACTGAATAGATTCTCCCACGCTATATAGTTCAATTTTAGGTATGTCAGGCTATGAGATTTACATATTCCTAGAGAAAAATGGCTAAATTATTTGCAAACAGTGGAGACCCTGATCAGACGCAGCATTCTGCAGTGTCTGATCTGGGTCTGCACTGTTTGCCAAATACCCTTTTATGGGTCTCCCGATTACAATGGGTTTGTTTCATTTCACTGATTGTTTATCTCACTCAAGGATGATAACTCTCACTCTTCTGGTGCTTGTTTTCACATTTTGGTAGGCCGGTGTGACATAAACTTCAGCAAAGTTCTGTTTTTTTTGTACAGAAAAATGAAAAGTAATTTTTTTCTTTTTTTTTTTTGTATTTCAGAATTGCCTGACCACAAGCCATGATGGGAATGTGCATTACTTGTAGATAGTTATACAAAACACTATACTACTGTCTGACCATTTTCTTGATCATGTGACCAATCACATGACTGCCATGTGATATATGTTGAGTAGATGGTTTGTTTCCGCCAGTGAAATGTTTGTTGGAGCCAGTTTTAGGGACCAGTGATTACAATGGGAAGGATGGAGGTCATATGTTGGTTCACATAGCTCCAGATAAAAGGGGGTATCCACAATTTAATTTCCTTATTTCTTCATGAAAACATGTTTTTTGTCCTCATAAGAAGTGCCTTGTCAAGGCGCTTCTAATGAGTACCCATAATATATGTTTTAGTGGTGAAATAAGAAACATATCAGAATTGTTTTGGTTAAAAAAGCATCATATCTGGAGCTATGCACGATGGGTAAAAATTTCAGCAGATGACATTTTGCTATACTTTTCCTATTTTCATCAGAAAATAAAGTTTGACATTTCATGCAAATTGTCATAACCTATTATCTGGGAAAAGTAAGAAAAAAAACAAACAAAAAAAACATCAATTTGTCATCGGCCAAATTTACTCAGAGAAGCATAGGTTTAGATAAGCGTGGGTATCAGGTAAATAGATTTCTTATTTCTTGATGAAAACATGTTGTGGGTACTCATTAGAAGTGCCTCGGTGAGGCGCTTCTAATGAGTACCCACAACATATGTTTTGTTGAGAAGTAAGAAAAATATAGATACATTTGAAGAACGCCTAAACTAGAGCTATGGAGCACTAAAGATGGAACAGTATCACACTTAATCCAAAGTCCATAACGAAGTTGTTGCCAAACTAGCTTGTTACTTTTTACAGTGGGGCTGTAGTGGCATTTAAGTGAATTATTTAGTTACATAATTTGTTGTACAATGTTGTTATTTAACATAAATGAAACTTTTGCAAAGAAGCAATGGTAGTTAACCCCAGGCCTGCTGTATATAACGTCAGCGGATGACAAATGACTGATCATTTTTTTATTTTTTTTTTTTTTTTTTTCCAGAAAAGAGTGGAGGCAGTTTGAATGAACTGTTAAGGTCTGCTTGCTGGCAAAAAATAAGCAAAATTAACCCTTAAAAGGCTACGCAAAATTGTAGCAGATGACATTCAACTTTTTTATAACTATTTTTCAGTGAAATAAGACTGCATTTTATAAAAATTAGCAGACTATTGGCATGAAATGCAAAGTATTATTTTCTCTGAAAAATATGGGAAAAAAAAAAAATAATAAGAAAATGTCTGCTGCTGCAGTTTTGATCAGCACATTAAGGGTAGTGGTTAAAAATGTCTGCTCGTATTTAAATTCGGCAGGTTAAAGGTTGATAGTATGTGTGAAGTGGTCATACCATTTGCATTTGTGCAGTCTGATCAGGGTCTTGTGTCACATACATGAATGCACTGGAATTATTTGTACCCTGATCAGATGACATGTTAAGGACGAGTATTTGATCATAATTCTGGGATAATTTTCTCCACTCCTCCATAACAAGTCCTCTGTTGATCTGGGGAAAAAAAAGCATTTCATACATTTTTTGTGTGTTTGCAATGCAAGAAAAGGGCCCTTAATATCATATGTGGACAACGAAAGCCAAGATTAGCCTCAACATGTTCACAGTCTGGTTGGGGCCTAGGTTGCCTGCTTATATAATCATTGGCTCATAGCTACAGATATCTGCTTTTTTTCAACCAAACAAGGAATGAGGATTGATAGTTTTCTTATTTCTCCACAGAAAACATTTGTTGTGGGTACTCAGAAGTGCCTCGGTGAGGCACTTCTAATGAGTCCGCACAACATATGTTTTCAGTGGAGATTAAGAAAAATATTCACCTTATACTCCCTCTTATCTGGAGCTATAATTGGCTACTGTATGATGAGTGTATTGACAAGGGGAAATGGCCCTGATCAGGCTAGCTAAGCTTGCGCCAGTTTTTCCTGTACATGTTTTAAAATAAGTCACCAAGTTGATTTACTATATTTCTGATAATTTGTCACCACTGTAGATAATGGTTTTAATCGAGGTTTATTTTTTTAGGATATTTTTCCCCTAAAGCATATCTTATAGGCTCACATTGTAATCTCTTTGGTAAAATGATTCAAAGAGTACCAGCAAAATGTGTTTACGGCAAAAATTGCAAAAAAAAAAATGCCCTATGAATAGTCCCATTATCTGCAGCTACCATAATATTCATGAGCAAACAGTGTAGACACAGATCAGATGCTGCAAAATGCAGCATCTGATTAGGGTCTGCACTGTTTGGGGCTCAGTCCAACATTTTTAGACACATCAACAGGCAGTAAAATGGACGTTAAAATTTAAGGACAGTTACATGGTAAAGAGTTCTTAAATACTATATAAATATGGTATATGTTTATTGTGTTTTACAGTTTTAAACTCATTTTAACAGAACAAACCAAAAAGAAACATAAAAGCACTCCTAGATTTTCTAAATATACAAATACATTGGGTTTTGTGAACAAACATTATGAAAACATGCCTATTCAAATACACTGAAAATTTTACCACCAAAAAATGAAAATTTTCAGATAAAAATGATATTTTTCATATTTCTGCTGAAAACATAGATTGTTGGTACTCATTAGAACTGCCTCATCAAGGCAGTTCTAACAAGTACCCACAATCTATGTTATAAGCAGAAATAAGTAAAATAATGTATACCCCTGTAAACCCCAGTTTTACTATATAAATTTCTGGCGAAAGAATGTGCACAATACTGGTTAACCGCTTAAGAGGACTAATCCTGCCCAGTAAACGTGTGGTTAGGTAAACTGACCGCGCTCGACATGACCCCATTGGGTTGAATGGGCCGTAAAACCTCAACACAAACAAATTTACTATATAAAAGTGGGGTTTAGGGGGGGTCAAAATTATATAGGTGGGGTTTCGTGATAACCAAGATTGCTGTGGTTTGGAAATCACTTCTGATGTATACCTACAGCTTAATTTTGAGGACTGAGTACTTATTGACTTAGAAGGACATCTTATCAAGAACAATGCCTTTTCTCTTTTTCTATGAAAACCTGATGTTGGAATTTATTATGCTCTGTTTGAGTTTATTGTAATATCACAGAATACAGCTTTGTAAAATAAAAAGAACTACCAGTATTTTTATTTCTAGAATGATAGCTTCTCAGGAGCTCTGGTGATTGATTGGTGTGTGTGTGTGTGTGTGTGTGTGTGTGTGTGTGTGTGTGTGTGTGTGTGTGTTTTCTGATAGCTCCAGATAAGAAAGGGTATCCAGCTAATGTTTTTCATATTTTTCCATATAAATATATGTTGTGGGAACTCATTAGAAGAGCCTCAGTGGAGCATTTCTAATAAATACCACAACATATGTTTTCATGGAGAAATAAGAAAAATATCAGTACTTTTCAGTTGATAAAATCACCTTATCTGGAGTTAAGTAATTTCAACCCTAGCCCCACAAACTTATCCATTGTGACAGCTGGAAGCTTGTCTTGTGATCTGCTTACAATTTTAATGTCTTGCTTTGGTGAGATCTTCCCATCCCATTTGCTCTTCGTATTACCCCCCCCCACCCCTCCCCTCACCCCCCTCCATTGAAACTTAGTGTAGGCATACAACCACAGCTGTGCCACCAAGACCATTGATGAGCTGTTCCACCACAGCACCATATAAGAGGAATATCCATGTGCCTATTTCTCTTATTTTTCCATGAAAACATGTTGTGGTTAGAAGCACTTAGATGAGGTGCTTCTAATGAGTACCACAACATATGTTGTCATGGAGAAATAAGAAAAATATTAACCCTTAAAGCGCCAAGAAAAACTGCATCTGAAAATGTCGTCTGTTAATGCTGAATATTCTTGCAGACTTTTGAAAAAATATTTTTGCATACAGGCAAACAGTGTGGACCCTGATCAGACTGCTCCTAAAGGAGCAGTCTGATCTGGGTCCACGCTGTTTGCAAAAATGACTTTTAAAATCACAAGCAGACGACAGAGCAGAAGACAGTAGTTGTGACTGGCGCTTTAAGGTTAATCTGGATACTCCTGGTATCTGGTGCTAGGAACCTGATATGAGACTTACCTGGGCCTGCTTGTCTTACGGTATATTATCACATAATTTGGTTCATCTGTGGTTGAGATCCCTACATTTGTACTTCGACATTTAGCCCCTACAATTAAATATGTGGGGACACGATACCATAATTAACCCAATTATTCAGACTTCTAAAATTCCATACTTATCTTAAAATTTGAAGTCCACTGGGTTGCCAAATTGGTGACAGACTGGCAAACATTGTAGACTGATCACATTGCTCCTGGAGTTTAAAAAATGACCACTAATACTGCAGGCAAATTAACCCTTAAAGTGCCAAGAAAAACTGCATCTGAAAATGTCGTCTGTTTATGTCGTCTGCTGAATATTCTTGCAAACTTTTCAAACCTATTTTTGCATACAAGCAAACAGTGTTGACCCAGATCAGACTGCTCCTAAAGGAGCAGTCTGATCTGGGTCCACACTGTTTGCAGAAATGACTTTTAAAGTAACTGGCAGAAGACAAAGCAGAGGACAATAGTTGTGACTGGCGCTTTATGGGTTAATGGTCAAGTGCTTGTACAGTGGTAATGTTTATGCACAGACTAGCATTTTATATGTAATTGGTAGTTAAGCATCTGTATTACCCTATTTGCCCTAAATATTTGGACACTTACACTCCGTACCATACTTATCCTAAAACTTGACCGACTCCATTTAACCACTCGTTGATATGTCTAAAAACTGTGGACATGTAAAAAAAAAAAAAAAAAAAAAAAGCTGGTCGCTGTGGCCTAGTCAGATGCGCATCTGACTGGTGATCGGGAGGTCGCAGGTTCAATCCCTGCCATGTCCAGCAACATTCTTTAGTAGAGATAGATCATGAAATATTTTCTGTGGTCGTTCTTTTCTTTCTGCTGATTCAAGAAGGAAAGTTGTCAGTTTCTAGCAAGAGAATATGCAAAATACTGGTTAACTGCTTAGAGGACTAAGCCTGCCCAGGAAAAGTGTGGTTAGGTGAACTGACCAACTCGACATGACCATAAGTGGTTGACTAGGCCTTAAAACCTCAATTAATCAGAATGTCATAAAACCATATGCTGTGGTGTCTAATCTGGGTCTACACTGTTTGCTGAAGGCTGTCTGAATAAAAAAATCTTATATAGAGCTACACCACAACCTCTTTATAAAACTATTGTTGGGGTCCATAGCATAAAACATGTTAGTTAAACAACCATGTTATATCCAAACAAAAATGTATAGATTATATTGAAAAATGACCATTTATGGTCATTTTTCAATATAATGTATACATTTTTGGGATACATCTTTGAACAGTGTTATTTCCAAAACTGTGTTATAACGAACCGTGTTAAAAAGGGGTTGAAGTGTATGTAAATTCTGACTGTCCTTTATCAGGGACTGCACCCAGTGGGCACACAATGTTGAAACAACCTCTTTGACGTTGAAGCAACATTGTTTCAACAACAGTCAACATTGTTTCAACGTTTTGTGCCTACTGGGTGAAATCCTGTGCAGTGCAGTGCAGCCATACAGTTGGGAATGGAGAGTCTTTGTGATCAAGGTATTGTTACTAATACAATACAAATCTTTTTCAGCCTGCGCATATGCATCATCTTTCTGTGAGCCACAGTGTCTCGCTTGATGGAGTTACCATTATTACCCATAAGTATTTGGATTGTGCAAGTCCTTACCAAGCCAGCCTCGGTGGCTCAGTTGATGTGCGTCCGATGGTTATCAGGAGGTTGCCGGTTCAACCCCCGCCAGGTCAGCAACATTCTTTCATTGAGATTGATCACGAAATATTTTCTATGGTGATTCTCTCCTTTCCGCTGATTCAAGAAGAGCAGTTGTCGGTTTCTGGCTAAAGAATGTGCACAATACTGGTTAACCACTTGAAGACTAAGCCTGTCCAGTTACAGTGTGGTTAGGTAAACTGACCATGCTTGACATGACCCCAATGGGTTGACTGGGCCATAAAATCTCACCACAAACAAACAAGTCCTTACCTTACTTGTCCTAATATTTGAACAATTGAGAAAGCCTATTCAGCCTGCGCATTCGCGCAGTCTGATCCGTGTCTTCGTTGTCTGCATGAAGAAAATTTGTATCTTTGGCTTTCCAAAATGCACCCAGTGAAGAGTCTGATCAGAATGTGAACACACAAGCTGATCTGAAGCTTCACTGTGCACACATGTCCGAAGGTAAGTTCTCTGACGTTGTGGTCGCGGGTTCAACCTCCGCCGAGGTCGGCAACATTCTTTCGTGGAGATTGATCATGAAATATTTTCTACGGTCATTCTCTCCCTTCTGCTGATTCAAGAAGGGCAGTTGTCAGTTTCTGGCGAAAGAATGTGCACAATACTGGTTAACCACTTAGAGGACTAAGCCTGCCCAGTAAATGTGTGGTTAGGTAAACTGAACGCGCTCGACATGACCCCATTGGGTTGACTGGGCCATAAAACCTCAACACAAACAAAAATCACTGCTGGATCAGTGGTAAACAGTATAGACCCAGATCAGATGCTGCAGAATGCAGCATCTGATCTGGGTATATACTCTTTGCTTGGGTTTCTCTGTCCAAATACTTAGGGTAAATACAGTATTTTAAAAGAAAGGAGGAAATCTCAGTATATTTGCACTGATGCACAGCAATTCCAACAATATTGCTTGTGTGCTGAGCAAAGACTCAGATTAGGCTGCACATCCACACAGTCTGATCAGAGCCTTTGCAGGGCACTCTTTGGGTAGTCAAGGACCCAAAGCATCTTCAGCTGGGCAGCAAAGACTCTGATCAGTCTGCGTGGATGAACAGGCTGATTTGTGTTTTCACTAGACACACATGCAATCTTATAGAAAATGCTGTGCCCCGGCCCCGAGGTTATAAAACTTTTTTCATGCTCAACTCAACTGAGCATGAAATTTCTCTTGGTCATAAAAATAAAAATAACAAAAATTTAAAACTTTTTTCATGCTCAACTCAGCTGAGCTTGCTCAGCTGAGTTGAGCATGAAAGAAGTTTTAAATTTTTGTCAGTATTTTAAGATTTATAAACAAAACAAAATTGATGCTCAGCTGAGTTGAGCAGGAAAAAAGTTTTATAACCTTGGGGCCCGGTTTATTCAGAACAAGTTTGAGTCAAATTTTATTGCTTTTAAAATTGTAGATATTTGAATTATTACTGGTGCATTGTGGGGAACTAGAACTATTGTAGATATTTCTATTCACAGATTTATATCCTTTTGTTTAGATCTCCATCTATAGATCTATAGAGGACTGTTGATAAATTCAGGTGAACAGATGCACAGCCAAGGGAAATCACTCACTATTAACATCTTTAACTCCAAAATAACAGTTTATCTATGGCTTAGGTATATCATAATGTAGTTACATTGAAAGTTCACCCTATATATTTTTCCTTTTCATGGGAAGAAGGGAACAACGAAAATTTTCTATACAGTACAATATATACACCCTTATAGAAAATTTCTGTACAATTTTCTATAATGGTGCCAAGCCTTATTTATGAATTTCTGACAATCTTAGTGTTTGTGTTTGTCTTGATACATTCAGTACAGGGCTCAGTTATTCAAAGCATAGTTTCCTTAACAAATTTTTACTTAACCTTTCCACCCTAAGTTTCTGAAGTGGACTCTTCATCGTTGGACCTGGATGCCGTTGTTGCAGATAGGTGTTTAGTCTGTAACCAGTACAGCTCGCAAACAGTAGTGATCCTGATGAGACAGCTTGCTATGAGTCATCTCATCTGGCTCTTAAACTGTTTGCATAGGTGTAGAGCTAAAAGAGTTAACTCTTAAAGCACTAGTCACAACTATAGGAACCAATACTTTGAAATATTTTTTATTATTATTTTTTCAGAGAAAATAAGGTTTGACATTTCATATGAATCATCAACTTAGCAGATGTTTCACATGAAATGCCAAGTTTATTTTCTCAGATTTTTTTTTTTTTTTTTTTTAAATTTAGAATGTCATCTATAATTTTGCTTAGTGCTTTAAGTGTTAGTATTTTACACAAACATTTTAACCCTTGTCCTGCTGAATAAATTAAGATGCCACGCCCACTTCTAATTTTCAGCCAATCAGATTGCATGATCCAGATTGTTGATATAAATTCACATTCTGAATGGCAAACAGTGCAGATCCAGATCAGTTGGCTTGTACAGAAGCCAGCTGATCTGGATCTACACTGTTTGCAAAGGCAGGGTATATCCGGGCTCAGCAGGACAAGGGTTAAATGCATTGATAATCAATTGTGAAAAAAAAAAAATCTATTCATTTTATTTCATCAAAAAAAGACGGTGTAGGGAAAGTGTCCTGAAATTTCAGACACAATTTTTTTTGGCGAAATGGCATATGCAAACTGTACAGACTCAGCTCAAAACTTCTTCGGATGATCAGGCTGTACTCTGTTTTGCCATCCCAGCAAGTATTTTGTGAAACAAAGGCATAAAAAGCAAGATTTAGGCACAAAAGAAAAAAATGGAATGAAGTGTTAAAAATTTTAGGACATTTACCCTACACAAATTTTCTTCCTTAAATATATAAAGCCCTGATAATTGAATGACTGTTTTAACCTTTACCACTCTTAGGGCAATTTCAGCAGACAACAGATTTATGTATTTTCTTACTTTCCTAAGAAAACGTGCTTTGATATTACATGCAAACTGTCTCCTAAGTCCTAAGGAGCAAGTTTGCATGAAATGTTAAAGCCTATTTTCTGAGTAAAATATTTTAAAATGTTGTCTGCTGAAAATTTTCTCAGAATGCTAAATGTCAAGCTAAAAACTGGACCCAGGATTCCAGATAAGCAGAGTATTTAGTTGGATATATCAATTGCCTCTCAGAGAAACTACTTGATTTTCTGTATTTAGTCTTTAGTCTTCTCAGTGATCCCATCGTGGGAATATTTGTCATCTGGGTACATGTACAGTCTGATCAGGACCTTCAGTGTATGCTTAACACTTTGCACTCTGGGTGAAATATTTTTCTTGTTTTTCCAAGAAAACAAGATTTGACATTTCATGGAGACAGTTTGCAAGAAATGTCAAATCCTGTTTTCCGTGAAAAATAAAAAAAAAATATCATCAATTTGTCATCTGCTGAATTAGCCCAGAGAGTGGTAAAGGTTAAATAACCATTGCCAAGTGTCGAAAACCTGAACATAAAACAAGGAACCTGATCAGATTGCAAATGCGCAGAATCAACTGGACCTTTGTTGTTGACATATGCTCTAGATAAAGCAGGATAATTTTGGGGTAAAACTGTGTACCACAGCATTTACTCTAAATATTGGGACACCTTAACTCCTTACTATAATTGTCCTAAAATTTGAGAAGTCTATTTTACTGCCTGTTGAAAAGTCTAAAACAGTGCTGGATGAGTGGCAAACAGCAAGACCCTGATCAGATGCCGCATTCTGCAGCGTCTGATCCGGGTCTACACCATTTGCTCAGGCCTGTGTGTCCAAATATTTAGATCCACTACCCTGATTGCTTGACTGTTGATTATCAGGGTCTACACTATTTGCTAAGGCCTGTCTGCCCCAATATTTAGGGTTATTAGGGTACCTTTTTTTTTTTGAGGTATGAAGCTTTATGGATCTGATAATAATATATTTCCCCAGTGTGTGGAGAACAGGGCCCAGTTGTTCAAATCATTGTTAGCTTAACGAGCTCGTTAGTGGTCAAAATGTTAACTGTTCTAATAAATACAATATCTAATTCACGGGTATTTTTGCTGAAAAAAAATGTAAGTAGCTACCCACATTATTTCAGCAAAAATATTAGCCTTTATGCCATATTTAATTATCAAAGTTTTAACGATACGTTAACTAACAACATCGTTAGTTTTGAACAACTGGGCACAGAATTATTATGTATGTGAAACTGAAGATATACATAGTCCCAGATAAGATGCTTTTTTTCAGCTAGAAAGGATTAATAGTTTTCAAACATACATAGAAGGGCCTCTGCAGGATGCGTTTATTGAGTACCCAACATTATGTTTTTATACAGAAATAAGAAAAATATTACCTGATACCCACTCTTATCTGGAGCTATAGAGACAGATCGGCCCTGATATCTCTTCATTCTGGTTAGAGTTTCATTGTTTACTCAAATTTTTATATAAAAAAGATATTCACAGTCTATTGGAGCCTTGTGCATCTGCTTGCCACATTATTGAATCGTGCAGAAGATAGTCACAGGAAATGCTGTTATCAGGCTGTGCCGATATGAGCTGCATCAGGCAAATGGACTGGAAATCAGGCTGATCTGGATTGTTCCTGTTTCCCTATAGGCTAAAGCTCATTTTTATGTGTAAGAAAAAAAGAAATATATCTAGCTATTCTTGGAGTGCTGTATATATTGAAAAATCTATTTACAAAAAGAAGCATGGTGCATGAACACTGGCTGAGCTGGTCATTTTTGATTAACTTTTTCCAGAAGAAATTTCCAGTAGTGTGACCCAAATTTCCAAACCCCATAAGTCTTATGCACCTACTATACTAACGTTTTCCACAAGACATTTTACAGTAGAGTGACTCAAATTTCCAAATCCCTTGAGTCTTTGCCCCTTCTATGATAAGAAGATTAGAAGATGTTTTAATTTGCTTGTGAGACTTTGCCTGTTCTTACAAAGGGATATAGCAGTTGGGGGTGGGGGAGGGGAGTGATTTGAGCTATACTGCCTGAAAAAGGTGCTTTAGGGTCATAGGTAGATGGTGGAGACTAGATCAGCTGTGCATCCATGTTGTCAGATCAGAGCCTTCTCTGTGCTTGAGGGGATTGGATACTCTTGGTAGATTTTATATCATTTCCAAGGGAGACAAATTTTGCAACTTCCTGTTTGATTACTTGACCCTTCTGAGAAGGTGTCTACTCTAAAAGGAAAGAATTTGCTCCCACAGGGAGCAAATTCTTTCCTTTTAGAGTAGACGCCTTTAGAATGGAAATAAAAACATATGCCTCTACTGAAAGTATATCTATTCACCTTACTACAGAATAATTGAATACTGTAGAATGTACTCAAGTGCAACAAATGCACAGGTCAATCTGGGCCATTGCTTTACATACAGATTGCTACGAGAGAAAAATTTACCTTTGGACATGCCCGCATTGAAGACTTGGATCAACCTGAACTTCTGCGCAGTCTGATCAGAATTTTGCTGGGTGTTCTTTGGATAGCCAGAGCCAAAGTATCTTAGGCGGACAGTGATAACGGATCAGACTTTGCCAATGTGCATGCTTATCTGAATCTTTGCAGGGTGCACATGTCCCAAGAACATTTTCTCACTTGGTGACTCATATATGGGCAGTGCCATGCGAAAATGTCTTCAGGCTTATGCAGACAGTGAAGCCCTAGATCAGACTGCACATAGGCGCAGTCTGATCACAGACTGCACATAGGTGCAGTCTGATCAAGGCCTTCACTGTCTGCTCACAAGTAATTGGATACTAAGGCCCGAATGATACTTTGCGCATGCACAGTATGATGTGAATCTGTGCATTTTGGGCATGATCAAAGGCACTTTTTCACTTGACACAGCCCATATTATCTAGTCACCAGTTCACGTGACACATCTTAGTAATGTACTTGAACTAATGACTAATAGACTATGAGCAACACTGGAGGAAAAACACCCATATTTCTAGTGCCAGCCATCATCCTTGGTTGTCTTCACTAAGAGCTTTATGTATGAGCCAGCAAAATGAGATGTGCACCCAGCTAAGACTCAGATCAGCCTGGACATCTGCCCAGTCTGATCAGTCTTAGCAGCATGAAGAAGCTTGGGTCCTTAGCTACCCATTGAGCATGCAGCGAAGACTGATCAGACTGGATGAATGCCCAGGCTGCTATGAGTTTGCTGGGCACACATCTCATTTTGTTGGTTTTGTCATTCATGGCCTTATATATTAGCATAGCTCTACTTTCGTCATTTTCAGAACATTGACTTTTGCCTGACTTTTTGCTGGAAAGTAAATTTGCAAAATTTGTCATGGTTAAATGCAAAACTTTTTGCCAGAATATCCTTTGCAAAATATCACTGCTTTTGTGTTGAAAAAAAAATTAATGTCTTATCTGGAGCTCTGAAAATGTGTATATGGATACCTGCTGATGGAGAGCTGGACTTTCATTTTGAATTACATTTTATTCCATCCTTTTTTTGCCTAATTTCTGCTTTTTATGCAGTTGAATCTTAAAGTACTTACTTGAATGGCAAACGGTGTAGACCCTGATAAGACTGCTCCTTCAGGAGCAGTCTGATCTGGGTCTACACTGTTTGCATATGCAATTTTGTTAGACACTGTGGTGTACGAAATTTTAGGACATTGACCCATAGTACTTAATACTGTGTAGCTGAGCTTGAAAGACACTGACTAGACTTAAGTAGATCTGTACTATGTACTGGGTCTTCACTGTTGACATGGAGTCTGGGTGATTTTCTGACAGCGTGACTCGCGTTTTGATCAAATTTTGAGCCAGCATAGGACAAAACCTAAAATAAGACCTATGTTACCAGCAAAGACTCAGATCAATCTGTACATCCATCCAGTATGGCAAGGCAGCAAAGACTCAGATCAGCCTGTACATCCAGTATGGCAAGGCTTTGCATTTATCCCTCTTTCGATAGCCATGAGGCTGTAGAAGGTACATGCGATGAGCGAAGACTGATCAGATTGCACAGCTGCTCAAGCTGATCTGAGTCTGTGCTGGTCACACAAGTCTTTAATGTAGGTTTTGTATTGCACTGGCTCAAGTAGATTTATAGACCAATACTTTTACATTCTTATAATAAGACACATTCTTTGATCATGTTAAAATCATGCACTGAAAATGTCTATCATTCTGTTAAATCATTATTTATACAGTCTTTGATACATGTATGTGAAGCAATTTCTTTTATGCCTTATAGTGTAAAGCTTCTGTAATGTGATGTATTTTCTATTAAAAATAAAATTAACTTCACCTTTGTTGTTCCTTTTTCAGCCGGGTGAAAGTGTGTGTGTGTGTGTGTGTGAGTGTGTGTGTGCATATTGCTTTTTTCCATCTTGTCTCTCCAGCAGTCCAAAAGAACACTGCTTTAGCAGGTGCAATATAAGTGGCTATCCATCCAACTTAAGGTTCAAATCACATTTCTGAATAACACCAACAATCATTTTACCTTGCATACACTTTCTTCAAACAAGGCAGTGTCATTTTATGACCATGGCCTATTTTTCCTGCTCTGACGACTGTCATCATTTTTTACAACTCTATCGTGTAGCTCCACTCCTTATTAACTAACACCTATAATCATCTAATATGGCATGTACTTTCTCCCTTACATGATCTGAAACACTATAGTGTTATTAGCTCACCTGAGCCTTTGGCTCATTGGTGAGCTTATAATATCAGTAGGCTCCGTCTAGGCAGGTGGAAGTCAAATTTCATGTGGCGCCTCCCTGGGATGGGGGAAAGAAAGTTTATTTAAATGGTCCGGGTTACATGACCAAGACGGCCGCCATGTCCATATTAAAAACCCTTCAAAGATCTTCTCTGGAACCTATGAGCCGATTGCCTTGAAACTTGATAAGTAGCATTGTGGACTTCGGCCCATTATAGTTTGTTCACTTGATGAATCTGGGTTGACCCAAACTTATTTTACGCCATGGTCAAATTTGGTCACTTATACTTTTGTATGGGAAAAAGTAGAAATTGTCAATTTTTCGAAAACTGTTGTTCACTGTGAACCTAAAGTTGGTATATGCAATCAGCTAAATGGGTAAATGAAACTGCATCATGAAACCATGCCCATATAATATTGACCCCACCCCACTTAAACCCCACTTTTATACAGTAAAACTGGGGTTTACAGGGGTATACATTATTTTTCGTTTCTGCTCAAAACATAGATTGTGGGTACTCCTTAGAACCGCATCGCCGAGGCGGTTCTAACGAGTAACCACAATCTATGTTTTGAGCAGAAATACGAAAAATATCAGTTTTTATCTGAAAATTTTCAGTTTTTAGAGGTGAAATTTTCTATATATTTGAATAGGCGTGTTTACGTAATGGCATGTATACCAAATGTCAAGAGACTGATATACTTTGATCTACTTTGGTCACTTGGATATCAAAATTAAAACAAACAAAAAAATAATAAAAAATAAAATAAAATAAAAAAAAAATAAATAAATAAAAGGCTTGACAAGAATACTAGAAAAATTAAGATGGAATCACTCAAGAAAAGGAGGAGAGACAGTAGATGTAAACTACTGTACAAACGTGTAAAGGGTACAGCTAGCATTGCAACAAACGATCTTATTCCCCCAATTAAGCACTGTAGAAATCATCAGTCACATGTTTCTCAGACCCCTATTGCAAGAACTGACAACTGGAAAGAATCCTCGGACCATTAAAGATTAGAATACCCTTCCAGATTCGATATTTTCCTTAGCTGACGTTGCAGAGGATGCTGTAGCTGAGTTTACCTCTTTGGTAAGAGCTCGGGACTAACTCCCCACATCACAGACCCTTGTAAATGAATGTCATTTGACGTGTCACCACGATTGTGGGACAACTCGGCACATAGCCAACGGCACATAACCAACTCGGCCCATAATTAACTGATTAGCCCAATTATCTATTGTCTTGAATACTTTAATCCACCGTTACAAAAAAAAAAAAAAAAAAAAAAATTAAAGGTTGCCTTTGAATTTTAATTATTTTAACTTGAAGGTGGCAAATATTTATAATGTAAATGTCATGCTTAGAAGCGATTCTACCGAGCAACTATAATACATGATTTTGAGCAGAAATAAAATATACTCCTGGAAACCACCTGTTTTACTATTTGGGCTTCGTGGCTTGAAAACCTGTCTTCGGGGGGTTCCGATTGATCAGGTTAGACAAAAACTGGCCTGCTCAGTCTCAAAACCCACGAGTTTTGGCATACAGCAACTTTCCAAGTTGCGAACAACAAAAGCGTTGATCAGACTGCGCAGTTGATCTGCACCTTTATTGTTCGCACATGCAGTTTGCAAGTGGCCCCGGGGGTTTTCTCACGACGGGGCTCAAATATTAAAGTGAGGTACATAGTTCCCTCAGACTATCTTACAGAGTTGAAATATGAAAAAATATTGTATGAGCCACGACGGAGAAAAAGGATCATTCGGACAGTCCGTACGGTCAAACTTTCAGTGTGTATGCTCAGCACCCATCACGAAAACACGCCTATATAATTTTGACCCCCTTAAACCCCACTTTTATATAGTAAAACTGGGGTTTACAGGGGTATACATTATTTTTCTTATTTCTGCTCAAAACATAGATTGTGGGTATTAGTTAGAACCGCCTCTGCGAGGCGGTTCTAACGAGTACCCACAATCTATGTTTTGAGCAGAAATATGAAAAATATTTGAAGTTTTTGTCTGAAAATTTTCAATTTTTCGGTGATTAACTTTTCAGTATATTTGAATAGGCAGGTTTTCGTAATGCTTAGCAGGTCAAGAACTTTGGTTCTTTGGCTGAATCTCGGACCGGTATTGATGGGTCCGAGGCTGAATGTTTCTCTGTTCGCATATGCAATAAATTGTAATGGAGATAATCTACCTTTCAGGCTTTTTAGAGCAGAAATAAGAAGAAATATATTAGAGAAACAATTACATGTATGCCCTTTTCACGGCCTACTGAATGGTCAAAGATATAATTTGAAGAAAAAAAAAGAAATAAATAAATTTATCTTTCCTAACTTTTCCTTTTTATAATTATCTATAAAAAGTGTAAACTACATCTAGAAAAAGACGCATAAATGTACATATATATAACTATATGTGCCGAGTTTGCTATGTGCCGAAATGGTATGGGCCGAGTTGGTTATGTGCCGAGTTTGCTATGTGCCGAGTTGACCCGGCACCGTCAGGAGTAACAATTCTAATTCTGGTTACGTGAGCACTTCGTAATTCAAAGATTGCCCTATTAAATTCAGAAACAATGCCATGCATATGTAGAGAAATCATAATAATGAGAATCAGAAAGGCATTAAAGAGTATTTAACAAATAGATCGTTTGTAATTGAAAAAAAAAAAAAAAACAATATCATTTATCGGGACTTCACAGGCGGATTAAAGAGTTTTGTCGCAGTGCCTGACGATTATAATCCGTGTTTGTTGTCCCAAATTGTGCTGATTAACCGCGGTATGGTGTATCGTACCCCGTGGTAAATTGTACTCTAACAAAAAAAAAAAAAAAAAAAAAAAAAAAAAAAATCAAGCTTTGAACCATTCCCGGATTCAGTGGATATTGACACTACCTGGAAATGCATCAATGGAGTCTCTAGAGTCACAACAATATATGAATCACAAAAGCATTTGCACAAAAAGATGTGTAATGGTCAGAAAATACTGACCGAAGTAGGATGGGGTTGGTGAAAACACACTTGACGAAAGAAAAAAATGTTCTTGTATTCGTTTGTCATGAACAGATTTCTCTGCAACTGTATCTGTAAACGGTAATACCGCTTTCCTATATCTATGCGAAAATAATCATCCAAGAAGATTAGGAATATGGCTAAAATAAATAATTTTCTTACAGAACATATTTTTGTGACGTCATCATTTTCAACTGCGTTCGTTGTATCAAGTCGCATTCGTTGTATCGCGGTAACCAGTGTGATGATAACATGATAAAAATAAGAACGCAATTTATTTTTGAATTTAGCTACAGCACCTATATTTTGTGTAAATACCGGACCTGAATCAGATTATAATCAAAAGTCGTCAGTCGTTTTGTTATCGACATTTTAATGTCCAAAACCTTGCTAATTCCTGAATATGTTTGTGGGTCTCTAGAAGTCCGATAAATGAAATGTCAGACTTCTAGAAACCCAAAAATAGATTCACGACGTTATATTACATCGTGAATCTATTTTTGGATCTCTAGAAGTCTGACTTTATGTAACAGGGTCGAATCGTTGGTACTGCTACTTTAATTTTAGCTCCCTTTAACCATTAAGTTGGATTTTTAGTTCATTGTGTGTTTCGGATGGTTGTCCTTGTGTGATTTCCCGCCAAACACTTCCCGCCAAAGTAAGAAGCAGGAGTTTGTTAGGCTCAGCCGATTTTCATTATTGTGAGAGACGCCTTAGAGATAACATGTGGTGCAGCTTTGGACATGTTTTGGCGTTTATTATTTTATTTGCAAATAGACTTGGTATGTAGTTATTTTTATTCCTTGTGCTTTTGTGTGAAGGTTGAGATGACATGCATTGCATTTAGGGGAGTGCATTTTGTACACTTCGGTCGGAAATTTAGGTTGTGATTTGTTCATTTTGAAATATCAGTTGAATACCGTAATTACTCCTATTGCATGCTTTAATTTCACCATCTTTCTGTTTTATTGTCACCCTGTTCTCATTGCTTGCAGCACATACTGACGGCACTGTGAGAGAGGGCGCGACCTGGTACATATGGCAGCAAGGATCCACCTGGTTCCAGAAATCGGTAGGTGCTTTGTCTGTTGTTTGAGATGGGTAGGTCTAAGGCTCATATAAGTTTTAGGTAAGGAGTCCACTAGAATGCTATCTGTGAGTTAGACATTTCAGTAGTTTAACCATCTTCTGGAAGCGTCTCCTGTTTGATTTGGTGTGTGAGGGCTCGTGGTCAGCATGCGTATGCGCGCAGTCTGATCAGGGTCCTCACTAGTCAGTTAGAGCAGTAGTAATTTTATGCGTCCTGCTGTGTCTGCTGTCTCGCGTTTATTTGGGTTGCGAATGATTGTGGTCGGCCTGCGTATGCGTGCGGTCTGATCAGGATCTTCGCTGGTCAATTAAAGTATGTTGTTTTAAGTATTCTGTAGGGTCCACAGTTTTAGGTTTGATGTACGTGGACACTAGGTCTGCCTGCGCAGGCGCGCAGTCCTATCAGGGTCTTCGCTGATATATTCAAGCAGTAATCATTTTAAGTGTTCTGCGGTGCCCACTGTCTTATGTAAGGTTTGGTATGCGAGGGCTCGTGGTCAGCTTGCGTATGCGCGCAGTCTGATCAGGGTCCTCACTAGTCAATTAGAACGGTAGTAATTTTATGCGTCCTGCAGTGTCTACTGTCTTATGTAAGGTTTGGTATGTGAGGGCACGTGATCAGCCTGCGCATGCGCGCAGTCTGATCGGGGTCATCACTGGCCAATTGAAGCATGAGTCATTATAAGTGTTCTGTGGTGTGCAGCGTTGGTTTGGGTTTGTGGAGACATGGTCAGCTTGCAGGATCAAAACAGTCTGGTCAGGGTCTTTACAGTCCAGTTATCCATTGTCTCACATGTGATTCAGTTTGTGGCGACGTGATCAGCCTGCGTGGCCACGCAGTCTGATCAGGGTCTTCACCCACAGATTAGATACATGTGAAGTTTATATATATATATATAGTTTATTAGTGTGTGGTTGTGTTTTTCAGAGTGGTTTTGGTTTACCTTACTACGTGACCACCAGTTTAGACTACCTATGTAGACCATACCTTGCTATTATTATTGTCACACATCTGACGTATATTAAGATAATGATGATCGAATTTGTTTATCCTTTATGGTGTATTATTCCCAAATCGGCATAAGGGAGAAGGAGCCGGAAGTTACAATTAGAATTTGTCAGAACCTGACGTCGACGTCTCGACCAATCAGAATGAAGCTTTCTTTGCAGTCATATAACAAAATATTTTATAAACATACAATTTTAGTTTTCAGTTTTATTGACGCTATACTCCTTATACTGTCGACTGTTTGTTTGCTTGCTAGGAACCGATCTAATTATGTTCAGCTTCAGTATAATATTTATTTTAGTTATAAAATTACATTTGGAACAACGCACATATAACTTTCCTTGAGTACTTGTAACAATAACAAATTAAAGCCGCGCCATGTGAAAATGTGCCGTAGGAGCATACGCGAATAGCAAAGGCCCTGATCAAACTGCGCATGCGCGCAGTCTGATCAGGACCTTCGCTGTCCGCTTACTAAGTCATTTGAGACTACATAAGTCATTTGAGACTACATGTGTGTATAGCATAAGCCCTTATTGGATTCTGCGGAATTGCTGGCTAAGCTCGAGGGTTACATCCCCGAAGACCCCTTTCGTCATGGTGCAATTCTAATAATTTAAAACAAAGAGAAGAATTGTCCACTTTATACAAACTTAATTTTTTCTTCCTGAATGAGTAACAAACGATATAGTATGCTTTAGAAAGTGAGTTGGTAAAGTTGCGAACATATCAGTTATAGAGAAGAATAACTGGAACACAAGGTAAGTGATGATTACGGGGAATACTGTCTGATCAGTCTTCGCAGGTCACTCTGTGAGTGATCGGGGATCCAAAGCGTTTTCAGCCGGACAACGAAGGCTGATCAGACTGTCAGATGCGCAGGCTGATCTGAGTCTTCGCAGAGCGCACATGCAATCTGAAAGGAAATGCTGTGCCCCGGCTCAATTTAAAAGGGTAATGGGTAACACTAATTTTTCGGAACAAGTATATGATGTTGATTGTTAAAGAAGATAGGTTCACCATGAATTTATGCGGCAAGCTGCATGCATGGTCGTTAAACCCAGTTATGACTGATAAGTTTACCTCCTTTTTTTAATTGCGGGACGGTGGGTCGGTCCTCAGAATGACGGCCCTTTCCTAATCTGTTTCAGATGGTTGGCACCTGACTGTGGTTGTCTGTGGTCAGACCCTGGCTTTAGATTGTCCATTAAGCCCCCTGCTTTGTTTCAATTGCATTTACCGTATTCAATCTTATTTCCGCATTGGACACTTAGGTTTTTCAAAATTACTAAAAAATCATATAGTAAATAACCTCCTAATAAGGCAGACAATAATAAATAAATAAATAAATAAATAAATAAATAAAAAAAAAAAAAAAAAAAAACAGCTTTATATTTCATGAGTAGATTATTTCAAGATTATTTTAAGATGGTTATGCGGTATTTTATTCTGATTAATTTCTAAAAACATATGTTATTGATAATCATTTGAATCGCATCGACAAGTTGAGGCAATTCAAATCACTACCAACAACGTATGTTTTAAGAAAGAGGTAGATAAACGCACACTAAGAAATTGTTTGACTGTGCTCTTATAGGGATTTGTGCGGTAATTAGATCGAATACGGTATTTGTGTTTTACTGTGATTATTGTAGGTAAAAGACCCAACGCGGACCGAACAACTACAGTAAGACGTGCATGACTCGAACACCGATGACCCGTTAACCGTTGCTATATCGAACTCGTTTTTTGTCCCTACAAAATTCTTCCGTTAGCTCAAGAAAACAAATATTCAGGGATATTTTAGGGGTTTTCCCTATTTATCATGAAAAAGATTGTTGTTTGTACGCATTAGAATCGCCTCATCGAGGCAATCCTAATGAATACACTAAGCATATCATTATTTTATAGACGATCGAAAAGACATCCATATATTATTCCCATTTGTCTCCTAACCTGGCGCTATGATTAACCCTCAGTGTCTCGAACTACCCATATCTAGAAAAACTTTCCATGGTCCCAAATATGTTCGAGCCATTTGGGTTCCACTGTATTTGTAATCTTGAGCTGAATCAGAATTTAAGGGCAAGGTTTCGATCGAGCAAAACTCATTTAAACCCAAATCCCCACTTCCCCTCTCACACCTACACACCCACCCATAGCATTTGTTTCTGCTGGCCGAGCCAAGGCAGTTTCTCTGTTGAAGTTTGTTTGTGTACGACGGTTGGTGTGTCTTGACGTTGTTTTTTCCCTCACCCCCTTCTTCTTTCGGTACCTCAAGAAGGTTGTGCTTCTTACCTGTGGTATTTGCTAGGTCACTTCATTTTTGGGTCGATTGTTTACAATCGAGCCATAGTATACAATCGCCAAAATTTTCTTAACCAATTTATGCCGAGTGGATTCTTCTACTTTAACTCTTTAAACAGGTTCATTTGCTTGCTTAATGCAAACAGTGTAGACGAAAATCAGACACCGCGTTTTGCGGCGTCTGATCTGGGTCTACACTGTTTGCTAATGTCATTTTTATGGAACGCTAGGATTATATGGGTTAAGTTAGTTGTCTCACGTAATTATCATTGACCAATGTAATTAGTCTAAATCCAGGTAGCGGTTATTTATAGTCGCGCGCGCTAGTCTTGTCGCTGCATATGACGTCAGAGTGCTGTTGATAGTGGGTTATATGTTAAACCTGGAACTGAGACATTTTGGACATTGGCAAACAGTGCAGACTCAGATCAGACGCCGCAGAACGAGGTGTTTGATTAGGGTCTGCACTGTTTGATTAAATTACAGGAAGTAAAGGGTTGAAGGGAACAGTCTTAAGTCCCCGTTCAGAACCATTTTCCCAGCCTACACTCAGAGACACTCGACCTACCAGTGCAGTCAGTGCTTTGATTTGTAGTTTTGCTGAAGGGAAATGGTACATGTATTTCTTGTTTTATATATGTATTGGAGTTCCTCTGGATATTAACCCATTTTAGACTGAATAAACTCCCCCACACTATATATTGGAAGAATCCAGTTTCAATCTTAGGTATGTCAAGCCATGTGAGTCAGATATTTCTAGAGAGAGAGAAAAAAAATGGCTAAACCATTTGCAAAAGTAGAGATCCTGTGGCGTCTGATCTGGTTCTGCGCTGTTTGCCAGTTACTCCTTTGAGGGTTTCCAGACTAAAATGGATTAATGGTCGAATTCTTTAACGCTTAGCATGCTCGGTAAAGTTTCAGCAGCTGACATATTGGAATATTTTCTTATTTTTTCCGAGAAAACAGGATTTGACATTTCATGAAATTTGTCACCACTTGGAATATTTTCTTATTTTTTTTTCCAGAAAACAGGATTTGGCACTTTATGAAAATTATCTCCAGTGGAGATAAGTTTCATGAAATGTCAAATCCTGTTTCAAATAGTCTCCAGTGGAGACGATCATCATGAAATGTAAAATCCTGTTTTCTGGAAAGAAATAAGAAACTATTCCAACAAACGAATAAAAATATATATAAATCATGACGTCTTAACCCTTATTACAGGCAGAATGAAAACAAACACTATACAGTGCTATAGAACAGGGCTTGTTTTATTGGTTTGGATTTTTGCTGACGCCAGCCAAATTGCCAGTGCCGGTAACTGTACTAGAGGCCCACTGGATACTAACTCCGAACTGAAATGTCAAGGAGGATATGCGTGGCGGTGTAATCATATAGATTTAACTGAACTACCAACAGTATATCCAAAATACAACGCTTCAAATCAACTGTGCCTTCTCGATCTCAGCTGGAACAGGTTGACAACCATTCCAAACAATTCCTTCTCGACAGTTGACGATGTGTTATGGCTCTGGTTGTTCCAGAATAATCTTACCTGGATCGATTCTAATGCTTTTGTTGGCCTAAACAGAATGGTGTATCTAAATCTTAGCAGTAACAGCCTTGAATACCCAAAGAGTTTTGCGAAAGGCGTATTTAAGCCTTTGGTACGCTTGGAAAACCTAAACCTCAAGAATAATTCAATCTACTCCTATGACGGCCTCCACGACTTACTTTCACCACTTAAAACCCTAGAGGGACTGTTGATAACTGGGTGTTATAACTGTACTTTTGGAAAAGGATTTGAAGAGTTAACATCACTCAGAAAATTGTCATTAGCAGGTGTAACGCGTTTAGATAAAACTTTATGCAACATATCTACATTAGTAAATGAAACATTTGTCCACTTGCCACAAATACAGGAGCTCTATATGCAATTTTGTAACATCAAAATGGTCGAACCGATGGCATTTACTCCACTGAAAGGGATACGGCGTTTGGATATTTCATATAATACGGCGCTAAAGTTTAGAGGGATGCAAAACGTATTGCGAAGTCTGTCCAATTCTCCCATCAAAGTACTTGATTTTAGTCGTATACATGAACTATTCGAAAGAGGAACAATTTTAAGATATAGAGACATGGAACCAATAAAGAAATTACATAATTTGATAACATTGTATATGGAACTGAACAAGTTGGAGGTGATAGAAGAAGATGTCTTCGACCTGATATCATGCAAAACGTCCAATTTTAGTTTAGCTGGAAACCGACTGACGTATGGAAAATATGTTCAGAAACTGAGTAATATGAAAAGCATTGTTTATCTTGATTTATCCCGTCAGCATCTGAACTACGACCCTTTCCTTCAAAAACACGAAGAGCAAGGAGCCGGAACTATACAATCAGTCATTGGAGCCAGCGATATAGCAAAACACTACAATTATGAGTTTGATAACAATGATGAAAATAGCATGCCATCCCTCAACTTATTGAAAACTTTGGAAAATGAAAGTAACGACATTAATTACGATTCTACTATAAAATTATCATCACTGAAATGCTACAAGGATAATATTGGGAGAGAAGATGATTGTATTAAATGCAAAATAGAGTGTCCTAAAAATATAACTTGTATATGTCCACCAAAAAATCTTCAAACTTTGATATGGCGACAAAGCTTTCTATACGTTCACATACTGACATTAAAAATATGCCAGCCATCTTCTTTACGTTTACTCGATTTGTCTTTTAATCTGATAGAAACATGGATTGGACCTGTTTATGGTCTCGAACATCTACTGCATTTAAATCTAGCTCAAAACGTTTGCCAAAACATCAGTCAAAACTTCTTTGATAACTTTAACAGTCTTCTCACACTTAATGTGTCATATAACTTTCTCGGACCATTGCTAGACCCAAGAAAAGTAAATCGTGGAACAATTTTCAAAAATCTAACTAAATTACAAACGCTTGACCTAAGTGACAATCATATACATGCACTCCCCGCTGACATATTTCAAGCTCTGACAAGTCTGCAAATTCTTGATATAAGCAGAAACATGCTAACGCAATGGAACTGTACATTGAAGACAAACTGTCTAACGCTGATAGACATATCGGACAATAAGCTAGAAAAACTTCCGGAATCGTTTAGAAATTATTTAGATAACTTAGCAAGCCTGAGTCCAGAGAAGGCATGCAACAGATCTGGACCGGTGACTCTTGTCTTAGCTGGTAATCCTATACAGTGCAACTGCGATAACAGACCATTTCTTAGATGGTTATCGGAATCTGCAGTCAATATCTTATTCTATCGATCAGATGAATGCCATTTACAGGATGGTCGTAGATTACAACTATGGAACAGTCAGGTAATTCCTGATTTTGTTGATCATCTTGATAGCGTATGTTTTCCATATGCATTCATGTGTGCTTCTATAGGCATATTCTTCACCAGCATTGGACTGTGCATTGTCTTGTACCGATATCGGTGGAAACTCAGACATATGTACTACAGTAATCGTCGGAGACACCGACATCAGGGGTATGACAGACTCTTTGAACATGATGCGTTCATATCTTACTCCAGGACAGAAGGGAGTTTTATAAAGAACAAGCTTGTACCAGCTCTAGAAGATGACCATGGACTACGCGTATGGGTCGCTGACAGAGATTCATCAGCAGGTGTATCCATTGCTGAAAATCTCACGCACGCCATCTATGCCAGCAGAAAGACTGTTCTTATTCTCTCACGGCGTTATTTCGATGAAAGTTGGTGCAACTACGAGATGAATATGGCCCGCATTGAGTCCGTTGAGTCGAAAAGAAAACTTATGATCATTGTACGATATGAAGACATTGCAGCGAAAGACATTCCGCTGGATTATCTCCGTTTATTGAAAACTGTGCCGTCTATAGAATACCCTAAACATCCACAGCATCTTGATACGTTCTGGGCATCGCTGGTTGCAACTATTCAAGGAGAATGACCGCTCTACGTCTGTTTTGTTTAAAATTTGCTACTATTTATCATATGGGACGTATCAAGCGAAAGCCTTCGAGCACGCGCAAAATGTGCGAATTCACATCATCCTGCACATGCGCAAAGTCTCATCTTGGCCTTTGATCTCCATTGAAACATTCTATGGAGTCCAATGGACAGCGAATGCCCTAATAAGACTGCGCGGATACGCTGGCCCTTCGCTGTCCGCATATGCCCGAAGCAATGTTTTCGCATGGCGCATATATATATATATATATATATATATATATATATATATATATATATATATATATATATATATATATATATATATATATAATGAGTACGCTCAACATAACATAGAATTATTTTATAGAAGCTCGAAAAGACATCAGTGTAATTGCCTCCTGACCTGACGTGCAATCATGCATCACGACCTGCAAGTTTGACGAATCATGCTCTTCTCTCGACATCGTTAAGATACATTTTGTGGCACGCAAAGGCAAGTAACTCAGAAGTGAATAGTCTGAAATTGCTAGGTAACGCAAGTTGAAATATGCTTCGTATCATTACCTTAAACTTATTTTCTTGCACAGAGATTTGCTAACACAAATGAAACGCAGTTGAAATTGTAAGCGCTGATGGTTGAGCGTATCTTAGACTACCTTATTATCATGTTTTCTTTTTATCTTTTTAACGCTTAGCAATCTCTATAAAGTTATCAGCAGACCACATATTGAAATAGTTTTCTTATTTTCCTAGAAAACAGGTTTTGACGTTTCATGCAAATTGTCTCCTTGCATGAAATGTCAAAATCTATTTTCTGGGAAAATAAGAAAAAATATTACCAATTTGTCGTCTGCTAAATCAGCCAAGATAGAGGTAAAGGTTAAAGATATTTCTTTAATTCTCCCCGTGTGGATCGGGGAGGGCCATCCCTCTATGCATCTTACAGTATTTTGTTTACATACTTTATACAGAACTCTGTTTAATAACTTTATAATCATACTCATCATGTAATTATGGATAAGCTTAGCAATGTTATATAAATAGAATGTACAACTGTCTCATTCTGAGATGTTTTAATATTCAGACAATATGTATAAATTTCCCATCTCCAACGCGATAGAACCTGACATCTTATTGACGTTTGTAACAATTTTATCAGCATCAACCTACCATCCCAAAACAAAAGTCCACCCCACCGCTCACTGATGCTTTATTATCGTAAGTTCAAAAACTTGACAGCTGAGGTAAGTTCTCACAGTGTCTTGTGGCAATCAACTAACCACAAGGTGAACAGTCCTCCTACTTTGATCAATTTCATCTGAGAATTTAAATCTGTTCAGGTCATTTGTATATCTCATTACGCAAATGAGCCCCAACGTGAGAAAATATACCATCAGATATGTGCGCCTAGCGTAGATTCAGATCAGCCTGCGCATTTCGGCAGTTTGATCAGAACCTTCACTAGGCGCATTTTGGATGGCATAGGATGCAACGTTTATTAATGTGGACAATAGACTCTGATCAAACTGTGTGGAGGGGCATATGTCAACAGGTACGTTTTCTCTTATTTTTAAATGTTATGATCGAATGAAATACGTGGCCTAAATCTGAAACGTGTCAAATATAAGCCTTTTTGACAAATAAGGGCACGTGACTCTTCAGTCCAGCATGACCTGGTGAAACATTATTTCTGCAAAAATCAAGGACAGATAACTCCTAAATGGTTCAATCCAGTCAAAGTTTGAAATCATGTGAAATTTTATGCCTGCGCAGGTTATCAGCTTCATTAATCAATATCCTACCGTAAAAATCATAAAAAAATCGGGCTCCCGATAAATTGTTGTAATTATCCTAAACCTTGACTAATATTAGTTTTAGCATACAACATTGCGTGTAAAAAGAAGATAAAACGGCATCCTGTGGAGATCCTTATCAAACAACTCCTTCAGGAGAAATCTGACCTGGGTCCAATTTCCGGACCCTTAAAACCATGGCCTTTTTCGGTACTCAAGGGCAAGTAACTCCAAGCCCCTTTGTCCAATTTAATCAAATTTCAAATTCAGATGTGATGTTATTCATGTCCTGCTTATCTGCAAGTTTCATAAAGATCCGATTAAAATCCAAATAGGATGCGCCATGCAAAAACGTGTCTTCGTGCATATGCGGACAGCGAAGGCCAGATCAGATTTTTTTTGGCGTTCAAGTGCAAGTAACTCTTAAAGTGAATGCTCCGAACTGACGGGATTTCAAACTTATTCGAGGTTGTATACCTTTACTGGTAATCAACAAGTTTGACGTAGTTCTCATACTCGTAAAATGAAGTCGCTATATCCGGGACAAATTTTTCCTCATTATAAGTACGAGGGTGAGTCAATAAGTAACCAGCCTAACTTATTTCCGGTTGAGATCCATCTCTTCTTTTTCGCTGTAATTGCCCTCTAGTGTGATGCACTTAGACCAACGGTGTTCAAGTGCCATCAGCCCAGAACTGAAAAAGTCAGGGTCCTTTCCATTGACCCACTCCTCAACTGCCATCAAGACTTCTTCATCAGACCGGAAATGAAGTCCACGGATATCCTTTTTCAAGTTTGGGAATAGGAAAAAGTCGCTAGGAGCTAGGTCAAGCGAATAGGCAGGATGTGGTATTAATGCATAACCGTTTCGCTCTACAGCATCCATTGCAACTTTGCAGGTGTGGACTCTCGCGTTGTCCTGTTGCAGCAAAACACCTTTAGAGAGTTTACCTCGGCGTTTTTCACGGATGGCGGTTCTCAGCTGGTCTAACAAATTTGCATAGTACACTCCAGTTATTGTATTTCTCTTGGGTAAAAAGTCCAACATAATAACATAATTGAACTTCTTTGGCCTCGGTGGACCCAGGCCCTACCCACTGACGACTCTGAGCTTTATTCTCTGGCTCATAATAATGAACCCAAGTCTCATCTACAGTCACCAGACGCAAAAGAAAATCATCTTCTGACCTAAAACGCTTCAACAAGGCGTTGCTGTCACGTCCCTGTTTTATCTTGAATATATTTTACATGTACATAGTATAAAAAGAAGTTTGTATCGATTTTTATTAACCAGGTTAGATTAATGCATTTGTAACTGGAGCGCTGATTATGATGACAGTTTTACTTTTTAAGCAAGTAGGTACACTTCAGCTTTCAGGTTACGGTATTACGGTAATCACGAGATAGTTATGCTGAGGGTGTATTTGATTATTCACGTCTATATACTTGAGCGGTTACCAGAACACTATATATTCGAGTGAACCTAGGTTGGTGATCAATATCTTCACTGTATCTTTTGAAAGGGGAGACAATTTCTGTCGTAATTTTGCAGTTTTGTAGCGTTCCGAGAGAAAAATGTTTTTTGCTTCATAGTTTTAGCAGTTGCTGTATGAAACTTTGCACCGTTCGGACAATCGAACAGGTTATTTTAAATCTTGACTATCACGGTATTCTTGTGAATATTATTTTTAGATCTTGAATTTCACGGATTACTTGTGGACACAATGTTTCAAAACGTGCCACATTACTATAAAAGTTCCCTGGTGGAATAGAACGATACACACTACAAATTCATTTCATCGAAGACTGATCCTCGTCTTCCTTTTACTTATCTTCATGTTGTGTTGTATCTGGGGAATCTGACCATGGTAAGTCAATAATTTATTTTAATTTTATTCTTGCAATGTTCTTGCTCGTCTTTACCGCAGCTAAAATTCGAGTAGGTAAATTTATTGCTTTACTACGTTGCGATTTTTATGTATCATTCGTACTTACAAACCCGGCATGATAGGTAGATAGACCCTGATCAGATGTGTATACTTTGGTTATATGTGTAGACCCTGATCAGACGAATAAGCCGTGTCGGGTGTGTAAACTATAAACCGAATAGGGAGGTTAAGTTTGATCGATTCTATGGATCCTGATCAGTCTGGTGAGTCTGATAGGTTCTGTAGACCCTGATCAGAATGCAATCATTAATATTTTTATTTGAATAAGATAAATGGATATTACATATTCTCATCTGACATGTACATACCAGACATATACGCTTAAATGTAAGACACAGTTAGGCGTTATGTTGTTATGTTAACCGCACACACCGTACATATACGCGTAAAAGTACGCTACCGTAGGCGTTATGTTAACTGCATACACATTCATTAGTTAGCGCGATTTACACAAATGACATATGTATTCACCTTGAATACATATACAGAGGTCCTTTTTACTTTAATCACAAGTCTGTTTACTAGAATATTTTACGGTGAAATGGCTCAAGCAGCGAGGAGTCATGTTTGAGGCTATGACGATGGCATGTTGATATTGTACCCAATGATTACGTGGGGACGATGTGTGATCGTGTAATCATTGTGGTATAATGGCAGTTATAATATATTTTAGCCTTTAGCGTTCTAAAGGGATTCTTACAGTGGAAGGCGCATGGGTTCTTCCTGTAAGAATGTGTAATCGTCGAGATGCCATTCCTCCGATTAATATGAATGTCAGATATATTCTGACTGTGTGTCTGCCTGTGTTTAATTGTTTTTACAATATTATATGTCATTAACAGCGTCCATGTGGTTTTAGGATCTGATTTTGCTATATAATAATCAATTGCAACGGACTTGTCGCATTTATAACATTTGGCGTACACACTCTGTATATCTAGTGGAAATTGATAAGGAAATATCTTGTCATGTTTGATATCGAGAGTTCTAGGACATGATACTTATTTTCAGGTCCCGTATCCGTATCTGTATCCGTATCCATATCCATATCCGTATCATGTATCTGTTTCACCACTGTTATCGTCACTATGATTGACCATCAAATGTTTTCCGGCAAGCTTTGTTCAAAGTTCTATGGGAAAAAGTGTTAGTGATAACCGGACATATCATGAAGGATACATCCGTGGACAAGTTTCTTCAAGTTATGTAAATTTATATTATATTTAATTATGGAAATTTATATTATATTTAATTATGGAAATATAATTAAATAGATTTTTCAGAATATGAAGTTTAACAGTACCTATGGATTATGGAAGCTTCGGAATATAGAAATTGGAACATGGAAATTTGAACTTTTAATTAATAGTTTTTTTTTTGAACTTTTTAAATACATACTTGTTTTTATTTTACAAAGTGTTGTGTTTATCCTCTGATTGCTTGTGATTGCGTCTAGTCCATCGTCACCGTGCCCAACGCTCGTCCGATCACGTGACAATGGTGTCAGAAGTGGGATCATGGTGACTTTGGACACGTTATTCTAGCAAACAGAGGATCAGATCTATTGTGTTAAAATACATTTTGTTGTTTATGTTTTGTATGTAGTTATGTGGAATTAGTTACTGTCAAATTATGTATATTCCAGAAGGTAATGACAAGCGGGACCATGGTCAATCATGTTGTGTAGTGTGTCACATGGTGAGATAAACAGATACAGCACAGCAGGCGTGAAGAAAGGATAAGGTCGGAAAAGCTTTGTTTATTTTCCAGTGGTCACTTTTTATCTGACCGTGAATGCCCTTTATGTTTTATTGTGGATAAGCTAACGCGCAGGGTTGTGTAGGTTCCATTGATAACTCGGAGAGGTGTGATATTAACATAGTTAATGAGTAATTTTGTGTGGATATATTATGATATAGGCAACGAGGAGTGATGTATGGGTTTATTTGGTATTATGGATGCCGTTGGCCTATGATCATTTTTGAGCATTGTTATTGTCCTCTTCTAGAGTTAGTGGATATTGTATTCATATTAGTGGAATGCTTTATTTCGTGTTAGACTTCAGTGTAAACTAAGAGTTAATTTTAGTTTTAGGGCATTTAATAGTGATTTTCTGAGACTTGTCCTATGAAACTTGTGCTTAATTGAAACAAACTTCTTACTATAATTGTTTCACTGAGATTTAGAGAAATGGAGACCATAGAAAATTTAAAAGCTCAAGGGGAGGGTTTAGGGTACGAAGGCGATGCACTTCGAGCTTTTATTAAGGATCAACAAGATAGGTTACGCGACGAGAGAAAGGCACAGCGTGAGGCGCAAACACGCGAACGTGAACTCGCGGAGACTAAGGAAGCACGCGAGCGTGAATTAGCAGAAACGGCGGCAGCGCGTGAATTAAAAGAACGCGAACTCGCGGAGGCTAAGGCCGAGGCTAAGGCAGCACATGAACGCGAGATACAAAGAATGCAATTACAACAAGACATTGAGCAAAAGAAACATATATTTGAAATGGAAAGGTTAGCCGCAGAGCAAAATATAAAGCCGGCAATGCAGCATAAGGAAGATAAATCTTATGTCACTGCTAAGACCCCAAAAATACCAGCATTTGATGAAGGTAAAGATGAAATGGATTCTTATTTGCTTAGGTTTGAAAGGTATGCTACAGCTCAAAAATGGAAGAAAGAAGATTGGGCTACTAATTTGAGCGCACTTCTCAAAGGTAAGGCACTTGATGTATATGCATTAATGCCTATAGAAGAGGCATTAAATTATGATATGTTAAAGGCAGCTTTACTCAAAAGATATGAGTTAACTGAAGAAGGATTTAAGAGAAGGTATAAGAAGTGTAGGCCAGATTCAGGTGAAACTTTTCAGCAATTCACCAGCCGTATGAAAAGTTATTTTACAAGGTGGGTAGATATGTCTGGCATTAATAAGACTTATGATGGATTAGCAGATTTAATACTTAGAGATCAGCTTGCATTTATTTGTAATAGAGACCTTGAACTTTTCCTTAGAGAAAGGGAACCCAAGTCACTTCAACAGGCTAGTAAATTAGCAGATCAGTACAAAGAAGCCAGATATACTGATATTCTTAATTTGACATTTAAGATCAATGAAAGACCAAGATCTAGGTCAAGGTCGAGATCACCTTCACCTTCTGTTCGAAGGTATAATCATCAAGGCCCACAGCCTTTTAGAGGGTCATGTTTTATTTGTGGTGATAAAAAAACATATAGCTAGATTTTGTCCTGATAGAGCAAAAGGTAATATGAAGGTAGCTGCAACACGAACATATGGTAGAGGTAGAAGTAGATCCCCCTCGAAACATGTGCGTTTTCAGGATCAGAGACAAGGACAGGAACTGAGCGATAACGGGAAATCGGATGACAACCAGGTATGTGGAGCGTGTTTTATTCATACTGATACAGTTAGTTATGTCCAAGCAAGCAATGTTGGCACTAAGGTCTGTCCAGGGATGGAAGATACATTGAAGGTGAGTACTACAGCTCAACCTTCACCCATTTGTAATGATATGAAGACCGTACAGGGTATAATGGGGAACCAAATTGTTAGTGTCTTGCGCGACACTGGGTGTACTGGGGTGATTGTCAAACAATCATTAGTTTCCTCAGAGAATTTGACCGGCAAGATGCATTCATGCATGATGGTAGATAGGACTACATTACAGCTTCCTGAAGCTAAAGTATCATTAGACACTCCTTATTTTAAGGGAGACACACTTGCCCTTTGCATGGAGAACCCTTTGGTTGATGTTATTATAGGTAATATTCCAGGGGCGAGGGATGCTTATGACCCGAATATAAATTGGGTGCCAGCTTTAGCAGTACAAACCCGGTCCCAAGCCAAACTACCTAAACAAACCAAAACATCACTCAAAACCCCCAATATTATCGATAGGGATATTTCACCTCAACAAATTAAGGAAGCTCAAGTTAATGATCCTACTCTGGCAAGAATTCGAAAAGCTTGCGATGAATCTGAAGTTAAAGGTAATGCTAAGTTTTTTCGCAAAAATGACTTGATATACAGACAATTTAGTTCACCTAATGTGGAATTTGGTAAGATTTTTATTCAACTTGTAGTTCCACAGCAATATCGCAAGATGGTAATGAAATTAGCCCATGAGTCAATCCTGTCTGGACATCTTGCAGTGAAACGGACTATTCAAAAGGTACTATCAGAATTCTTTTGGCCAGGGATAGCAAGTGATATAAAGAGGTTCTGTCAGTCTTGTGACATATGTCAGCGCACTATAGCCAAAGGTAGGAATACAAGAGCGCCCTTAGGCAGTATGCCAGTTATAGATACCCCATTTCAAAGAGTAGCAATTGACTTGGTTGGTCCACTTGAACCCCGTACTGAGAATAGGAATAAGTATATTTTGACGTTAGTTGATTATGCAACTAGGTATCCAGAAGCAGTAGCTCTGTCTTCAATTGAGACCGAAGCAGTTGCAGAAGCTTTAGTTAGTATATTCAGTAGAGTCGGAGTACCGAAAGAAATATTAACTGACATGGGAAGTCAATTCACGTCAGCACTGATGAAAGAGGTAAGTAGACTTTTGTCATTCAAACAGTTAGTTACTTCCCCTTATCATCCCATCTGTAATGGCTTAGTAGAGCGCTTTAACGGTACATTAAAGAAAATGTTGACTAGAATGTGCGCAGAACGTCCGAAAGACTGGGACAAGTATATAGATCCATTATTATTTGCATACAGAGAAGTTCCACAGGAAAGTCTGGGGTTTTCTCCGTTTGAATTAATATATGGATGGCCTGTGCGTGGACCTATGCAAGTTTTAAGAGAATTGTGGACGAAGGATATCGAGGATCCTCGGGTTCGTACTACTTACCAGTATGTTTTAGATTTGAGGGAAAGATTAGAGTCAACGGTAAGTTTAGCACAGCAAAACTTGCAGAATATGTCAAAGAAGTATAAAAAATACTACAATCGGAAGTCGAGGCGCCGACATTTAAAGGTAGGTAACAAAGTTCTCGTACTTCTTCCGACTAAGACAAATAAGTTGTTGATGAGTTGGAAAGGTCCGTACGAAGTAGTGGAGAAATTAAGTGTCTTAGATTATAGAATTAAAATGGGAAAGAAAGTAAAAACTTTCCATATCAATATGCTTAGGCAATACATTGAGAGAGAGGATGATCAACAGACTACAGATGTTCAGGTATGTTCTATAGCAGTATTAGACTGTACTTCGGAAGATAACGAAGATAATATAGAAGGATTAGTAGAATCACCATCAATTTGTGACAATGAGTCAGTTGAACTGTTAAACATTAATCCAGACTTGACAAAAGAGGAACAAAGTCAGGTAAGGCAACTTGTAACAAATTTTGCTAGTACATTTACAGGAATACCCGGCTGTACCACTCTGTTGGAACATGACATTAAGTTGACAACAGATACGCCGGTAAGAGTTAAGCAATATCCACTTCCTTTCAATATGATGGAAGCAGCAAAGGATGAGGTAAGAGATATGATCAATTTAGACATTGTAGAACCATCAGAAAGTCCTTACTGTTCCCCTGTTCTTATAGTCAAAAAGAAAGACAATACGAACAGATTTTGCATAGATTTTCGTACACTTAATAAGATTACGGTTTTCGATGCAGAACCGATGCCAAATATGTAGGAAATATTTACGAAAATAGCAGGTCATAAGTACATATCCAAGCTTGACCTTACCAAAGGTTATTGGCAGATACCTTTAACTAAGAATGCTAAGCAATACACAGCTTTTCAAACACCATTAGGACTGTTACAATTTAAAGTTCTACCTTTCGGTTTAGTAACAGCTCAAGCTTCCTGTAGTAAACTGATGAGGAAACTGCTGAAAGGTATGTCTAATATAGACAATTTTGTTGATGATATCATCATATTCACATCTACTTGGGAACATCATATGCAAGTATTCGAGGAATTATTGAAGCGACTAAGAGATGCCAATTCGACTGTGAAACCAAGTAAATGTTTCATTGGTTTTCAAAATTTAGAATGTCTTGGTCATTTGGTTGGTGGTACACTTATTAGGCCCTGCCCTGATAAGATTCTAGCAATTGAAAAAGCAGAAAGACCTGTTACCAAGAAACAAGTACGTTCATTCTTGGGACTTGTAGGATTTTATAGATCTTTTATTCCTAATTTTTCTCATATTGCCGCACCTTTGACGGAACTTACAAAAAAAGGTGAGTCCAATAAAGTACACTGGGATGAACCACAACAGAGAGCATTTGATTCATTGAAGAAGGCGTTGACAGTTCAACCTATTCTTAAAATGGCCGATCTGTCAAAACCATTTACTTTACAAGTAGATGCCTCTAATGAGGGATTAGGAGCTGTCCTTTTGCAAGACGAAGAAGGTAAGAAAAGTCCTATTGCATATGCAAGTAGAAAACTGAAACCTAGTGAAAAATCATATGCAGTAATAGAGAAAGAATGTCTTGCGCTAGTATGGGCAGTACAAAAGTTCCATAGATATTTGTATGGCACAGCATTTACAATAGAAACCGATCATCAGCCATTAAGCTATTTAAATAAAGCAAAGCTTACAAATTCTAGACTGATGCGATGGGCTTTGGCATTACAGCCATATAGATTTCATATAGTGGCAATACGTGGTGCAGAAAATGTGGGCGCAGATTATTTAAGCCGTGTATGACGTAATATATTCGGCGATATAAAGTGACGTAATACTCTAGTGCTACGCACTTCTGTAAGAGGGGAGATATGTCACGTCCCTGTTTTATCTTGAATATATTTTACATGTACATAGTATAAAAAGAAGTTTGTATCGATTTTTATTAACCAGGTTAGATTAATGCATTTGTAACTGGAGCGCTGATTATGATGACAGTTTTACTTTTTAAGCAAGTAGGTACACTTCAGCTTTCAGGTTACGGTATTACGGTAATCACGAGATAGTTATGCTGAGGGTGTATTTGATTATTCACGTCTATATACTTGAGCGGTTACCAGAACACTATATATTCGAGTGAACCTAGGTTGGTGATCAATATCTTCACTGTATCTTTTGAAAGGGGAGACAATTTCTGTCGTAATTTTGCAGTTTTGTAGCGTTCCGAGAGAAAAATGTTTTTTGCTTCATAGTTTTAGCAGTTGCTGTATGAAACTTTGCACCGTTCGGACAATCGAACAGGTTATTTTAAATCTTGACTATCACGGTATTCTTGTGAATATTATTTTTAGATCTTGAATTTCACGGATTACTTGTGGACACAATGTTTCAAAACGTGCCACATTACTATAAAAGTTCCCTGGTGGAATAGAACGATACACACTACAAATTCATTTCATCGAAGACTGATCCTCGTCTTCCTTTTACTTATCTTCATGTTGTGTTGTATCTGGGGAATCTGACCATGGTAAGTCAATAATTTATTTTAATTTTATTCTTGCAATGTTCTTGCTCGTCTTTACCGCAGCTAAAATTCGAGTAGGTAAATTTATTGCTTTACTACGTTGCGATTTTTATGTATCATTCGTACTTACAAACCCGGCATGATAGGTAGATAGACCCTGATCAGATGTGTATACTTTGGTTATATGTGTAGACCCTGATCAGACGAATAAGCCGTGTCGGGTGTGTAAACTATAAACCGAATAGGGAGGTTAAGTTTGATCGATTCTATGGATCCTGATCAGTCTGGTGAGTCTGATAGGTTCTGTAGACCCTGATCAGAATGCAATCATTAATATTTTTATTTGAATAAGATAAATGGATATTACATATTCTCATCTGACATGTACATACCAGACATATACGCTTAAATGTAAGACACAGTTAGGCGTTATGTTGTTATGTTAACCGCACACACCGTACATATACGCGTAAAAGTACGCTACCGTAGGCGTTATGTTAACTGCATACACATTCATTAGTTAGCGCGATTTACACAAATGACAAAGACTATATTCACCTTGAATACATATACAGAGGTCCTTTTTACTTTAATCACAAGTCTGTTTACTAGAATATTTTACGGTGAAATGGCTCAAGCAGCGAGGAGTCATGTTTGAGGCTATGACGATGGCATGTTGATATTGTACCCAATGATTACGTGGGGACGATGTGTGATCGTGTAATCATTGTGGTATAATGGCAGTTATAATATATTTTAGCCTTTAGCGTTCTAAAGGGATTCTTACAGTGGAAGGCGCATGGGTTCTTCCTGTAAGAATGTGTAATCGTCGAGATGCCATTCCTCCGATTAATATGAATGTCAGATATATTCTGACTGTGTGTCTGCCTGTGTTTAATTGTTTTTACAATATTATATGTCATTAACAGCGTCCATGTGGTTTTAGGATCTGATTTTGCTATATAATAATCAATTGCAACGGACTTGTCGCATTTATAACATTTGGCGTACACACTCTGTATATCTAGTGGAAATTGATAAGGAAATATCTTGTCATGTTTGATATCGAGAGTTCTAGGACATGATACTTATTTTCAGGTCCCGTATCCGTATCTGTATCCGTATCCATATCCATATCCGTATCATGTATCTGTTTCACCACTGTTATCGTCACTATGATTGACCATCAAATGTTTTCCGGCAAGCTTTGTTCAAAGTTCTATGGGAAAAAGTGTTAGTGATAACCGGAAATATCATGAAGGATACATCCGTGGACAAGTTTCTTCAAGTTATATAAATTTATATTATATTTAATTATGGAAATTTATATTATATTTAATTATGGAAATATAATTAAATAGATTTTTCAGAATATGAAGTTTAACAGTACCTATGGATTATGGAAGCTTCGGAATATAGAAATTGGAACATGGAAATTTGAACTTTTAATTATAGTTTTTTTTTTTGAACTTTTTAAATACATGCTTGTTTTTATTTTACAAAGTGTTGTGTTTATCCTCTGATTGCTTGTGATTGCGTCTAGTCCATCGTCACCGTGCCCAACGCTCGTCCGATCACGTGACAGTTGCATACTGATGCTCTTGTTGCCATTTGCTCATCGCTAAGGGACCCATGCGCATACCTAAACGATCATGTAAGATTGTTGAAATGCTACCATGTGAAATGCTAATGCCTGCGCTATTTCTTCCACCTGAATTCGCCTATCAGAGTATACCAGATCCCGAACTTTCTTAGACATTTCTTCGCCGGTGGCATCCAGTGGGCGTCCAGACCTGGCTTCATCTTCAAAAGACGTTCTACCGCGTTTGAATTCCACTACCCAGATTTTAACCTGAGCATAAGATGGTGCAGAAGACCCATAAACATCGGTTAACTCGCCGTGTATTTCCTTGCCTGTTTTACCTTTTAAATACAAGTACCGAATTACAACACGGTACTCTAGTTGAAAAGCAGGCCTTTGCATCACTAGACATGTTTGACATTCAATATCTTATTAAAGAATGACTTGATACGCGTGTAATTTTGTACCCATGTATAAATCATATATTGAAACAAAGCATGAAAATCGTGACCGTCTCGGTCCATCGTAAATGGGATAGGCTGGTTATTTATTTCCACTCCCTCGTATATTGGAAAAAAATGGCGCTCAAGGGCGAGTAACTTCAAAGCGAATACTCTGATCTCGCTGAAATTCGAACTCGTCCGAGACTTTATGCCGGTCCTGGTTACCTGTAACATTGAAGAAAACCCGATCAAAACTAAAGGTGCTATGCCCGGGATAACATTTTTCCCATTATGTCTTTGTGACATTTTTGGTTGCCATGACAATCACAGTTGCGAACACATTTGCCCCAAATCTTATGTAATTGATCTCCCACCACAACAATATTACATATATGATTTGATCAATCTTGACTTACTGGCCTCCTTGACGATAGTTTTGTTTGAAAGTGTGGATGAACGGACAACAGAGCATGGCAATACGAGTCGTACTATAAGCTCACCCACATCATGCGGAGTGAGACGTTTGTGCATTACGAAAACATGCCTATTCAAATATAATGAAAATTTTACCACCAAAAAATGAAAATTTTCAGATAAAAAATTCTGATATTTTTCATATTTCTGCTCAAAACGTAGACTGTGGGTACTCCTTAGAACCGCCTCAACGAGGTGGTTCTAACGAGTGATCACAATCTATGTTTTGAGCAGAAATAATAAAAAAAAATAATGTATACCCCTGTAAACCCCAGTTTTACCACATAAAAGTGGGGTTTAAGGGGTCAAAATTATATAGGCATGTTTTCATGATGGGCGTATGTGAGGTGAAAAATGTTGTTACGCATGGGAACAAGAAAGTTCTTATAACAGGACAAAAGGATTATATTCATAGGTAAGTTTGGTGGGGTGAAGTGAGAAAAGGTTTCTTCATGCATAATGAGCACGGCCAATGCCCAGCCCAGTCTGTGTAAAATCGTAATCGTATTAATATGAGTCATTGTCCACTAGTCGCAACATTTTTGCACACACCCTATGTCTAGATCAGGCTGCGTGAATATGATTGGCGATGTGAAATGAGGGTAAAGAGTATTGTGTCATGTAGAAAAAGAGCAATATGCCATATGTGGGAAAATGGTTTTATGCCATATGTGGGAAAAGGGCAATATGCCATATGTGGTAAAAGGGCAATATGACATATATGGTAAACGGGTATTATGCCATGAAGAGCATTATATCATATGTAGAAAAATGACACTATGCCATATGTGGGAATAGAGCATCATGCCATATGAAGGAAAATGACACAATGCCATATATCGGAAAAGGACATTTTGCCATATGTGGTAAAATGGCATAATGCCATATGCGGGAAAAATACATTATGCCATATCTGGAAAATTGCATAACGCTAAGGGTGGGAAAATGACATTATGCTATATGTGGAAAACAGCAACATGCTATATTGGGAAAAGGCATTATGCCATATGTGGGAAAGGGGCATTAAGCCATATGTGAGAAAAGGGCAATACGCTCTTTGTGGGGAAAGGCCATTAAAACATATGTAGGAAAAGGCTATAATCCATATTTGGGAAAAGGGCTATATGCCATATGTGGGAAAAAGACAATATGCCATATGTGGGAAAAGGGTATGATGCCATATGAAGGAAAATAGTATTTTGCCATAAAGAGCATTGTGTTCATTTTGGAAAAGGGCATTATGCCATGTGTGGGAAAAGTGCAAAATACTATATGTGGGATAAGGACAATATGCCATATGTGCGGAAAGGACAATATGCCATATGAGGGAAAAGTGCAATATGTCATATGCGGGCAAAGGGCAGTATGCTATATGTGGGAAAAGGACCTTATGCCATATGTGGGATAAAGGCATTTTGCCAAATGTTTGTAGAGGGCAATATACTATATGTGGTAAAAAGCATTATGCTGTATTTGGGAAAATGGCATTATGCCATATGTGGGGAAAGGACATTATGCCATATCTGGGAAAAGGGCAATATGCTTTATTCGGGAAAAGGGCAATATGCCATATGTCGGAAAAAAGCAAAATGCCATATGTGGGAAAGGGGCAATATGCCATATGTGGGAATAGGGCAATATGCTATATGTGGGGAAAGGGCATTATGCTTTATATGGGAAAAAGGCATTTGCCATATGTGGGAAAAGGGCATTATGACATATGCGGGAAAAAGGGCAATACGCCATATGCGAAAACGAAAGCTCTTACAGCTTGTAGATCCGCGCCTTTTTATGTTCATTAATATATACTCAACAAAATAATTAAAGTGTCAACAGTTTCAGTTTCCCTTTGATTAACATTCAAATGCGATCTGTCAGTTGTTAAACTTATTCTGTGGGCAATACTGCTACTTGCAAACCCATTTCAATAAGCTCAACATGGTAACAAAGTGTTCAGCTACTAAGTGTCAAATGCGCGACCATAGTCAGCCTAGACGCTTCTGAGATAAATGGGGATTTCTGAAAAAAGACTTTTTACCCCGAAATGATGTGTGTGTTTTTTAGAATCTCTGAAATTCTATATTTTTAGTCAAAATAATGATTTACCCCAAACACAATTTTGCAAATTTTACTTTCTTAAGGGTAAAAGGCACACAGATATGGCCAGAAAAAGAGGTAAACACTTTAAGAGGCTAAAATTGCCTCTAACGAGTACCCACAATCTATGTTTTGAGCAGAAATACGAAAGATGATTACAAGAGTTTTTATCTGAAAATTTTCAGTTTTTAGAGGTGAAATTTTCTATATATTTGAATAGGCGTGTTTACGTAATGGCATGGATACCAAATGTCTCGTATACTTTGGTCCATGGTCACTCGGATATCAAAATTAAAAAAAAGATAAATAAAAATAAAAAACAAAATAAAAAACAAATAAAAATAAAAAAAAATAAATAAATAAAAGGCTTGACAAGAATACTAGAAAAATTAAGATGGAATCACTCAAGAAAAGGAGGAGAGACAGTAGATGTAAACTACTGTACAAACGTGTAAAGGGTACAGCTAGCATTGCAACAAACGATCTTATTCATCCAATTAAGCACTGCAGAAATCATCATTCACATGTTTCTCAGACCCCTATTGCAAGAACTGACAACTTGAAAAAATCCTCAGACCATTAAAGATTAGAATACCCTTCCAGATTCGATATTTTCCTTAGCTGACGTTGCAGATGATGCTGTAGGTAAGTTTACCTCTTTGTTGAGAGCTCGGGACTAACTCCCCACATCACAGACCCTTGTAAATGAATGTCATTTGACGCGTCACCAGGTACAATTCTGATTCTGGGTACAAGTGAGCACTTCGTAATTCAAAGATTACCCTATCAAATTCAGAAACATTGCCATGCATATGTACAGAAATCATAATAATGAGAATCAGAAAGCCATTAAAGAGTATTTAACAAATAGATCGTTTGGAATTAAAAAAAAAAACCACACCAAATCATTTATCGGGAATTCACAGGCGGATTAAAGAGTTTTGTCTCAGTGCATGAAGATTAAAATCCGTGTTTGTTGTCCCAAATTGTGCTGATTAACCGCGGTATGGTGTATCGTACCCCGTGGTAAGTTGTACCCTAACAAAAAAAAAAAAAAAAAAAAAAAAATCAAGCTTTGAACCATTCCCGGATTCAGTGGATATTGACACTACCTGGGGCTCAAAGAAATGCATCAATGGAGGCTCTAGAGTCACAACAATATATAAGTCACAAAAGCATTTGCACAAAAGATGTGTAATGGTCAGAAAATACTGACCGAAGTAGGCTGGGTTTGGTGAAAACACGCTTGACGAAAGAAAAAAAATGTTCTTATATTCGTTTGTCATTAACAGATTTCTCTGCAATTGTATCTGTAAACGGTAATTCCGCTTTCCTATAGCTACGAAAAAATAATCATCCAAGAAGATTAGGAATATGGCTAAAATAAATAGTTTCTTACCGAACATATTTTTGTGACGTCATCATTTTCAATTGCGTTCGTTGTACCACGTCGCATTCGTTGTATCGCGGTAACCGATGTGATGATAACATAATAAAAATAAGAACACAATTTATTTTTGAATCTAGCTACAGCACCTATAATTTGTGTAAATACCGGCCCTGAATCAGATTATAATCAAAAGTCGTCAGTCGTTTTGTTATCGACATTTTAATGCCCAAAAACTTGCTAATTCCTGAATATGTTTTGGGTCTCTGGAAGTCCGATAAATGAAATGTCAGACTTCTAGAGACCCAAATAAATTCACGACGTTATATTACATCGTGAATCTATTTTTGGATCTCTAGAAGTCTGACATTAGAATTTATCAGAACCTGACGTCGACGTCTCGACCAATCAGAATGAAGCTTTCTTTGCAGTCATATAACAAAATATTTTATAAACATACAATTTTAGTTTTCAGTTTTATTGACGCTATACTCCTTATACTATCTACTGTTTGTTTGCTTGCTAGGAAGCGATCTAATTATGTTCAACCAGTATAATATTTATTTTAGTTATAAAATTACATTTGGAACGACCCACATATAACTTTCCTTGAGTACTTGTAATAATAACAAATTAAAGTCGCGCAATGTGAAAATGTGCCGAAGGAGCATATGCGAATAGCAAAGGCCCTGATCAAACTGCGCATGCGCGCAGTCTGATCAGGACCTTCGCTGTCCGCTTACTAAGTCATTTGAGACTACATAAGTCATTTGAGACTACATGTGTGTATAGCATAAGCCCTTATTGGATTGTGCGGAATTGCTGGCTAAGCTCGAGGGTTACATCCCCGAAGACCCCTTTCGTCATGGTGCAATTCTAATAATTAAAAACAAAGAAAAGAATTGTCCACTTTGTACAAACTGAATTTTTTCTTCCTGAATAAGTAACAAACGATATAGTATGCTTTAGAAAGTGAGTTGGTAAAGTTGCGAACATATCAGTTATAGAGAAGAATAACTGGAACACAAGGTAAGTGATGATTACGGGGAATACTGTCTGATCAGTCTTCACAGGTCACTCTGTGAGTGATCGGGGATCCAAAGCGTTTTCAGCCGGACAACGAAGGCTGATCAGACTGTCAGATGCGCAGGCTGATCTGAGTCGTCGCAGAGCGCACATGCAATCTGAAAGGAAATGCTGTGCCCCGGCTCAATTTAAAAGGATAATGGGTAACACTAATTTTTCGGAACAAGTATAAGATGTTGATCTTTAAAAACAAAGATGGGTTCACCATGAATTTACGCGGCAAGCTGCATGCATGGTCGTTAAACCCAGTTATGATTGATAAGTTTACCTCCTTTTTTAATTGTACGACGGTGGGTCGGTCCTTAGAATGACGGCCCTTTCCCTAATCTGTTCCAGATGGCTGGCACCTGACTGTGGTTGTCTGTGGTCAGACCTTGGCTTTAGATTGTCCATTAAACCCTCCGCTTTGTTTCAGTTGCATTTACCGTATTCAATCTTATTTCCGCATTGGACACTTAGGTTTTTTAAAATTACTAAAAAATCATGTAGTAAAAAACCTCCTAATAAGGCAGACAATAATAAATAATAATAATAATAAAAAAAAACAGCTTTATATTTCATGAGTAGATTATTTTAAGATTATTTAAAGAAGGTTATGCGGTATTTTATTCTGATTAATTTCTAAAAACATATGTTATTGATAATCATTTGAATCGCATCGACAAGTTGAGGCAATTCAAATCACTACCAACAACGTATGTTTTAAGAAAGAGGTAGATAAACGCACACGGGCTGTAATCTGAAAACTAAGAAATTGTTTCACTGTGCTCTTATAGGGGTTTATGCGGTAATTAGATCGAATACGGTATTTGTGTTTTACTGTGATTATTTCAGGTAAAAGACCCAACGCGGACCGAACAACTACAGTAAGACCTGCATGACTCGAACACCGATGACCCGTTGACCGTTGCTATATCGAATTCGTGTTTTGTCCCTACAAAATTCTTCCGACAGCTCAAGAAAACAAATATTCAGGGATATTTTAGCATTTTTCCCTATTTATCATGAAAAAAGAATGTTGTATGTACGCATTAGAATCGAGGCAATCCTAATGAACACACTAAGCATATCATTATTTTATAGACGATCGAAAAGACATCCATATATTATTCCCATATGTCTCCTAACCTGGCGCTATGATTAACCCTCAGTGTCTCAAACTACCCATATCTAGAACAAATTTCCATGGTCCCAAATATGTGTTCGAGGCATTGGAGTTCGAATGTATTTGTACTCTTGAGCTGAATCAGAATTTAAGGACAAAGTTTCGATCGAGCAAAACTCGTTTAAACCCAAATCCCCACTTCTCCTCTCACACCTACACACCCACCCACAGCATTTGTTTCTTCTGGCCGGGCCAAGGCAGTATGAGGTGCCGTTTTACTATAAACCCCCTATTTTTGATATCAATAAATCGATTTTGTGATATCACAAAATCGATTTTGTGATATCACTAATTATTATATCACTAATTATTTTGTGATATCACAAAATCGATTTAGTGATATCACTAAATCGGTTTTGTGATATCACAAAATCGATTTTGTGATATCACAAAATAAGACTGAATTTGTGATATCACAAAATCGATTTAGTGATATCACAAATTATATAATTTGTGATATCAACAAATCGATTAAATGATATCACAAAATGGTCAAGATTTTGTGATATCGTATTTCTATTTAGTGATACCACTAATTCTATTTAGTGTTATCACTAAATCGATTTTGTGATATCACTAATTCGATTTTGTGATATCAAAAATTCATTTCTGTTTAGTGATATCACAAACTCTATTTTGTGATATCACTAATTCGATTTTGTGATATCACTAAATAGGAGTGAATTTGTGATATCACTAAATTGATTTTGTGATATCACAAATTCATATTTTCCCTTTGAATTTTTGGAATAATGTGGGCTCCCGAAATGATCACTGCGCATGCGTTACCACAACGCATGCTCTTACCGAAAGAGAAATACGTCTTCTTTCTTTTTGTTTTATAGAAAAGGGGTTTTGATTTTTCATGCAAACAGGCAATTCGTATGAAAGATCGAATTCTGTTTTCTTGGAAAAATAAGGAAAAAAGTAATCAATTTTTCGTCGGCTAAATTAGCCAAGGGAATGGAAGTGGTTAATTTCGTACTTAGCATATTTACTAAGCATTCTATTGTAAGTATCGAAATTTCCACGGCTGACGTAAAGCGTTCTATATTTAACTCAGTGTTAACGACCTTGAAGATAAGCGGTAGCACGCTACAAAGAAAACACAGCAGAACATTGCTATCAGATTAACAGAATCTTCAAAAATATTTTAGATCTACTTTCTATTTCGGTGTTGCTTAAAATGCATAAAGATGCTAATGTAATCCGAATTCATATTTGTTCTAGAGTTTCTCAACAATTTAAGAGGACACAGAAAAAAAAGCTGTATCATTGTCCTAAAGATTCATATTCCCTAAAATACTTACAATTTATTTATCAATTAATGCAGTATGCATGTATTTACAGTACTTCTGACTTGAAGGGCAACATACTTAAACAAACGTCAATTATATCTGTATGTTTATTTTATATGTTACTCGATGTCACTCGAGTCCTGTCTGCAGTGCAGAATATTTATAGATTAGCCTGCTCCACAGTTCGACAAATTTACTATCGTAAAGCTTGTTGTACGAGGTCATGTGGAGCAGTCTATTTAAAGATGAGGTATTTTCTCTGTCGTGTTTACCCACCTGTATTGTAAGGATTCTGATATACCAGTAACCAGTCTGCCAGACGAACGCTTGACGCTGCTATCGAGCTGCACAAGGAACTGGACATTTCGTACTATTTTTGTTCAATCCTCAAAATTACTGTTATATTGCAGAAGCGACAGTATAGTTTTCACCATTGATTTTAGTAATTAATATCGTTTAAATCGCAAAACGAGTCTATGTCTTAAAGTCTAATCATAACAGCAGCAGATGAGAAATTTGATATTTGTTTAATTATTTTTAGAGTAAATTAAACTTGACATTTCATGTGACTCGTCCGGCTGACGATTCCAGATGAAATGCCAAGTTTTATTTTTTCGGGAAAATAATAACAAAACAAAAAAAAAAAAAAATGTCGTCGGCTACAATTTTGCATAGTCTATTTTCTGGGAAAAATAAAAGAAATATTGCAAAATGACGTCTGCTGAAATTTTTACCCAGTATATTGGGCGGAAACAAATTTTTTGGGGCGTAAACATTGTATTCTTTGCAAATGTAATATATTTAGTGTTATCACTAATTCGATTTAATAATATCACTAATTCGTTCATATTTAGTGATATCACTAATTCGATTTTTTGATATCACTAATTCGATTTTGTGATATCACTTAATCATGTCTATTTAGTGATATCACTAAACCGAATTAGTGATATCACAAAATCGAATAAGTGATATCACAAAATCAATTTAGTGATATCACTAATTCGATTTTGTGATATCACAAAATAGATTTGATTAAGTGATATCACTAATTCTATTTAGTGATATCACTAAATCGATTTTGTGATATCACTAATTCTATCTAGTGATATCACAAATTCATCTCTGTTTAGTGATATCACTAAATAGAATGATTGATATCACTAATTCGATTTAGTGATATCACAAAATAGGGGATTTATAGTAAAACGGTACCTCATAAGGCAGTTCCTCTGTTGAAGTTCGTTTGTGTACGACGGTTGGTGTGTCTTGACGTTGTTTTTCCCTCACCCCTTCTTCTTTCGGTACCTCAAGAAGGTTGTGCTTCTTGCCTGTGGTATTTGCTAGGTCACTTCATTTTTGTTTTGTTGATTGTTTACAATCGAGCCATAGTATACAATCGCCAAAATTTTCTTAACCCATTTATGCCGAGTGGATTCTTCTACTTTAACTTTAAACATGATCATTTGCTATATAAGGGGTGTCCGGTTAGTTATTATTATTGTCATATTTTGTACAAATATCTGAACTTAATGCAAACAGTGTAGACCAAGATCAGACGCCGCGTTTTGCGGCGTGATCTGGGTCTACACTGTTTGCCAGTGTCATTTAGGGTTAGTTGTCTCACGTGATTATCATTGACCAAAGTAATTAGTCTGAATCCAGGTAGCGGTTATTTATAGTCACGCGCGCTAGTCTTGTCGCTGCACATGACGTCAGAGTGCTGTTGATAGTGGGCTATATGTTAAACCTGGAACTGAGACATTTTGGACATTGACAAACAGTGCAGACTTTGATCAGACACCACAGAACGAGGTGTTTGATCAGGGTCTGCATTGTTTGATTAAATTACAGGAAGTAAAGGGTTGAAGGGAACCAGTCTTAAATCCCCGTTCTTCAGGACCATTTTCCCAGCCAACACTCAGAGACACTCGATCTACCAGTGCAGTCAGTGCTTTGATTTGTAGTTTTGCTGAAGGGATATGGTACATGTATTTCTTGTTTTATATATGTATAGGAGTTCCTCTGGATAGTTACCCATTTTAGACTGAATAAACTCCCCCAAACTATATATTGGAAGAATCCAGTTTCAATCTTAGATATGTCAGGGCATGTGAATTAGATATTCCTAGTGAGAAAAAAAAATGGCTAAACCATTTGCAAAAGTAGAGACCCTGTGGCGTCTGACCTGGTTCTATGCTGTTTGCCAGTTACTCTTTTGGGGGTTTCCAGACTAAAATGGATTAATGACTGGATTCTTTAACGCTTAGCACAGTGCTATAGAACAGGGCTTGTTTTATTAGTTTGGATTTTTGCTGACGCCACCCAAATTGCCAGTGCCGGTCACTGTACTAAAGGCCCACTGGATACTAAATCCGAACTGAAATGTCAAGGAGGATATGCGTGGCGGTGTAATCATATAGGTTTAACTGAACTACCAACAGTATATCCAAAATACAACGCTTCAAGTCAACTATGTCTTCTCGATCTCAGCTGGAACAGGTTGACAACCATTCCAAACAATTCCTTCTCGACAGTTAACGATGTGTTATGGCTCTGGTTGTTCCAGAATAATCTTACCTGGATCGATTCTAATGCTTTTGTTGGCCTAAACAGAATGGTGTATCTAAATCTTAGCAGTAACAGCCTTGAGTACCCTAAGAGTTTTGCGAAAGGCGTATTTAAACCTTTGGTACGCTTGGAAAACCTAAACCTCAAGAATAATTCAATCAACTCCTATGACGGCCTCCACGACTTACTTTCACCACTTAAAACCTTAGAGGGACTGTTGATAACTGGGTGTTATAACTGTACTTTTGGAAAAGGATTTGAAGAGTTAACATCACTCAGAAAATTGTCATTAGCAGGTGTAACGCATTTAGATAAAACTTTATGCAACATCTCTACATTAGTAAGTGAAACATTTGTCCACTTGCCACAAATAAAGGAGCTCTATCTGCAATTTTGTAACATTGAAATTGTCGAACCGATGGCATTTACTCCACTGAAAGGGATACGGCGTTTGGATATTTCATATAACACGGCGTTAAAGTTTAGAGGGATGCAAAACGTATTGCGAGGTCTGTCCAATTCTCCCATTACAGTACTTGATTTTAGTCGTATACATGAACTATTCGAAAGAGGAACAATTTTAAGACATAGAGACATGGAACCAATAAAGAAATTACATAATTTGATACTGCTGTATATGGAACTGAACAAGTTGGAGGTGATAGAAGAAGAAGTCTTCGATCTGATATCATGCAAGACGTCCAGTTTTAGTTTAGCTGGAAACCGACTGACGTATGGAAAATATGTTCAGAAACTGAGTAATATGAAAAGCATTGTTTATCTTGATTTATCCCGTCAGCACCTGAACTACGACCCTTTCCTTCAAAAACACGAAGAGCAAGGAGCCGGAACTATACGATCGGTTATTGGAGCCAGCGGTATAGCAAAACACTACAATTATGAGTTTGATAACAATGATGAAAATAGCATGCCATCCCTCAACTTATTGAAAACTTTGGAAAATGAAAGTAACGACATTAATTACGATTCTACTATAAATTCATCATCACTGAAATGCTACAAGGATGATATTGGGAGAGAAGATGATTGTATTAAGTGCAAAAGAGAGTGTCCTAAAAATATAACTTGTATATGTCCACCAAAGAATCTTCAAACTTTGATATGGCGACAAAGCTTTCTATACGTTCACATACTGACATTAAAAATATGCCAGCCATCTTCTTTACGTTTACTCGATTTGTCTTTTAATCTGATAGAAACATGGATTGGACCTGTTTATGGTCTCGAACATCTACAGCATTTAAATCTAGCTCAAAACGTTTGCCAAAACATCAGTCAAAACTTCTTTGATAACTTTAACAGTCTTCTCACACTTAATGTATCACTTAACTTTCTCGGACCATTGCTAGACCCAAGAAAAGTAAATCCTGGAACAAGTTTCAAAAATCTAACTAAATTACAAACGCTTGACCTAAGTGACAATCATATACATGCGCTCCCCGCTGACATATTTCAAGTTCTGACAAGTCTACAAATTCTTGATATAAGCAGAAACATGCTTACGCAATGGAACTGTACATTGAAGACAAACTGTCTAACGCTGATAGACATATCGGACAATAAGCTAGAAACACTTCCGGAATCGTTTAGAAATTATTTAGATAACTTAGCAAGCCTGAGTCCAGAGAAGGCATGCAACAGATCTGGACCGGTGACTCTTTACTTAGCTGGTAATCCTATACAGTGCAACTGCGATAACAGACCATTTCTTAGATGGTTATCGGAATCTGCAGTCCATATTAAATTCTATCGATCAGATGAATGCCATTTACAGGATGGTCGTAGATTACAACTGTGGAACAGTCAGGTAATTCCTGATTTTGTTGATCATCTTGATAGCGTATGTTTTCCATATGCATTCATGTGTGCTTCAATAGGCATATTCTTCATCAGCATCGGTCTGTGTGTTGTCGTGTACCGATATCGGTGGAAACTCAGACATATGTACTACAGTAATCGTCGGAGACACCGGCATCAGGGGTATGACAGACTCTTTGAACGTGATGCGTTCATATCTTACCCCAGGACAGAAGGAAGTTTTATAAAGAACAAGCTTGTACCAGCTCTAGAAGATGACCATGGACTACGCGTATGGGTCGCTGATAGAGATTCATCTGCAGGTGTATCTATTGCTGAAAATCTCACGCACGCCATCTATGCCAGCAGAAAGACTGTTCTTATTCTCTCACGGCGTTATTTCAATGAAAGTTGGTGCAACTACGAGATGAATATGGCCCGCATTGAGTCCGTTGAGTCGAAAAGAAAACTCATGATCATTGTACGATATGAAGACATTGCAGCGAAAGACATTCCGCTGGATTATCTCCGCTTATTGAAAACTGTGCCGTCTATAGAATATCCTAAACATCCACAGCATCTTGATACGTTCTGGGCATCGCTGGTTGCAACTATTCAAGGAGAATGACCGCTGTTCGTATGTCTGTTTTGTTTAAAATTTGCTACTATTTATCATATGGGACGTATCGAATGCCTTCGAGCACGCGTAAAATGTGTGAATTCACATCATCTCGCACATGCGCAAAGTCTCACATGTGCAAGAAATCTCATCATTTCATATCGCCTTTATCAGCGAAGAGGATTATTGGCGGTCGCTATCAGACAGGTAAGCCATCTCCGGATGTTTCCGGCATTGTTCCGCGATTGTTTGTCATGTTCAGCGGATACGCTTGTCAATAAATGGCCCGAATCAATAAATCAATAAATGGCCCGAAGCCAGTTTTCCGCTCATGCTGAGAGGTGGTTTTGACTTGAGTGGCAAAATTGTCGCATCATTTATTGCAATTAAGAGGACTAGGCAAACAGTGCAGATCCTGACGAATATATATTTTTATTTGATCCTAAGGGTCCTTCATTATATGCCCCTATACAAAGAATAGAAATGAAACATAAACCGTTTCACACTTAAATTATAACTTTAAAATTTATGATGAAATTATTTCATATCAGAGATTAAGGTCTCTGAATTGAAAAATAGAACCGTTTCAGTCATTAAAATTTAAATCTTTTATACCGACTTTTCTGTCGTATATTGATAACAGCAATAAAAACAGCATGTGTCAAATTCTCAATACCTCTCCTGTAAATTGTGACATTCTCCGTAATACTTCGTGAAAATGGCGGAAAATACCGAAATGACACGGCAGGGTAAAAAGATTTAATACCTTGTACAGGAATCATTAAAAAAGACCATTTTAATCTCATTATTTTGAAATTATACCATTTGAACGGTCAAATATATTTGTATATGAAACCGTTTGCACAGGATAACTATTGGATTCGCTTTTAAAGATAGTGTGAAACCGATTGAAATCACCATAAAATTTCTTAATTTACTATATAATTATTGCATTTTGATGGTGCTTTTATTTTTCCTCAAAAAAGACCATTTTCCTTTCAAGATAGAAGATTTTTATTTACATCATCTTAAAGCTAAGATAACGAATATTACAGAACCGTTTGCACAGGAATGATTACATTAATAGAAAATTTGATATTAAATATAAAAAAAGTTTTCCATTAACGCTCAATATAAAATTTCGCGCTTACCTGTCCGCTAGCCATGATGAGAATTCTTCAGTATGTCTGGGCATTTGACCTCCATTGAAACATTCTATGGAATCCAATGGTTCTGTTTGCGGACAGCGAAGGCCTGATAAGACTGCGCGGATACGCTGGACCTTCGCTCTCCGCATATGTCCGAAGCAATGTTTTCGCATGGCGCAACCCACATCTTATTGACGTTTGTAACAATGTTATCAGCATCAACCTACCATCCCAAAACAAAAGTCCACCCCACCGCTCATTGATGCTTTATTATCGTAAGTTCATAAACTTGACAGCTGAGACAAGTTCTCAAAGCGTCTTGTGGCAATCAACTAACCCCAAGGTGAACAGTCCTCCTACTTTGATCAATTTCATCTGAGAATTTAAATCTGTTCAGGTCATTTGTATATCTTATAACGCAAATGAGCCCCCAACGTGAGAAAATATACCATCAGATATGTGCGCCTAGCGTAGATTCAGATCAGCCTGCGCATTTCGGCAGTTTGATCAGAACCTTCACTAGGCGCATTTTGGATGGCATAGGATGCAACGTTTATTAATGCGGACAAGAGACTCTGATCAAACTGTGTAGAGGACATATGTAACAGGTACGTTTTCTCTTATTTTCAAATGTTATGATCGAATGAAATACGTGGCCTAAATCTGAAACGTGTCAAATATAAGCTTTTTTGACAAATAAGGGCACCTGACTCTTCAGTCCAGCATGACCTGGTGAAACATTATTTCTGCAAAAATCAAGGACAGATAACTCCTAAATGGTTCAATCCAGTCAAAGTTTGAAATCATGTGAAATTTTATGCCTGCGCAGGTTATCAGCTTCATTAATCAATATCCTACCGTAAAAATCATAAAAAAAAATCGGGCTCCCGATAAATTGTTGTAATTATCCTAAACTTTGACTAATATTTGTTTTATCATACAATAGTGCGTGTAAAAAGAAGATAAAACGGCATCCTGTGGAGATCCTTATCAAACAGCTCCTTCAGGGGATATCTGACCTGGGTCCTATTTCCGGACCCTTAAAACCATGAACTTTTTCGGTACTCAAGGGCAAATAACTCCAAACCCCTTTGTCCAATTTAATCATATTTCTAATTCAGGTGTGATGTTAATAATGTCCTGCTTATCTGCAAGTTTCATAAAGATTCGATTAAAATCAAATGGGATGCACCATGCGAAAACGTGTCTTCGGGCATATGCGGACAGCGAAGGCCAGATCAGATTTTTTTTTGGCGTTCAAGTGCAAGTAACTCTTAAATTGAATGCTCCTAACTGACGGGATTTCAAACTTATTCGAGATTTTATACCTTTACTGGTAATTAACAAGTTTGTCGAAGTTCTCATGCATACTCGTAAAAATGAAGTCGCTATATCCGGGACAAATTTTTCCTCATTATAAGTACGAGGGTGAGTCAAAAAGTAAACCTAACTTATTTCCGGTTGAGATCCATCTCTTCTTTTTCGATATAATTGCCCTCTAGTGTGATGCAGACATATGTGGGAAAGGGCTATAATCCATATTTGGGAAAAGGGCTATATGCCATATGTGGGAAAAAGACAATATGTCATATGTGGGAAAAGGGTATGGTGCCATATGAAGGAAAATAGGATTTTGCCATAAAGAGCATTATGTTAATTTTGGAAAAGGGCAAAATACCATATGTGGGATAAGGACAATATGCCATATGTGCGGAAAGGACAACATGTCATATGAGGGAAAAGTGCAATATGTCATATGTGGGCAAAGGGCAGTATGCTATATGTGGGAAAAAGGACCTTATGCCATATGTGGTATAAAGGCATTTTGCCAAATGTTTGTAAAGGGCAATATACTATATGTGGTAAAAAGCATTATGCTGTATTTGGGAAAATGGCATTATGCCATATGTTGGGAAACGACATTATGCCATATGGAAAAAGGGCAATATGCTTTATTCGGGAAAAGAGCAATATGTCATATGTGGGAAAGGGGCAATATGCCATATGTGGGAATAGGGCAATATGCTATATGTGGGGAATGCATGTAGATCCGCGCCTTTTTATGTTCATCAATATATACTCAACAAAATAATTAAAGGGTCAACAGTTTCAGTTTCCCTTTGATTAACATTCAAATGCGACCCGTCAGTTGTTAAACTTATTCTGTGGGCAATACTGCTACTTGCAAGCCCATTTCAATAAGCTCAACATGGTAGCAATATGTTCTGCTACAAAGTGTCAAATGCGCGAACATAGTCAGCCTAGACGATTCTGAGAAAAATGGGAATTTCTGAAAAAAAAATGACTTTTTACCCCAAAATGATGTGTGTTTTTTTTTCAGAATATCTGAAATTCTATATTTTTAGTCAAAATAATGATTTACCCCAAACACAATTTTGCAAATTCTACTTTCTTAAGGGTAAAAGACACACAGATATGGCCAGAAAAAGAGGTAAACACTTTTAGAGGCTAAAATTGCCCCGTTGATTCTCCATAGACAGTGAATAATCTATAGAGGATACCTGTAGGAAAATGTGAGTTTCTTGATTGACATTAAAGCTTTCCATCACGAAAACATGCCTATATAATTTTGACCCCCTTAAACCCCACTTTTGTATAGTAAAACTGGGGTTTACAGGGGTATACATTATTTTTCTTATTTCTGCTCAAAACCATAGATTGTGGGTACTCGTTAGAACCGCCTCGGCGAGGCGGTTCTAACGGGTACCCACAATCTATGTTTTGAGCAGAAATATGAAAAAAAAAAAAAATCAGATTTTTTTTATCTGAAAATTTTCATTTTTCGATGGTAAAATTTTCAGCATATATATTTGAATAGGCGTGTTTTCGTAATGCTGTATGATTTATTCACAGTTTGAAGTCAAGACATTATTTATCATGATCAAACGTCAATTTTTCATTTTTGGGTACAAAAGTAGCACTTTTTACGAATTTTAAAATAAAAATAAAAATAATTTCAAAATCTGTTGTTGGAAACACTCCGTTTTGGGTTCCACTGTAAGAAACAATCAACAATATTTCAATATCTCCTGTGGTTTTGCCTAAAGACTTGGTCAAAGTTTGCATATATTGAAAATTGCACTAAGTGAGCCTTAAATTATTTTGTTGAGTATATATTACAATATCCATTGGTTCAATAAGAGGAGAAAGAATGTCAAAATCAACGAATCTGCCCGATAGTGCTGGCTGATACGAGCTTTATTGCCCGCATAAGTCATATCAGGTTCTTTTTTGTTGTTTTTTTTTCTCACGTGTGGATATCCATAAACAACCACAAAATGCTTACTGTTTACAAATACATTGTGTATTGTTTCTTTTTAATTTTCACTTCCTGGATAGTATATATGATATGCTAGGTCTTAAAAGGCTCTAAAATCACTTGCACAGAGGACAGTGTGAGACGTGGATGGGGAGTAAATTGGTTTTTAGAAATAACCGTAAGCTAGTCTTTTTATTGCAGCAAACCAGCTCAAATCATACTTTAGATTAGGAATCCAGCTACTGTGCTTTTGACATTTTTTAGAAAGACGTTTTGTTCTAAATGGAAAAAAGTGTGATTGACAATATCTTATCAGGAACCATTTATCGTTTCTGATCATTTGCTTAGTTTTCAAATATTCAACCTAAAATTAATTTTTTGGCCAAAAATGGGTATGACCTATGTAATTTCTAGGGTAAACTGGATTTTTGAAGAAGAAATTTTCTTTTTTTTCTTTTTCTTCTTTTTTTTTGCTTTTCCTCACTGAATTTAAATCTGATGTTCCATAACAATGTTGGAAAACATTCAGAAATGTCGAACACGTGAAACTTGTGGAAAACTTGCATCCAAATTACTTACTCTATCGATTTTTGCATATATTAAATATCACTGAAAGAATGAAAACAATGACTTTCTGAAATATGTCAAAAACAAAGTAGAGGAGTTATGGAGGAGGCCCCAGCTAGAATTCTACTTAAATCTATATCGGACCGTTCCCGACAGTATTCCTGTCGGGCCGATAACGGCTCGATATAGATTTAAGTGGGTAGATTAATAGATTTAAAGGGTTGACGCAATATATATCGTTTTTAATCCTGATTTATATTAGACCGTTATCTGCCTGACAAGTGTCCTGTCGGGCAGATAACGGCCCGATATAAATTTAAATTGAATGCTAAAATGGGTTAATTTAATATATGTGTATATATCTGTAGTCTGATCTATATCGGACCGATAACAATCCGATACAGATTTAAGTAGAATGCTATCTGGAGCCTCGTATTTGATAATAATCCTGGATATTTGTTCTTATTGTTCCATAAAAAAAGATGTACAGGGTCCAGGATTACAAACTTTTCTTAAGGTATCTTCAACTATATCAGGATCACGTTTTACCTTAGTTAAGTATTTCGTTACGAGGGTCCTGCAAAAAAGTTTTGTCACTGGGTTTGGATTACTTCAGTGCTACGTTTTATCAAAGATATTTTTATTACAAACCTTCAAAGTATTCCCCCCTTTACTGAAACACATTTTTGTAACTTTTTTACCCAGTCACGAAAAGCAGATAAATAGTCGTCTTTTGGTATCTGTTGGAGACACTGATAAATAGCGCTGCCAAGAGAACTTCTAGACGTATATTTATTTCCAGAAAGCATTTTCTTAAGCCTTCGAAATAAAAAGAAGTCACAGGGACTCAGGTCAGGTGAATAAGGTGGATGGTTTAAAACTTTCACCTTTTCTGAAGCCAAAAAGACTTAACAACCTCACACTTATGAGAGAAGGCGTTGTCATGTAAAAGGTGGACTCCTGACCATCCTTTGCTTTGTCGTTTTTTATTGTAAATCTCTTTCACTTTCTTCAGTACAGAATTCTTGTAGAATCGGCCAGTGACTATATGACCAGATGGACAAGGCACTTGAACGACTGGCCCACTTGAATTAAAGAAAATTGCGTACAACATCTTTTTCGAACTTATGGTTCTCTTGGCAATACATGGACGTTTTTTTATCTTTTCGCTTCCATTGCTTATTATCAGCCCTTCTTTGTGGCTCAAACATGTGCACCCAGGTTTCATTACCTGTTAGCAAGTTAGAAATAACCCGACTATTACAGCCTTTGTATGTTTTCAAAAGTTCCCGGACACATTTAAGGCGTTGTGTCTTTTGCTCCTCAGGAGCAAATGAGGTACCCACCTTTTCAACATCTTTGCACCATTCAAGTGCAATGAAGCATTTTAAAATATACCTGGGATAAAACTGAGGAAGCCTATTAGTGACAGATTTTTTTGCACGACTCTCGTAACAATTGGGTTTGAAACTCACTTCATATGTCAGCTTAGTAAAAGTTTTGATGAAATCGTCATTTTTAAGGAAATGTTTACGCTTATGCACGAGCCAGTCCAAATTTTATTTGATATAGGCGACATAAGACGCCCCCGCTTTCTGCCGGATCTGTTATATTCTGTAAATATATATATATGTAATCTTCAGCTTCGGATATACGAATGAATTTCACCCGAGCATATTCTGTAGCCGGAAAATGTCTGTAACTTGTAAACATTTTTTTTAAAATGCTAAGCCGGGAATAAATACCTTGGTGCGAAAATTGCTTCAGTATTTGAGATGTCTTTTTTCACTTTGGTTTGTTTTTAGATGTATTAAGAAATAATAATAATAATAATAATAATAATAATAATAATAATAATAATGCCTTAACCCTTTCAGCCCAGCAAACGAAAACTGATACTGAGAATCGGCCAGAATTTCGAAGTCGATCATCGATTTTGTAAAACCGACTGATCATCGATTAATAATGGACTTGTTGAAAATATATCCACTCTTAATTTAGCCCTCTTCCAGGTACTTATTCATTGCTCCAGATTAACAAGAAGGGTATCCAGATATTTTTCTTATTTCTCCATGAAAGCATATGTTGTGGGTACTCATTAGAAGCGCCTCCGCAAGGCGCTTCTAATGAGTACCCACAACATATGTTTTCATGGAAAAATAAGAAAATATCAGGACTTTTGGGATGACGTTTTAAGGCTATTTTATCAATATTTTTCACTTTTATTGACCACAAATCTAGAATGACCCAAATAGACAGGTTTGAATTTCATTTCTTTATAATTTGCGCATAAAAATAAAACGCGAGAAAAATAAGTTTCTAAAAACAGAATTTTCCGATCAGTCGACTATAATTTTTTTCCGATCATCAGTCGCAAGAGGCAAAAGTGACTGATGATCGATTATAATCGATCATCAGTGGCATCACCACCGATACTTTTACAAACTGTTTAGACACGATGAAATCTACATTGTTTGCCACCCTGTTTTTGGATTTTGACTGGCATCTCTGTTTGCAACAGTGGGCATGTCCAAATTCGAAGTAGGAAGATGCCAATGCTGAAACTTAGGGCAGAAAGAGGGTTGATTTGTGCGAAACTTACTTCCGTGAACTGCTTCTGATCTGAGGCCGTTATTGCTTTTAATAAAAAAAACATCTCCCATTTTTTTCCAGCCGCAAAATGAGCACCAAGACAAATGGCATGTTTCCCCTATGAAAGGCATCACTGAGTGAATTTCTTTCTCGAATATTTTTGTTTTCAACAATATCTTCACTACTATACCTACTATTCCTGAATGTAAGACACGAATTAATGAATCGTAAGTGCACGATTGTATTACAGCTCATTCCGATTTTTATAGACGATTCCTGTGTGTGTCAAACACAAAACTGTACCAAGTTGACAAGGTTAACTAAAGTGATTCACATTTGTCATTTTTGATTGATAAACAATTCTAAAATCCTGGGCCCAGTTGTTCAAAGCTAACGACGTCGTTAGTTAACGATTCGTTAAAATTTATATCGAGTGATACGCAAATATGCTGAAATTTTTTGCTGAAAAGATGTGAGTAGCTTTTGCAGTGCTAAAGCTACTCACATTTTTTCAGCAAAAAATATCAGAATATTGTATATTGAATCCGCTAAAACAGTTAACGAAATGACCCTTAACGAGCTCGTTAAGCTAACGACGCTTTGAACAACTGGGCCCTGACAAATCAAGGCGTCTACTTTTTTAATTCAAAGTTTGCCCTGTTACATTTGTACCTCCTTAAGTGTTGATTTCAGTATATTTTATAAAAACCTCATGCATGAAAGGTTTTAATCTATTACCAAACTACGAATTTTAAACTCTTAAAAGATTACGCTTATAACAAAATTAGTAAAACTAAAAGTCAGTAGTTCACAGATAGGATAGAAAACAATGAGGGATAAGGAGAAATAGCATGTTATCAGCGGTTTCTTATTTTCATGTAAGGTTTTAAAATAGACCTCTGCCGCAGACACATTAAAATTTGGTATTGTTTGGTAAGATATTAAGTGTTTATTGAGATTTATTTTGCAGGCAATTCATGAAAGCATAAGCATTGTAGAAACTGCTTATCAATTAGCGACCTTCCAGTTTGTGAAATTTGCTTTTTTTCTATGCAGTGTAATGACACAAAATGATATTCACATTATTATCGATGGTTTCTACTTTCTGGTTGGAACCGTGAAAATTGCATGAGAGGTTATTCGAAGCAGTTTCCATGTGGAAACAGTCTTTTATCTGCAAAGAAAGACAAACAACAACAACAACAACAAAAAACAAAACAAAAAAAAAACAACAACAAAAAAACAACAACAACAAAAAAACAAAAAACAACAACAACAACAAAAAAACAAACAAACAAAAAAAAACAACAAAAAAACAAACAAACAGATAGTGTACTTGCCAGTCATGCCCTCATGGACCCCTTGTTCTTTCTTGATTTTCTTCAGAATAAGTCAATGTCGACGTGAGATCAGAGGAAAACAACATTAATTGACAATTTATGAAAATAACTCCTTGTTTATTAACTGATGTTGGTTTGTTTATGTTATATTTTGAAGTTTTTCTTTCTTTCTATCTTTCTTTCAAAGATTAAAATCTAGAAAAGTGAATTGAATCAAATTCTCATGTAATATTTCTTTTCTGTTATATTTGAATAATTTCTTTTTGTTTCGCTTCAAATTAGTCGATTTTAGTGTGAGAACGAATTGACCAAACTGAGAACGAATTGAACAAAATGTGTACGAATTGACCAAATGTGGATGAATTGATCGAAGAAAAATTTTATGAGTACGAATTGACCGAAAAAATGAGTACGAGTTGACCAAAATGAGAGCGAAGTGACTTAAGTACGAATCGACTTCGTACCGTGTGATGCACTGTACTGTAGCCATACTTTGTCGTATGTATCGTTAAAGATTTCATTCAGTTTAATATGAATTTTATAGGTGCTACCTATGTCCGTGCGTCCAAATTATCATCACATGCTCCAGATCTAACAGAATTTGATTTCAGACCACGCTTGACTTCTGAATACACTGCATGAATTGCGATATAACATCCATACCAACAATATTTCAGTAATTCAGAGACATTGCCCTCAAATTTGTGGGACTTTTACCCAACCCGATCACATGAATTCGGGTCCTGCTAAGTTACTAGCAGCTGTGCCATGGAGGTTTTAGGCAGCCCATCTCTTTCGCGGGCCCCAATGGGCGGGGGCCATGCTTTCCGAATACCGAAAACTACTGTCCTTTCGACATCTTTTGGAAAGATGTTTTTTTTGTTTGGCGTTTTATTTTGAATAAAAATATTTTGTTCTGGTTACCCATATCTCATCAGAAACCATTTGTATTTTATGTTTCTGTGTTTTGTTCTCAAATATTTACACAAAAATTAAAGTTACGGACAAAAGATGGCTGTACCTATGCAATTTCTATAGTAAATTGATTTTTTTTTTTAATTTTTGTCTAAGAAAATACTTTTTACTTTTCTTTATTGAATTTGAATCATTGATGTTCTACAACAATATTGTGAAAATTTCAGAAAAATTGAACAAGTGGAACTTGTTGAAAATATGGCTCCAAGTTACCTACCCTGCAGATTTCTGCATGATTTGGCTTCATTTTTAGTATGGGAAAAATTGAAAATATTTGATTGTTTAAGAACCTATGACTAGAATAAAAGTTTTTGTTTATAGGTAGTTACGACAAATGGTTTTGCATTAAATCATAACAAATTTTTGCAAATTCATTTCTTCTATGTAAAGCGTTAAACAAAAATGACTTTCTGAAAGATGTCGAAAACACAGTAGTGTATGCCGATACAGGTAAAACGACAATATACTATCGTTCACTTACCTGTGTCGAAGTTTATTAAGATTATCACGTGAAAAGAGCGTAAAGTCTATGTGTTATCTAAAAATCTACACTAAAGTGTACCTTATGCACAAAACAAATCATGCTTAGCTTGTAAACAGACGGCGAATGGATAGAAATAAAATTCGAAGTGGAGACAAAATTCAAAATGGCTGCGATCGCAAAAGTTTGTAGGCTGACGTCATAAGTCTCGTGATTCAACCCCTTGCAATTGGAATACTTGGCGTTATTGGCTGTTTTTGTTGTTATTATCTGCAGGGCCGCTGTGTCAATAGTCTCTGTCAAATCATGGAACGCTTATCATTTTCAAGATAAGCACCGAACCACCCAAGTGTTTGTTGGACCATCACATTTTTGGTCACACACATCACTGGTCACATATGTAGTCTATAGTAGTGCGTCTGCACGCCAAACCGCTCCGCACTTCGGGGCAGTTCCCGTTGGACGCACTTATTAATAAAATGTCATCAGTGAAAGTTAATTTCGCATTAGTCCAGTCACAGGTCGGGTTAATACAACAGGCTTGGCAAATACGAACTAACTGATTAATAACGCAATATATAATATGCTGTGTAATGTAGTATTTATCCCAGTAAGCATTCTAGAAAAATATATAGCGGACCGTTATCGGCCTGTCAGGGTAGCTAACGAGCCGATAACGGAATGCTGGCTAGGATGTTGACTAAAATAATTTTGAATAGTTGAGCGTTGATCTTAAATCCCATGGAAGTCTGAACATTTAAAGAAATAGACCCGAAGATCCGAATGTTCATTTCTTCTTGCAGATATCACAAGGACCGCGCCATGCAAAAACGTGTCTTTGGGCACATGCAGACAGCGAAGGCTGAGATCAGGCTGCGCATCCGTGCAGTCTGATCACGCCATTTGCTGACCGCTAACAAAAACTTTAGAATGTATCAATGGAGAGCGAATGCCCGGATAAGACATTGCGCATGCAGGATGATGTTACCACATGCGCAGGATGATGTGACTCCGCACATTTTGTACATGCTCGAAGGCATTTTTTTTTTCTCTTTCAACATTTTAAAACACAAAAAAAACGGCCATTAGAATAAGTAATCTCTAAGTAACGTATTATGAGCCATTTTCTGGAACCACTTGGCCACGCATAGTCACCGATTTTGCTTAAACTTTCGTATATTACATGTTGTAACCGAAAACCAAGCTTTCCACGTTCCTTTCATTTCTAGACTTTACTGTTGCCATGGTAACGGCAGATGAATATCTGACAAAAAAAATGAAGTGAAATTTCACCCAAAATTGACAGTTTTGCAATTGTAGTAGCGGCTTTCAGAAAAAAAAAAATCATTTTTCCTTAATAACAGAAAAATGTTCATCGTCGGCAGAATCAAGTAATATAACATTATATATGGATAACCTGTAACGCCCCCAATGATCTTAGAAATGGGTCGGGTATCTGTATATCGTAAAAGGCAGTTTTTAAGCATTTTCAATGCGGTTTTCAGAGTTTGTGCATCTGTGTGCAGATGTATGCGTGTTTTCACAAAATACAGGAAGGTTTCTCGAATAAATTTGTAAAAAGACATGTTTGGGGTTTTACCTTTTTGAAGCATTACTATGGAAACTATCAGTGTACCGTCCCAAAAAGTAAAAACTAGTATTGCCATAATGATGACGCTATACAGCCCTTTCCTGGGGGCAAATTGTTTACTTACTTCAAACAAATGTTGCCCTCTTCCCAGTTTTCAAGAGAGTCTGTGAATATTTCGTTTTTTTTTGTTTTGTTTTTTTTTCTGAAAAGTCAAGGTAAAAGAAATAGGAAATGGGCTTAAAAATGTTTTTTTTCCCTCTTAATTACATATATTTTCACATATTCTGTTGTGATATTGTCATCATAACTAGCCATTGTATGCGTCAGTACCAAATTCTTTACATTGAAGTATTTCCTATCTGCAAACGTTCCCCAAGGTCAAGGTCAAGATCACAAAAAACAAGCAAACATTGACTCAAAATGGCGCATTTTCCTCTAACTTAGGCATATTTTTGCATATGCTGTTGTTATAGTGTCATCATATATCAGTATTATATACATCATCTCTATGCTCTTCATATTCAAGTATATTGCCTGTTTAAACATTCTCCAAGGTCGAGGTCAAGGTCACAAAAACAAGAAAATTTACCTAAATTGCCTATTTTTCTGTTCTTAATCCATTAAACAGTAAACTAGGCTCAAGAAGGTTTCAGGATTTATAATCTTTTCAATGGGCAAATGGAGATAATTCTGCACTATATTGGGTGCAGAAGGTGTTCAACAAAGGGTTTACTTATACAATACAACACAAGACACGGTAACGGTGCTAATGGTGGCAATTTATGTGTTGCCTCTACTTCCTGGCTACATCTACATCTACATCTACCAGTAATGTGCCGGGCTTCTCTGGAGCATATTCACATAGTAGCTATTTACAGGCATGTGACAAGGGGCGTGAAATCATGTGCGTAGAAAACTGGTTTAAAAACATCTGTGTTTACGGGCACCTTCCCATGATCAGTGCCTTGAAATTTACACACTGGAACCTCTATTAACACTAGTCCTGCTGAACCCGGATATGTCTTGCCTTTGCAAACAGTGTAGATCCAGATCAGTTGGCTTCTGAAGAAGCCAACTGATCTGGATCTGCACTGTTTGCCATTAAGTATGTGAATTTGTAGCAACAATCTGGATCAAGTAATCTGATTGGCTGAAATTAGAAGTGGGCATGGCAAGTGATTGGGAACTGACAGTCTCAGTTGGCAGGCTGTTCCACAACCTTATTCCTGATGGGAAGAAGGTAAACTTGTAGACATTTACACCTCAGTATCGCACAAGCTATCTGTGGTTATGTCCTCTTGTTCGAGATGCGCCGACAGGCTGAAGAATGTGGGATGCTGGTATCTCAACAAAATGATTGATGATTCTGTACATCAAAATCATCTTATCATGTTGTCTGCGAGTGTGAAGAGCTTCCAAACCAAGATGTTCAAACATACTCCCAACACTGCTTGTTCGTCTGTAATCACCTGTTACAAATCTTGCCGCTCTACGCTGCACAGCTTCCATCTTATGTGTGATAGATGCTTGATAAATATTCAAGCTGGGGGTGCACAAGTGCCTTGTAACAGGTTGCCTTAACATCAGGGGGGTCGTGGGTGGGGGTGGGGGTGGGGACAAAATGAGAGATTCCGTCTGAGGAGTGCTGTTGTGTTGTTAGCCTTCTCCGTGATGGTGTCAATGTGCTGATTCCAAGATAAGGTGCTGTCAGTGGTGACTCCAGGTACTTGGCCTTGTCTGTGCATCGCAGTATTATTGATTATGCGAATGACTTAACACTTGTCTGGGTTGAAATTCATCTGCCAGTCCTTCTCCCACTGCTGTAGGTTGTCTAGGTCGTCTTGGAGTGCATTGGCATCTGCAGAGGAGTTGATAAGTGTATAGGAATCAGTCATCAGAAAAGAGGCGTACTCTGGACTTGACCGTTGATATATACAAGGAATAGCAGTGGATCCGAGACAGTGCCTTGGGGACACCTGATGTAACTAGTGCTGCTGAGGATGCAATACCATCTAGGACAACTTGCTGGGTTCTACCATCTAAGAAGCTCTTTACCCATTCCTAGATGTTGCCGCGGACACCGTAATGATAGAGTTTGAGATATATTCGTTGGTGGGGCACTTTGTCAAATGCTTTACTGAAATCCAACAGAATGGCATCTGTTTGACTCCGACTGTTAATTCCCATAGCTAAGTCTTGGATGGTTAGGACAAGCTGGATCTCACAGGATCTTCTTTTTATAAAGCCATGGTGAGCATCACGCAGGATCTTGTTATCTTCAAAGAACCTCATTAGATGGCTGTGAATAATATGCTCTAACTCTTTGCAGCTCACAGAAGTAAGAGACGCTGGTTTGTTGTTGTAGGCTTTACTTTTGTCCCCTTTCTTGAAAACTGGTGAGACGTTGGCACTTTCCATTCTTTTGGGATTTGACCTTGTGCCAATGATGCCTGGTATATCAGAGTAAGCAGGGGCGAGATTTCGGTGGCCATTTCCTTCAAGAATCTAGAAGATATCTGGTCTGGACCTGAAGCTTTGTGAGAGCTGAAGCCTTTCAATATCTATGTGAACCCCTCTACTCTGAAGCACAGGTCTGGTGCCGTATGGTAGGAGCTGTTTCCTAGGATTGGCAAGCTTGACTTGTCTTCCTTGGTGAATTCTGAGGAAAACTGCTCGTTGAGAATTTCTGCCTTTTCTCCGGGGCTTTCATGGGTCCTTCATCTGAGCATGTTAAAAGTAACATGCTCAGATGACCGTCAGTTTAATAATCTAAGAGATTTTTTTTATCTTACTTAGGCAAAACTAGTGTGAATATGAACAGCTTTATATATGGTGCTCACAAAAAAGTACTTAGGACAATTCTCTATAACAGACAGCGCACTGTGTTCTGTGAGGTACCGGATATTCTAAATGTCTACAGGGGGATCAAACTAAGAAAGAGCGGTGTCTAAGTGCCAGTGCAACTCTGAATATCAACACTGTAAATGGGGCCTTAATTCCGGTTGGAACAGGTTAGCCAGAGAATTATTCTTGACAGGTACAGCCAGGTCCAAGACACTCACAAAAGGAGAGAATTTCTGTGAAACAACAGATATCTATTTTCATGAAATAATCATGTAACATGTAAAGCCGCATTCGGATATAGCGTTGGTGTTGTTTATTCCATCACCTGCTTTCATTGTAAAACGTCCAATAACCTTGAGATTGGTGCAATTCCTGCGGAAATGAAAAGGTATATTATATGTAGTTTTCCCTTGTGCAGAGATTCCATTTCTTGCAGTTACAGTTATTAGAAATAAAAGCGTAAAACGATAATAAAAAAAGGTAAGAGAAAAGTCCAGGGAGTGCCACAAGCACAAACCGCAGCCCTTCCCAGACCCCAAGAGGAAGAGGAAACCGACAAATCCAAACAAGCACAAACCGAACAAACGTACGAAAAGCACCAAGATTAGCTCTCTCTTCCCCAGGCGAGGTAATCGCAATACTAAAAGGACTGAAAACACAAGAACAAAATGACACACGGAAAGACATACAACAAATCGCCTCGTAAAATAAACCAAAAAGCAACAAAGAGAAAGACTAACACCAGGACCACCGCCTTAGAACGGTCAGTAGAGCAAACCACCCGAGGGTTTAAAGCACTTTTACAGCTAGCTAACTTCACCCTGGGTCCCGATGCTACTCTTAATACAGAAACACATAAAAATTCAGTTCGCATAAAGGCTCCCAACTCAGTCAATGTATCAAAGCGAAAACATAAAAACCAAATTAATCACTATAAACAAAGACGAGTACTCATGGCTAATTCTACTGTATGCCAGATTAAATGAAAACCAATAGTTGAACCACGGCGGGCCAAGCCAAAAACATATCATCAAGCCCCAACCCACTGGTTAACGTTTTACGAAGAGACCGTCATTGAGTCTGAGGCCCGAACCGCCGTCGTGCAATTAAATAGTGAAGCATAGCCATCAACAATGATTGGGTTGACAACTAGGCATGCAGTCTGCCGCATAATATCCAGGTTATAGCCAATTCTTTTATAACGGTTAATAACCCACTATTATCGTGTTGCGGGCAGATAACTCTGACAAAAATGACGACATTTGCCCATTAGCGATCTCGAACCAGAACTCCTAAATATCAATGCATATACCAAGTTTATTAAAATCCCTTGTCATTTACTCAAGTTATTGTCCGGGAACAAAATATGTCTCGGGTAGATAACTCCGTCAGAATAAACGAAATTTGCCCATTAACAACCCCAAACCAGACCTCCACAATATCAATGCACATACCAAGTTTGGTGAAAATCCATTGATGTTTACTCAAATTATCATCCGGAAACGAAATTATGGACGGACGAACGTACGACTGGCTGACGGACGGAAGGACAGACACACGGACGTCCAACGTGAAACCATAATACCCCGCCACTATAGTGTGGCGGGGTATAAAAACAACAGTAGCTTCAGCATGAGGCACAATGTAAAATTCCAAAGCAGCAATATCCGTTCAATTCCGAGGAAACTGCATCGTCCCAAATACTGCCTTACAAATAAAGCAAGTATACCGGCATGAACAATTTCAACACTGCATCCAAAGGCGAAAATCATTACCTCCATGCTTATTTCATGAAATGAGCTACATTCTGTGGTTCGACAGATAGGTAAATCTGTCAAACGACAGAATATCTGTCCTTTGAAGGAAACTCTGTCTTTTTGTGGGTTTCTTGGACCTGACAGCCGTGAGGTACGGTGTAGGGCCTATCAGCCTATGAATTCAGCATTTCAGAATATGATTAATCAGTAGAGGAAATAGGGGCTGGGTTGTGGCAGCTTTGAGCCACCTTAGCAGCAATGTTGCACAACAAACCTCTAGATTGTTGTACATTTAAAGCCATTTGGCACCTCATGTGGTTGGACAATTTACAAGGTGTCTGTCAGCAACATTACTTATAGCTATTCCAGGTAGGAAGCGAAGCTGCAAACAATTTTTAAGGCAGCTGATCTTAAAATCAGCCATTCCATCTGAATGTGGCCTCTCCTGCTACACAAATGTGCTTTTAAGACTTTCTCTATTTTAGTCCCCTGAGCCAAAGACTCATTAGAGAGCTTATGGGATGGCAAGGCTGGTGTTGTCTGTTCTCTGTCTGTTGTCTGTCTTCAACACTTTCAAACGTCTTCTCCGAAACCGCTGGGCCTATTGTAGTCAAATTTCATATGGGATGGGGGAACGAAAGTTTGTTCGCAGGGTCACCTCCAGATCACATGACTAAGATGGCCACCATGCCCATATAAGGTAAAAACCCTTCAAAAATCTTCTTCTCAGGAACCGGTGGACCGATTTTCACGAAACTTGATATGTAGCATTGGGGACTCGGGCCCATCATAATTTCATTAAATGATGACCCTGGGATGGCTTTGACCAATTTTAGGCCAAGGTCAAATCTGATCACACAGGCAATTTTATAGGAAGAAGTGAAAATGCCTAATATCTTACAAACCGTTCAAACTACCACTCTCTAAACCATATATATTGATGTTCCTTATGATGAGACACATTCAATGACATGGACCTTGGATCTCCCGCGGCATGCCTCACCCCTTTCACTTCATTGAAGGCCTAACATCTCAGAGACAATATTCTTATTCCTTATGATAAGAGGCATTCAATGACACAGACTTTGGGTCCCCGGGGTCACGCCCTACCCCCTTCACTTCATAAAAGGCGTAATATCTCAGAAACCGTTTAGATCTCCACCAATTAACCGTATATCTTTTGGTCTTCATAATAAGATGCATTCAATGACACAGACCTTAGGTCCCCCGGGGGCATGCCCCATCCCCTTCACTTGATAAAAGGCCATATCTCAGAAACTGTTCAGATCCCCACCCCTTAATCATATATATATACTTGTGTCTTGATCTTGGCCAAAGGGCACTGAAATTTCAATCATGTAAGCTTTTCAACAGCTCTTCATTAGTCAGGGGAGCAATTCTGGACCAACAGTCCTGTGGTTTGGAAGTGTCTCCAAGTACAATGAGAACAAGCTACGGGTGCTGGAGTAGAATTTCAGTTAACTATACCTGTATAATATGATCACAGGCAATGCCTATAGGCAAAACTGCAATTCACTATGCTCTTAAAAACTGCATTTTTCGGTTACAGTACAACAAGATTATATGAAAGCAGTTGAAGTAGTTTGAGGTAGGGTGAGACATTAGATAGGGTGTGGGTGGGTTGAGTATTGTGGGATAATTGTGGGTATTGAGGGATAGGGAAGGGTCAGGTTGGGTTTTTGGGTTTGGTTAAGGAAGGCTTTGATGGGTCGGTACAGGGTATGGTAGGCTAGGCTAGGCTAGGGTAAACAGGAGCAAAACGACCAGGGAGGCAAGCCCACCAGTGGTGGCGACATGACTAAGGGCCGACCGCAGGGGACATTCTCCGGAGGACTAATTCGCGGAGAACAGCGACTGAAGTGAATGTTTACATGCTTTGTCATTATTGTGCTCTTTTGCTTGCTTTACAGAGGTAAAGTGAAAAAAAATAGCATATTTGCACACAGTGATGTCTCCAATAGGCTCAATCGGGAGAAGGTTCACGTTTTGTTATAATTTGTTTAATATCCAGAAGACATTAGCTGTAAAAGTGCTTTATACCCCCCGGTGGTTTGCTCTACCGATCGTTCTAAGGCGGTGGTCCCGGTGTTAGTCTTAGTCTTTGTTGCTTTGTGGTTTATTCTACGAGGCGATTTGTTGTATATGTCTTTCCGTGTGTCATTTTGTTCTTGTGTTTTTCAGTCCTTTTAGTATTGCGATTACCTCGCTTGGGGAAGAGAGAGCTAATCTTAGTGCTTTTCGTACGTTTGTTCGGTTTGAGCTTGTTTAGATTTGTCGGTTTCCTCTTCCTCTTGGCGTCTGGTAAGGGCTGCGGTTTGTGATTGTGGCACTCCCTGGACTTTTCTCTTACCTTTTTTGAAGGGTTATTCTGTTACAAGGAATATGGATTCCATGTGACATCAGTGTCGATGACAAAAGAAACGTAGGTCAAACTGTCCTATTGTCCTATATCTCATGGCCCAGTGATTTTTCAGGTGCCTCAAAGACTATCAAACAGATTGACAAGGTACTTGGGATATGAATTCCTTTTGACTTCATAATAATCATAATGAATAATGTCACAATGATCTGTATTTCATGGTCAAGTATTTTTGGCCTTGAAGACTATTTGGTGGATTGACATGAACATTGGGATATAAATTCCATGTGACACCATGATTGATAATAAATGTAAGTTGCATGGCCTATATTTAATGGTCCAGTAATTTAGGGAATAACTGTCTTTGGGGAGGTTAATTGTCGGTTCTATGATCGTAAGTTTCTTTTAACGATGACACGTCAGCGGAGCCGTAAAATGTAATTTGCGACCGTATAACCGACGATTTACCTCCTAAGGTGACAATTTTAAACTCAGTCCCATTCTTATAAACTTATTCATTTGTTTCTTTTTAAGAAAAAAAAGCGCAACACACAACTTAGCCAATGGAACGCATCGTTACATGACGATGGCGGGTTTCTGACTGTATAGCGCAGGATATATTGTCACATTATTTTGTTTTTATTCAAACAGAAGTCGCATTACATTTGCAAGTGCATTAAAACTTGCCTTATAAATTGAAGACTTTTTGATGGAGCACTGTGACACTTTGAATATAGATTCCATGTGACCCCAAGATTGACATCATAATAGAAGTAGATTACCATGACCTTTTATATCTCGGAGTCCAATGATTATGCCTTATTTCTCAAAGATGGATTGGCATAGTGCTAGGCCTATATTTAGTCCATTTTTTGTTTTTTGTGACCTTGACATTGACTTTAGAGTTTTTACTAAAGTTATTTTGTTGAATTTGAAGAACAAAGTAATGATGTCTATAATGGTCACTTATGATGACAATAGTTTAACAGTTTATGTAAAAATTTTCATCAGTTAGGAGGAAAAGGGTCATTTTAAGTCTGTTTTCTTGTTTTTGTGATCTTGACCATGACCTTAGAGAGTGATTTCTATGGCATTAACTTCAAATTGTAGAGCATATTAAGGACATACGAGGGGAGTTCAATAAGTTCGTAGAACTCGGGGTTTAACTCACAGATTGGAAGATGGTTTCAATATTATTTTTCAATATAATCCCCCTTTACTTCAATGCATTTGGCCCGCTTTTCTTTTAAGCAGTCTATGCCTTTGAAATAAAAGTCGTCTGTTTGGTCCTCAAACCAAGCCTCTGTAGCAGCCTTGAGCTCATCATCGTCCCGAAATCTCGTTCCACGCAAGTGGGACTTCAAATTTCGAAACAGATAATAATCACTTGGGGCCAGGTCTGGACTGTATGGCGGGTGATTTAACTGCTCGCACTCACGAATAGTCGCTTGTGCAACTCTGGATTTGTGCACAGGGGCATTATCATGCAAAAGAAGGACACCAGCAGCTAGCTTTCCCCTTCGTTTTTCTTTAATAGCAACCCTTAATTGTTTAATGACATTGGCATAGTATTCTCCTGTAATTGAAGTACCAGCAGGCTTGTAATCTATCAATGTAATCCCTTCGGAGTCCCAAAACACCGTGGCCATTACCTTGCTGGCTGATGGTTGGGTACGAAATTTCTTAGGTAGGGGTGAGCCGGTGTGCTTCCATTGCATGGACTCTTTTTTAGTATCTGGGTCCTAGTGGTGAAACCAAGTTTCATCTCCTGTTACAAGACGAGTGTGAAAGTCTTCTGGATTGGCATTGTACACTTCCAGAAGTTCTTGGCTTGACTCCACCCTTTACTGACGATCTTGCATGTTCAGGTTTCTGGGTACCCACCTGGCAGATACTTTTGACATGCCTAAATATTCATGGATTATAGTGTAAACACTTCCATTAGAAATACCACATTCTGAAGCAAGTTCGACAACTTTGATTCGGCGATTGTTTAGCACAAGTCTTCCAATATATCCCAACACGGTCGATCATCTCCTGGCTGATGACATCAGCAGGGCGACCTGGCCTTGGGTCATCTTCTAAGGAGTCTCGCCCAAGTTTAAATTCTACTGACCACTTTGCCACTGTGGAATACTTTGGGCTACTATCACCATACACATCAGCCATGTACCGTTTGATTTCTTTGGCCTTTGCACCCTCCTTAGTGAGGAACTTTATGACTGCTCTGAACTCAATATTCTGACTTTCCATTTTTGCCTATGGGTGTAGGTTTTCAAACAAAAAGTAAGAACAAAAAATGTACGTATTGACTGAATGGCTGTTATCATTCAACTGACAAAGGTTTACACTGCACAAAAATGAAAAAAGATATCTTGAATTGTACAGACAAATACCGAGTTCTACGAACTTATTGAACTACCCTCGTATTTAGTGTTCACATATGACGGCAATATCGCATCAGTATATGTAAAAATATGTGCCACGCAAGTAAGGGAAAACATGTATTTTAGTGAGGAGAAAACGGGCCATTTTAGTCAATTTTCTTGTTTTTGTGACCTTGACCTAAACCTTAGAAAGTGTTTGCTAAGGCCATTCACTTCGATTTGAAGAGCATATCCATGGCATATATAATGGTGACCTGTGATGACATTATCACAACATTATATGCAAAAATATTTGTTAGTATGGAAAAAATATACCATTTTGAGTCAGTTTTCTGAATTTTGTGACCTCGACCTTGGAGAATGTATTCAAATATGGTTTCCTTGTATCTGAAAATCTTTGTACTGGTGCTGATAATGGTCACGTATGATTACAATATTACAATAGTATATGTAAAATGCATGTAATAAAAAGCAAAAAAGGCCATTTAAAAGACTTTTTCTAATGTCTGTGACCTTGACCTTGACCTCCAAGAAATATTTTTTGAAATACACATAGACTGTTTGAAAGATTGATTATAGTACAACATTTGTTGCAAGTTATATATTCATTTGCCAATAGGAAAGGGCTTTATAATGTTATCATTAGAATGATACTAGATTTTTTTTTAGTTTGGGATGGGTACACTCATACATAGTTTCCATGGTAGCGCTTCAAAAACGGTAAAACGGTCTTTTTTTTTTAACTTTACTCCGGAAACCTTCCTCTATATCAAGAATTTATGCATAAATGTGCACACAGACGCACAAAGTCACAAATTGAAATTGAAAGTGTAAAAACTGCCTTTTTCAAAATACATATCCCATCCACTTCAAAGATCATGCACAGCATAACAGATTATCCATCTGTAATGTAAATTTCGAATTAACCATATTCTGTCATGTTTAAAAAATTAAAAGGACATGATTTTTTGATAGTCACTTTAGCTTGAAAACTGCCATTTTTTGGTGAAAATTCAATTCAATGTTTTGGTCAGATATACATCTGGCGTTGCCAAGGCAACGGTGACGTATAGGGATGATTGGAACATTGATAGCTTGGTTTTGGGTCACCACTTAGAAGATCGGAAAGTATCAGCAAAATCGGTTACTATGCATGCCACTGTGTAAAAATTTAAGTAGATACAGAGAATGACTCTTATATCTCAAGTGAAAAAGTGCCTTCAAGCGTGTACAAAATGTGCGGATTCAGATCATCCTGTGCATGCGCAAAGTATCACCCGGGCCTTTGCTCTCCATTCATACATTCTGTAGTATTAAACGATTCTGGCAGCGGCAGTGAAGGTCCTAATCAGACTGCGCGGATGCGTAGGCTGACCTGGGCATTCGCTGTCCGTATATGCCCAAAGACACGTTTTTCGCATGGCGTGACCCATTTCATCTAGTACAGGGCAAATATATGTTTAAATGTAACACCTTCTAAATCTGCATTCCATATTTGCGTTTACTTATGAATTATATTATGATGCCATTAAATGGATGTTTTATATTGGCCCTGTTACAGGTCCGAGGGAGTCGTATTGGCCCGATGATTGCTGTAGTGGCCCGAGGCGAAGCCGAGGGCTAATACAGCCATCCGAAGGCCAGTACGACTGGCAGAAGACCTGTAATAGGGCCAATGTGAAAACATCTATTTCATTACATTTTTATTAATCAACGTTTTATGTTCGACTTTAAAGTGTTGAAAGTCAATAAAACCTCTTTTTGAGTAGTTTTGTTCTTGTTGCTTGCTTCACCATGCAGTTCATTACTGACTTTATTTTTTAAAGTATGGCTATGTTTGAATGGATAATGCAAATGTAGCTCCAACATTTGCAGGTATCTTGATGCTCTTTAAGCACCAAACAGAAGATGTATCACTGGGTTTAATGTCTCGTCGACTAGTTAATACCGTAAAATATTATCCCGGTTTATACCATAAAATATTGGCTCTCCTGAAGCCCTCGGATTTTTCCCCTGAATCCTTGTAACTTTCAGTAGTAGCCCTCGTATGAAGCCTGGGCCAAAACCGTAAACATTAAATTGGTATGATGCAGGCTATTTTGCACATATTAGAACAATAATTACTTAGTTGATTAATGATAATAATTAGCATTAATGGAACACTAGAACAGCGGCTGTATGGCAATTGTTAAGAAACACTACACCATTTTAGCTCTTCAAGTAAAAACGACCTTATGACATTGCCGAAGAGTTGTAGACCCAGATCAGCCTGCATATGATCAGAATCTCTAATGCTCCCCATAGAGTCTATAAATTTCATCTATTATGTTAAGGATCAATGTAGACTTTGTTCAGACTGCGCGGATGCAGAAGTGATTCGGGTCTAAGCTGTCGCATACGTCATAAGGCAAGTTTCTATTTGAACAGGTCATTTGTAATTGATTGATTAGATGTTAGGTCCTTAGATTTTTCCATGTTATCGAACAATATTGTATGGAAATACTTCCCACTTCTTGAAATAATAATTTGATAAATGCGCGACATGTATCTACTAAAGACCAGAGGTGACTTCACATTTCTGACTTCCCACTCCTACTTCCTACTTCTTGTTTTCACTGCACTTTTAATGTTATGGAAGCAGGAAATCATAAGTAGGATGTGGAGAGTCCGAAATAGGAAGCGAGAAGCCACATGTAGGAAGTCGAAAATTATAAGCAGTAAGTCGGAAGTGATGTGGGAAGTAGAAAATCAGAAGTAAGAAGTACATAACCAGAAGTTGGAAATAAAAGAAAGTAACAAGTCGGAAATAGGAATCGAAAAGTCGAAAGTACGAAGTGCGAAGTAGAAAATAAAAGTCAAAAAGGATTGCCTTTGGAAACAAAGAACACACAAAATCACGAAAAACGAAGACTTGGTTTTATTGAGTCTCTTCATATGCAACACTGTAGTTTGCGAGGCTGCATACGCCCCCTAGCGCCGGCTTAAGCGGTATTCGATTTTCAAAATAACCAGGATGGGATGGGCTCAATGATCCCAAAGGAAATAAAATTTAACCTACACTATGATGATGTACGGGGAGACTTTTTACGGTCGCCACACGGCACAACACCAGCTACAATAGAGTAAAATAAAAGTAAAAAATGATTGCCTCTGAAACAAAGAACACACAAAATCACGAAAAGCGGAGACTCGGTTTGATTGAGTCTCTTCATATACAACATTGTAGTTATCGAGGCTGCATACGCCCCTAAAAAGTCAGAAATAGGAAGCAAAAAGTAGGGACTAGTAAGTCAGACTTCTTGGTTATTCCCATTCCTCATGTCCTACTTACGGCTTCTTAATTAATAGCAACATGCAAATACAGTCGAACCTCAATGGCTCGAACATCTTTGGGACCATTGAAATTCGTTTGAGACATGGGTAGTTCGAGCCATTGAGAGTTAATCATAGCACCAGTTCAGGAAGCAAATAGCGATAGTTTCGGGAACTCTTTTCGACTTTCTACACAATGATTGTATGTTGAGTGTACTCATTAGAAACGCCTCGATGAGGCGATTCTAATGAGTACACACAACATACAATTCCATGATAAAATAAGAAAAAAAAATCCCTAAATATTTGTTTTGTTGAGCTATTGGAAAAAATTTGTAGGGACTGAAAAAAGAGTTCGAACCATCCACGGTAAACGAGCCATCCGTGTTCGAGCCATTGAGGGTATACTGTATTTGTAAATTAGAAGAAGAAAGTGGGAAGTAAGCAGTAGAAAGTTATAAGTAGGAAGTCAGCAACAGAAAAACAGAAGTAGGAACTTCATATAGTCGACTCCCGTTTTCTCGAAATCCAAGGGACTCTATGAAACACTTCGAGATATCCGTATCTCGACTTTTCAGATTTGTGGAACTGAGGAAAACAATTAATCGAACAACCACCTTTAACAGAATTAATATGTCATTTGGCTCCTGAGTTAAACTTTATATTGAAAATATTGTGGAAAAGAGGAGAAATTGCTCCAATTGCTCCACTTTTCTACAATATTTTGTTGCCTGTTGGTAGATCACTGTGTTAAAACAGGGAACAGATTTTCACTTACAGATAAGCGGTTATTCGAGATAAGCGAGGTCAAGATAACAAGAGTCGACTGTATTTCAACAGATGTGAGTGTGCACATTACGAAAACATGCCTATTCAAATGTACTGAAAATTTTACATCCAAAAGATGAAAAATTTTCAGATAAAAATTTGATATTTTTTCATATTTCTGCTCAAAACATAGGTTGTGGGTACTCGTTAGAACCGCCTCGCCGAGACGGTTCTAACGAGTATCCACAATTCATGTTTTAAGCAGAAATAAGAAAAATAATGTATACCCCTGCAAACCCCAGTTTTACTATATAAAAATGGGGTTTAAGGGGGTCAAAATTATATAGGTATGTTTTCGTGATGATATGTAACACATACGAAAACGTAACAGATGCGTTACATATGCGTACAGTGGTTTCTTATATAATTGCAAGCAAAATCGATATAGCTGGATTATGTGGCTTGATACTGAATAGAAATTATATATGTAAACACTATTTTTTTGAATGTCAGCTATATACCATTACGAAAAAACGCCTATTCAACTATATTGAAAATTTTACCACCAAAAAATGAAAATTTTCAGATAAAAATTCTGATATTTTCCTTATTTTCTGCTCAAAACATAGATTGTGGGTACACGTTAGAACCGCCTCAGCGACGCGGTTCTTACGAGTACCCACAATCTATGTTTTGAGAAGAAATAAGAAAAATAATGTATATACCCCTGTAAACCCCAGTTTTACTATATAAAACTGGGGTTTAAGGGGGTCAAAATTATATAGGTATGTTTTCGTGATGCAACCAAAGAAACAACCTCATGCATAATTTACATGCACGGCTGTACGTATATTAATGATGTTAATGTTGTGGTTTTGACTGCAGAATCACATAATTACATGTATGACGATGACAAAAACAAATCGATAATACAGCCTATGATAAAATTTTTCAAAGATATGCATAGGTTTGAGGAAAATACGTAGCAATAAACATATTTTATTTTATTTTATTTTATTTATTTATTTACTTATTTATTGTTCAGTTGTGTGTGCCCGTCTTCATGTTTGCTTCATAACGGTTTCAAGGGCAGTGCTTCCACAGTGTGAGAGGAAGAGTGGGTGCATGTGTGAGATAATGTGTACTTTTGATTGTTAGCCGTTATCATCTATAGTATACATTGAATTGCACCCACCATTGTACGTTGTTATGCTAAGGGAAAGGACTATCTAATGTTGTCATAACTTGTGTCCAATGCCTTTGTGTGTTTATGCAATAAAATATGTTTAATCTAAATCTTAATCTAAAGTGGTAGGAACGCTGTTCTTTCCCACTTTTTTAACCCTTGTCCTGCTGAATGCGGATACGCACTGCCTTAGCAGTGTAGATCCAAATCAGTTGGATTCTGAGCAACTGATCTGGCTCTGCACTGTTTGCTATTCAGTATTTGAATTTATATCAACAACCTGGATCAAGTAAACTGACTGGCTGAAAATTAGAAGTGGGCGTGGCATCTTAATTTATTCATCAGGACTGTATAAAACTGTGGTTTAAGGGGGTCAAAACTATATAGGCGTGTTTTCGTGATGTATAATTCAAAATCCCGTTTGCATTTAAAAATACAATCAAAGAATATATCTAGGACATTGGTGGGTATCAAACTTTGATTTGTCTTTAGAATATGTTAAAAGCAAGCGGTATGATTAAAAGAGCGTATCAAAGTGGCCGGAATGATAATTACCATGTTACAATATCATATTGGACTCCAGTCACGGGACGGGTCAAATAGGCCAGGCGGTCAAACTGGGAGGGGCATGAGGAAAACCATTTTTTTTAGATCATGGTCTTGCAGCATATCAGAGCAACCGGTATGATGGATAAACTATTATACAGTTAACATTGTTTTACGCAAGGTCACAGCAGAGGTCGTTGGGGTCTAAGTTTGCGACGGCGGGGATATGCGATTACCCATCATCGTAGGGTGCTGTTGTAATGAAATACACTTTAAACATTATATATGAGCCTAGTTACGCGAAAATGGGCACTAATCCTCATATGCTTCAGCTTCGATTCGAAGCATAATGAAGAATTCTCATCATGGCCAGCGGACAGGTAAGCGCAAAATTTTATATTGAGCGTTAATGGAAAACATTTTTTTTATCTTTAATATCAAATTTTCTATCAATGTTATCATTCCTGTGCAAACGGTTCTGTAATATTCATTATATTAGCTTTAAGATTATGTAAATTAAATCTTCTGTCTTGAAAGGAAAATGGTCTTTTTTGAGGAAAATAGAAAATAGAAGCACTATCGAAATGCAATAATTATCTAGTAAATTAAGAAATTTTATGGCAATTTCAATCGCTTTCACACTTATTATGTTTAAAAGCGAATCCAATAGTTATCCTATGCAAGCGGTTTCATATACAGATGTATTTGACCGTTCTAATGGTATACTTTTTATTTCAAAATAATGAGATTAAAATGGTCTTTTTTAATGATTCTTGTACACGGTATTAAGTCGAGTCATTTCGGGATTTTCCGCCATTTTCACGAAGTATTACGGAGAATGTCATAATTTACAGGAGAGATATTGAGAATTTGACACATGCTATTTTTGAGTCTGCTATCGACAGCTAGCAGGCTCTTTGCAATCGCATGGGGTTTTACTACGTCACGAGCGGATTCTCATCACAGCTATTTATACGTATATTCATACGCGCACTACTTCTTAATCAGACGCAATGCGGCACTATTACGGTGAACTGAATGTGAAGCAGCGGAATTTTATATGGCTTTTTTACTTCGCTAACATAAGTGTAACTGAAATCGATTTAGCTAATGCAATTTGAAACATTCGGTGAAGTAATACACGCGCTACTTTTGTCAAGGCGGTAACTCGGCACGGGGTCCTACTAATCACCCCATGGCACCCCACGGCACCCATGACACCCCGCGGCACTAAATTATTTCATTGTATTTATTAATCAAATGCTGAAATTACACCAGGGTATTAGTTTTATGTATCCAAATTTGTTTTTGTGATAGTTTAAGACAATAAACAACTTCAAGCGATTATCTCGGGGCGCCTAAACACCAAGATTCAAACTGACGCTAAAATATAGCAAAGAGACCAATGGTGTAAGTTGATAGTCTATCAAAAATAAGTTTTAACTTAAAATTACATTTTATGTTCAAGTTCAGACACTAGTCATCAATATAAATACTCTGTTTACTTAGACAGAGACAAGTATTACAAAACTTTTACTGGCCATCTAACACATATGTTATGGTAAATATACATATATTTTGATGCCATAGGGCGCAAAAAATTACAAGAGTTTTAGACATAATATTTTAAATCAAACACAAGTCATCACCATCAATATAAATCTCTGTTTATTAAGATAAAGACGAGTATTGCAAAACTATACTTGTCCATCTATAACATATTTTATGATAAATATCCATATAGTTTGATGCCGTGGGCTGCCATGGGGTACCGTGGAGTACCATGGGGTGATTAGTAGGACCGCTCGCCATCTTTGATGTTGTGCTTAGCAACGGAAGCTGAACGAAAAGAAATGTATGAGATTTACATAATCAGGATCTACTTATTTGATATTGGATATAGCAAGAAATCAGGCACTTAATTCATTCCTTCTACATGAAATAACGTTATTCACACCTCAGTGACACGGAGTTGTCTGACGACTGCTGGCCCATTTATACATTTATGACCCTTCTTTTGTGGACATCTGAAAATCTCTTGAAAAGGGTAGGCATAGCTGGTCGGGCTAATCTGTTGATGCTTAGGTGAAGCACTGCAAATGACAGTCAGTTATTAAAGCTAATCTGAACTAAACATAGCCATTTAAAAATTTATTTAATCTGCTCTTGTCTTAATGATAAGTTGATAAAGATAGAGTAAATTTATAAAATTGTACTAGAATAATCGTGGAGCTACACCAGGTGTTGAATTTGTATGAACTGGCGCATATCTAGAGTTGAACTTTAATAATTCTAGAAATTGGAAATTGCTGCTGGAGATACACTCATTTGGAATACTCAGGTGATAAACTTCATTGAAAAATAAAGAGGTTCATATACTCCAATCACTGCATTGGCCTATATATGCAGATAATAAAATGGATTTTTTTTGTGAAGAAAGAAACAAAACAGAAGAGAACTAATTGTATTTAGTTTTTCAGTACATGGTTAGATTATTTATGTATATCTGTTTCACACAGATGCCTCAGTAAAGACCAATTCTTATTTATACATTAAAAGAAGTAGAATGCGTTTCCGTCTGCCTGATTTTGAGAAATTGATAGTGAAAGCATGTAGTACAGAGTGTTCATGTTGGTTGTTTTTCAAGGAATAGTAAATTTTCTCACAAAGCCTTGTCTCTGAATGTAAATTTAATATTGGCTGAAGCCACTGCATGGTTGTAAGCAAGTGTGAAAATATGGATATAGAGCAAAATCCAGGTTCATCAAATCATATAGAGCTACAAAAAATGCATCTGTATTATTGCAAGGAAGTATCCATCAAGGAGATGAAATATTTAGTCCTGATTCAAGAGGGCGTCAATGCCTATAATGTTGTTTAGTATTTTTGGTGAAAGCTGTACAGGAAAGGATCTGTACCAACATGTGGAATGTGAACAACATGAATGAAATTCTGTTTGCAGGAGATAAATTATACAAGTCGAGTATGCAAAAAAAGAATTCCAAGACATATCATGACTATTTAGAGCCATGTGATTTGCCATCTTATTTTTCACTTGACAACCAGCATTATCACTGGAAAGTGAAAAAACAAAATCCAGGAAATTTAAATATCATATCCTCAGTGGAGTATCCTTTCCTTGATTTAGAGACAGCACTCGCTATGACTTTCTCATTCAACCCATATGCAGTCTTCATTTGCAACGGCTTTTCCATTGCATTATTGGAACAAGGTGACTGTTTCTACCTTTTTGACTCACATGCAAGAGATTCAGATGGAATGCCAAATGTTAATGGCAAAAGCATTTTGTTAAAGAAAACAAATATAGTTGGCATTTCCTTACATTTGCGTAGATTGTTTAGTTCTGATAATTCCATTACTACAACAGCGGTGAGTCAGTTTGATTTGCATTCGCTCTGTATATCTCATGTTTGCAGGGAGACCAACGATACCAACTAGCTGGGGTTCAAATTTGTGACATAACTACCTATCCTCCTTTACAAGAATGTATTTCATTTGAGTTGTGTCCATCACAGCCTGATGCTTCCTCCCTGCTTGCTGACAGGTTAAATGAACACGGTTCCGCATTACTTGATTCACCCCTTTTATGTGAAGAATTGCAAACCTCCCTGAATAAGAAACGCAGGTTAAATGACACACCAAAAGATGTTTTGAGCAGTAAGATATTTAAAAACAAGGAAAGTTCTTTAGTCACACAGTTTCGCAAGTTGGTGTCTTGTGGTCCCCAGTACATATGTACACGTTGTTCTCAAATATTTTTCAGACATGCTGTTGTTAAATTTGATATTCAGGGTCTAAAGCCTGAGATGAAAAGACTCTGTACATTAGGCCATAAAAGTGTGGTGGATAAGGAAAGGATATGTCAACAATGTACTAATAGTTTGAAGAAAAATAACTTGAACAAATATCTTCCTTTTTGTCAATCCCGCTTGCGCTGAGAAAGACATAGTCACCACGGCTGCATTTGAGTGTATATTAGTGCGTCCATCCGTATTTGTCCGTCCTAGCTAGAAATTTTGCATGCAGAATCATCTTACAGTGTAGTTTGAAATTTCTCCAAGACTTGGCCCAGAGGTCAGATTTGTCAAGGACATGCACTTACCAGCAGAATTTAAGAGTTTTTAAAGAAAGTCTTCTTTTCAGAAAGTACAATGCCCATATGCTTGGTATATTCCATAGAGCTCCATCTTATGGTGTAGTATTGGTAGCATCGGAATGCCACCTATCTTCTTTGCATGTATTGTGTTAGCATAGAAGATACACAGCACTCCATCAGTACTTTACAAGCTAGCAGACTCTTAGGACTATCAGTCCTTTGATTATTGTTGTTATCAATGTACAGCAGAACAGTCGGGATAAAAGATTTAAGTTTTAATGGCTAAAACGGTTCTAGTTTTTAATTCAGAGACCTTAATCTCTGATATGAAATAATTTCATCATAAATTTTGAAGTTATAATTTAAGTGTGAAACGGTTTATGTTTCATTTCTATTCTATGTATAGGGACATATAATGAAGGACTCTTATGATCAAATAAAAATAATTATTCGTCAGGATCTGCACTGTTCGCCTGTTTCCCTTTAATAGGACGCTAGACTTAAATGATATTTAAATAAACACAAAGTAAACATCAAGCGATGAAATAGTCATCTTAATTGCAAGTCAAAACTACCTCTCAGCATGAGTGAAAAACTGGCTTCGGGCCATTTATTGATTTATTGATTCAGGCCATTTATTGACAAGTGCATCCGCCAAGCACGACGAACAATCGCGCGGAACAATGCCGGAAACATCCGGAGATGACTTACCTGTCTGATAGCGACCGCCAATAATCCTCTTCGCTGATAAGGGCGGTATGAAATAATGAGATTTCTTGCACATGGTCCTATTATAACCTTAACTGAGGTACGGAGATATGACGTTTGCAACTAGACATTTCAGTTACAGGCTATTAAGATGTTATCTACCTGTGAAATCATGTATATCTAATAGTTGAATTAGCTTCGCATACATCAAAATATGTTTGAAATATAGTCAAACCTCAATAGCTCGAACACTGATGGCTCGTTTACCATAGCTAATTCGAGTCCCTACGTAATTCTTCCGATAACTCAAGAAAACAAATATTTAAGGAAATTTTATTTTATCATGAAATTGTATGTTGTATATACTCATTAGAATCGCCTGATCGAGGCGATTCTAATGCGTACAAACAACATACAATTATTGTAATGAGGCCCGAAAAGATTTCCCTTTATTTCGCCATATGCTACCTGATCTAGCGCTCTGATAAACCATCAGTGGCTCTAACTATCCATTGCTTGAATACGAGTAAATTTCCGTGGACAATGAGACAGTGAGGTTATACAGCGCATATTGTTTTGAGGTTACAGTACGCCATTTTTATATAGTTATTTCTCCCGAAGCGGTTCGGCGTGCAGACGCACTACTATAGATTACCGATGTGACCAGTGATTTGTGTGACCATAAATGTGATGGTCCAACAAAGGCTTGGGTGTTTCGGTGCTTATCCTGAAAATCAATAAGCGTTCCGTGATTTGGCAGACACTTTTGACACAGCGGCCGTGCCGAAAATAACAACAAAACAGCTAATAACGCCAAGTATTCCAATTGCAAGGGGTTCAATCACGAGACTTATGGCGTCAGCCTACAACATATGCGATCGCGGCCATTTAGAATTTTGTGTCCACTTCGAATTTTATTTTATCCATTCTCCGTCTATTAACAAGCTAAGCATGATTCGTTTTGTGCATAAGGTACACTTTGATGTAGAGCTTTTGGTAACATATACACTTTAACACATACGCACTTTTCACGTGATAATCTAAAGAAAAACAAACGACATAATTATGTGTTTGTTCGACCGGTTTGTAAATTGTTGTTATTCATATTTTTTTCTGCATTTCACAATGTGCAGACTAGCTTAAAAAGACCAAAAAGAAACAAAGACAAAAAAAAAAAAAAAAAGATTTCAGGTAAGCGAACGATAGTATATTGTCGTTGTACCTGTCATCGGCATACACTAGTTTTCGGTATTCGGAAAGCATGGCCCCCGCCCATCAGGGCCCGCACCATAAATGGGCTGCCTAAAGCCTCCATGGCAGAGCTGCTAGTAACTAAGAAGGACCCGAATTCATGTGATCGGGTCGGGTAAAAGTCCCACAAATTTGGAGGCAATGTCTCTAAACTACTGAAATATTGTTGGCTTGGACGTTATATCGCAATTCATACAGTGGATTCAGAAGTCAAACGTGGTCTGAAATCAAATTCTGTTAGATCTGGCCAACCCAGCTATGAAGCATGTGATGACAATTTAGTGATGAAGCTATTTAGCACGTGATTTCAATTTGGACGCACAGATATAGGTAGCACCTATTAAATTCATATTACTCTTTAAAGATTTTTCCGATATGACTTCATTTCCGATAAACTCCTCCTACAGTCCCATCGGGTCCGGTTGAAACTTAGTGGACAGTTAAACCATGAGGTGGTACAATTATTATTAGTATTAGTTTGAAGCCACAATTTACCAAGTTTTGATAGAGTTATTTTTATTTTCAAAGAATTCTTAGACATGACTTGGTTTGCGGGTTGTGGAAACGTGGTGGTCATTTAGACTATGAGGTGTTTTAGCGTATATTTTTCGAGGTTACAGTACACCAAAATTTGGTTGAGTCATTACTCTTTAAAGATTGTTCAGATATGACTTTATATTTGTCTATCTCCTCCTACAGTTTTCATCGGACTATTTCGAGGCTACAGTGCACCAAATTTTGATACAGCCACAACTCTCTGAAGATAGTTCGCACACGACCTCATTTCCAGCCAACCCTTCTACAGTTTACATCTACTAAGCTGAAATTTATTGGCTATTAAGGTCATGTGGTGAAGTAGCGTGTATTTATTTGAGGTTACAGTACACAAAGCAGTAAGAATATTATATAGTCCTTTACAGATTCTTAGACATTACCTTGTTTCTGGCTAACTACTTGAATTTTTAAATTTTAATAAATGTGATATTTTATAGATACTGATACCATGGTGTGCATATTATACTGAGGCCAAATCTACCACCCTTCTGCCCTCTATCAATTGGCGCTTCCTTAGACTTGCAGATGGGGAAGGGGGAGGGGGAGTGCTGGGCGGGTGGAGGGTTGGGGGAGAGAGAGTATGTTAAGAAGTATGTCCTCCAGATTTATGAATGTTGTACATTGAGTGACATTGACCTTATTTTCAGCACAGGTGAGCGTTAAAGACCATCATGATCCTCTTATTTATTTTCATTAGAACATTCTATTCTATCCAAAAGTAAATAAGTCTGATCTCAGGAAAGAGTCAGCAAGCAAAACATGGAGACTTAATGCCTCCAAATGTATTTTTGAAGATTTTAAATCCATCTGTCCTTTTTCATGAAAATAGTATTGAAATTATGGTTAAGCTACCTGAAGGCCTAGGAAATTTTTCCTCAGGCGCCCAAGTACATAGGAAGATGACAGGGGACTTTAATCTTTGCCATGCCGAATAAATTAAGATGCTACGCCCGGCTCTAATTTTCAGCCAACCATGCGAAAACATGTCTTCGAATATATGCGGACAGCGAAGGCCCAGATCAGCCTGCGCATCCGCGCAGTCTGATCAGGACCTTCACTGTCCGCAAACATTATCATTGGGTGCTACAGAATGTTTCAATGGAAAGCAAATGACCGGATGAGACCGGATGAGACCTTGCACATGTGCAGGATGATGTGAATCCGCACATTTTGCGCATGCTCGTCGGTACTTTTTCTCTTCGATCGGCTCATATATCTTGTATATTCATATACTTTTGTTAATAATGTAACTGTTTTTTGTGTTGTTTTTTTTTAGGCATCATGGCAACAAGAGATGTCCCTGTTCTAAGTTTAGTTGTGGTTACTTCATTCATAGGCCTTTGCAGCCAAAACAACTGCACAAGAGGCGAGTTGGATTCTGAATTCGAGAATCAGTGCCCTCGAGGGTATGCATGGAAATGTAATAATATCGGGTTAAATACTGTTCCAACTACGTATCCAAATAATAATGACACAAACAAATTATGCTTGCTTGATCTCAGCTTGAACAATATATCAAATATTACTGGAAGTCCCTTCAAAAATATTACGGATGTATTGTGGCTTTGGCTATTTCACAATCGTCTCATATGGATCGATTCAGGGGCTTTTGTTGGTCTTAATAATTTAGTGTATCTAAAACTCAGCAGTAACTTACTAGAACTTCCTTGGAGTTTCGCAGGGGATGTTTTTAAACCTTTGATTAATCTGAGAATCTTAAATCTAAAGAACAACTCTATTAAATCCTACGATGGCCTTCAAGAATTGCTACAGGGCTTGAAACATTTAGAGGGCTTCTTAATGACAGGTTGTTATAACTGCACGTTTGGAAGGGGATTTGAGGACTCAGGCCAGGCGAATTCAGACTCGTGTAACATTTCTACCTTACTAAACAGGACATTTATTCATTTGCCACATATTAAGAAACTTTTTATGTCATTTTGTGGAATAAAAAACGTAGAAGCAGACGCACTGTCTTGGTTAAAAAATATAGAAATATTAGATATATCGTATAACACGGCGCTGAACTTTAAAGGGATGCATAATGTACTGTATGATCTAGCAAATTCTTCTCTTCGAATACTAGATGTCTTTGTTTGTTTGTATGTGTTGAGGTTTTACGGCCCAGTCAACCCAATAGGGTCATGTCGAGCGCGGTCAGTTTACCTAACCACACGTTTACTGGGCAGGCTTAGTCCTCTAAGCGGTTAACCAGTACTGTGCACATTCTTCCGCCAGAAACTGACAACTGCCCTTCTTGAATCAGCGGAAGGGAGAGAATGACCGTAGAAAATATTTCATGATCAATCTCCACGAAAGAATGTTGCCGACCTCGGCGGGGGTTGAACCCGCGACCTCCTGGTCTCCAGTCTGACGGCGCATCCAATTGAGCCACCGAGGCCGGTCAGCAATATCCATGATAAGTTCGGGAGAGGGACTATTTTAACTTATGAAGATATATATTGGATTAAATCATTACGAAACCTAACGACTTTATATATGGAACGAAACAAATTGGAAGTGATGGAAGACAGAGTCCTTGACTTAATACCTCTTTCGACATCCAGTTTTATATTATCAGGTAACAGACTAACATTCGATACATACGTTCTTAAAATAAACAGCATGAAAAATATTATATATCTGGATTTGTCTCTTCAGCATTTGAATATTGATCCATTTCTACACAAACACCAAGAGCATCTTTCTGGGATAAAATCAAGCTATTCAGTTATCGGAAATAACGACAACACAAATCACCTTGATATGGACTTTACCAAAGATGACGAAAGTGAAATGTTAAATGATTACAAGGTAGGATTATTGACATATAAATATTCGTATGTTACGAATACTGGAGATTTGTTTCATAAGCCTAAATCTGAATCATTCGTATCAACAGACTATAACAGAAGCCTGCAAGGAATTGAAAACTGTACATGCCAACAGAATTGCACGTCGGACATGAATTGTATATGTCCACCACCAAATCTTAGAACACTGAAATGGCGACAAAGCTTTTTTTACGCTCATTTATACGCAGTACAATTTTGCCAACCAATATCACTTCGTAAAATAGACATATTGAATTTGATCGAGACCTGGATAAGACCTGTTTATGGGCTTGAAAAGCTTACTGATCTTAACCTAGCTGAAAATATTTGCCAAAATATGAGTTCATACTTTTTTGATAATTTTTACAGCATTCTCACACTTAACATTTCATATAACTTCCTTGGTCCAGTTCTAGATCCGGCCAGGAGGGATTCTGGGATGCAGTTTAAAAACCTAAGCTCATTAACAGGTCTTGATCTGAGTGAAACCAGAATACGCGCTCTTTCAGCTGACATATTTCAAACCTTGAAAGGTCTGCAATATTTGAATGTGAGCAAAAACATGCTTAAAACGTGGAATTGTACGCTGAACGCAACGTGTCTAACATTGATAGACTTATCGAACAACAAGCTAGAAACACTTCCAAAAGCATTTAGAAGTTACTTAGATTACTTATCCAGTCTAGGCCCTGAGCTGACCTGTAACAGGACTGGGCCAGTGACTGCTGATTTATCAGGTAACTCTATACAATGCAACTGCGACAACAGGCCATTCCTTAGATGGTTATCAAAAACAACAGTTTATATTCCGTTCTATCCAACGGATGAATGTCATCAGGATGGTCAGAGATTACAGCTGCGGAACAACAGCAATGGTATATCTGATTTTGTTGATCGTCTTGATAGCGTATGTTTTCCCTATGCATTCATATATGTTTCTATAGGCATATTCTTCACCAGCATTGGACTGTGTATTGTCGTGTACCGATATCGGTGGAAACTCAGACATATATACTACAACAGTCGTCGGAGACACCGACATCAGGGGTATGACAGACTCTTTGAACATGATGCGTTCATATCTTACCCCAGGACAGAAGGGAGTTTTATAAAGAACAAGCTTGTACCAGCTCTAGAAGATGAACATGGACTACGCGTATGGGTGGCTGACAGAGATTCATCAGCAGGTGTATCCATTGCTGAAAATCTCACGCACGCCATCTATGCCAGCAGAAAATCTGTTCTTATTCTGTCACGAAGTTATTTTGATGAAAGTTGGTGCAACTACGAGATGAATATAGCCCGCATTGAGTCCATCGAGTCAAAAAGAAAACTAATGATCATTGTACGATATGAAGACATTGCAGCGAAAGACATTCCGCTGGATTATCTCCGCTTATTGAAAACTGTGCCGTCTATAGAATACCCTAAACATCCACAGCATCTTGATACGTTCTGGGCAGCGCTGGCTGCAGCTATTCAAACAGAATAACCTTTTCATCTTTGAATATCTGAAATGGACTCTTCCATCTCTTAATTTTGACACATTCCTTGTTGCCTTTGGGCACACCCATTGTTGCCAAAAGGCGGTTCAGTCAAAAATCGATAACTGTTTGGCAAACAGTGTAAATGATGAGACTGTTGGTTATTTGCTGTGTCTTATGAATCTGCAATACAGTTGACTCTTGCTATCTTGACCTCGCTTATCTCGAGTAACTGCATATATCGAAGTGAAAATCTGGCCCCTGCCTAAACATGAAACATGTAAAAATATTGTGGAAAAGAGGAGAACCAACATATGTTTTCTTAAAGCAATAAGGAAAATGTCAATTTTCGGATAATAAATTTTTGTTTGACAAATGGACAAGTGGTGACCATTTACAAGTAATACAATTTTATAATTTCATAACCCTGTTTTCGAATTGCGTAGGACTGCATGATAAGAATTCATTTTAGCACCCATTTTCCCCAAATTGTGTGCGTATATGTATATATGTATGTATATGTGTTGAACCCTAAATAAAACCTGAAGGCCATACCTCAGCTCCTCCCAAAACGAAAACCACTTAGATGCAAAAAAAAAAAAAAAAAAAATAGCATCGTAGAAATCTGTGTAGTGCCGCCACATTGATAAGGTAGGAAAACATGTATGTTGTATGATAGTTTCAGCAGAAAAACGCTACATTACAGTCGAACTTCAATGGCTCGAACAGCTTTGGGACCATGAAAATCTGTTCTAGACATGGATAGTTCAATCCACTAGACAAGGTCAGGAAGCCAATGGGAATAATTCATAAATAGCTTTTCGACCTTCTATTAAATAATGGTATCATCACGAAAACATGCCTATACAATTTTGACCCCCTTAAACCCCACTTTTATATATTAAAAATGGGGTTTACAGGGGTATACAGTCAAACTCCAATGGCTCGAACATCTTTGGGGCCGCGGAAATTTGTTCGAGACATGGTAGTTCGAGCCACTGAGGGTTTATTGTGGCGCCAGGTCAGGTAGTAAATAACGATAATTAAGGGAAATATTTTCAATTTTTTACACAATAATTGAATGTTGAATGTACTCATTAGAATCGCCTCGATGAGGCAATTCTAATGAGTACACACAACATATAATTTCATGATAGAATAAGAAATTTTTCCTAAATATTTGTTTTCTTGAGCTATCGGAAGAATTTCGTTGGGACTAAAAAACGAGTTCGAGTAAGCCATTGTAAACGAGCCATCTATGTTCGAGCTATTGAGGTTTGACTGAACATTATTTTTTTTTATTTCTGCTCAAAAACAAATACTGTGGGTATTCGTTCCAACCGCCTCGCCGAGTCGGTTCTAACGAGTACCCGCAATCTTTGTTTTGATCAGAAATTCGAAAAATGTCAGAGTTTTTATCTGAAAATGTTCAGTTTTTGGAGGTGAAATTTTCTATATATTTGAAAAAGTTTTTTTTTTCGTATTGTTTGAGTGTACTCATTAAAATCATATGAGGGCCTTCGCTATCTGCTAACATACTCATTTGACACTATAGAATGTATCAATAGAGAGCAAATGCCTGGGCGAGACTTTGCGCATGTGCTGGATGACGTAAATGCGCTCATTTTGTGCATCTTCGAAGGCACTTTTTCGCTTGACACTGATATTGTAAATATAGAATTAGAGAAAATATTCCATATTTTATTGGCAATTCGTATTTCTAAACTGTGTTTGTGGGAAATTCTAAATCTCGAAGATGATATGTACCTGTAGCTCATTCAGTAGGACCGCTAGCTTGCGGCGTAAGGATCGAAGGTTCAAACCTGCTGCATTATTTTTTTTTAATTTCTTTGTCGGCCTGATCTTTTTTTCTTCTTTCGAGTGCGTGCTAGAAAGTTTTAACTTGGGCCGTGCCGTGCGAAAACGTGTGCGGGCATATTCAGACAGTGAAGGCCCACATCAGCCTGAGCATCTAACGTTACAAAGTATAGCAAAGTTCCTGATCAGACTATATATCTCTGGGCTTAGTTGTTCAAAACTAACGATGTCGTTAGTTAACGTATCGTTAAACTTTGATCATTAAATATGGCGTATATGCTAATATTTTTGCTGAAAAAATGTGAGTAGCTTTTGCATTTGCAAAAGGTACTCACATTTTTAGCAAAAATACCTGTGAATTAGTTATTGAACTTACTAGAACAGTTAACATTTTGACCACTAACGAGCTCGTTAAGCTGACGATGCTTTGAACAACTGGGCCCTGATTCATTTGGACCTTTACTGTTTGTATTTACACCGAAGACACCTTCTCCCATATCGCATCTCACTTTGTTGTATATACAATCGATTCTCGTTATCTCGACCTCGCTTATCTCGAATAACCGCTTATCTCGAACTGAAAATCTGGTCCCTGTTTTAACAGGGAAATCCGACAACAGGTAACAAAATATTGTGGAAAAGAGGAGAAATTGTTCCTAAGGAGAAATTTCTCCTCTTTTCCACAATATTTTCAATATATCTCTATCTTCAGGAGTCAAATTACATATTTATTTGTTAAATATGGTTGTATGCTTTTTTGTTTTCCTCAACTTCTGCAACTCTGATATTTCGAGGTACGGATATCTCGAAGTGTTTCAGCGAGTCCCTTGGAATTCGAGATAACGAGAGTCGATTGTAGTCGTACAAAATCGACTAACGTTCTCGAAGTCCAAGGGATTCCCTGAAATACGAGATATCCGTACCTCGACATATCAGATTTGCAGAACTGAAGAAAAATTAAATCGAACAACCACAGTTCACAAATGAATCTGTAAATTGACTCCTGGAGTTTGAGATATATCGAATATTGTGGAAAAGAGGAGAAATTGCTCCTTTCTCCTGTTTTCCAGAATATTTTACCTGTTGTTTGATTTTCACAATTAAACAGAGACCAGATTTTCACTTCGAGGTAAGCAGTTATTCGAGGTAAGCGAAGTCGAGATAACGAGAGTCGACTGTATATGTTTCACCAGTTTTTAATAGAACACTGCTTCATGCGTGCAATTGCACATTTACGTGACCGTCACAAGCATCGACGCCACATGCCACGTCGCATAGTTGAATTATTATCTCAACTTATATGCATGTTTCGAGTTATCTCCCTGAGATGATGTCGTTATTTGTTGATTCATGTGTGGGGTACTAATATTCAGCCAGATTTCTCAAACTTGGTTTGTGAATATAGGAATCAAACATGGTTTTTCATGCATTAACATTCGCCAGGTCCCGTGGGAGGTGTTGAAAACCGAGGCCGAAGGCCGCGATTTTCAGCACCTTCCAAGGGACCTGGCGAATGTTAATGCATTGAAAAACCATGTTTGATCGCTATTATTGCATAAAAACTGAAAACATTTGCTACATTTCGCGTTATTTCTTGCACTATTTTGTTTCGCCTTTTCATCGATGTCGCGCGAACGCTATTTCCACGCACTATGCTTGTTCTAGGGCAGGGCAGTACACATCTCGTGACGGCAGCAATTCTGTGGCCCCGGTACGATCATATTGAAAGATTCGTAGCTGTGCATTAACAGCGCGCGATAATTGCCTTGTTAATACACGGCTTTTCGCCGGTTAATGCACGGCTATTAATAACCTGCGACACTGCTTTTTAAGCAATAATATCAGTTGAGACCAGGTGGTGGTTGATAAATCTGCTAGAAGCGACAAGTTAGTAACTTATTCCCGTTTCGCTATTCGATATTCAATGACGAATAAGTAATACGTTACTCAATCGTTATTCAAAAGTTATGCCAAGTACAGATAACATTTGTCTTATATTTCTGAATAGGAAATAACTAATTAGTTACTTATTCGCTATTCGATATTCAATCACGAATAGGTAATACGTTACTTATTCGTTATTCAAAATTTATGCCAAGTACAGATAACATTTTTATTATATACAAAGCAATGAAATATAGAGAATTATTAATGAAATAAAATGCATATTTTCACTAGTGAAATATAAGTTTTATATTTTCACTAGTGAAAATATAAAACTTATATTTTCACTCCTCTGAGCAGTGAAAAATATAAGATCTGGATCTACTTTTTTCTTATTTACATTGATGTTTTCATTACACGAGATGAAAATTTTTATGGTATTCACTAAAAAAGAGTAAATTTTCTTTTTATTTTATTTTTACACACCAATGCGCGTTTCTGACATCATATCTAACGTCACCAAACAAAACAAAACATGAACGTCATGGCGCCAAGGGACAAAACTGCGTGTCAGACTTCCCTTTGCAAATGCAAGCTTTGCATCTCTTCTATCGAAAGTGATGTATATAATAAAAAGAAAATTCAAATGTTTGTCGTGAATATGACTTTTATTTCATCTCGGTAAGTGAAAAAATGTATATTTCATTCGTGCCTTCGACACTCATGAAATATACATTTTTTCACTTCACTCGATGAAATAAAAGTCATATTCACTCCAAACATTTGAATATCCTCTATATCTTTTCTTTTTTTTTTTTAAGATATAAATAACCAGTTACTTATTCGCTATTCGACATCCAATCGCGAATAAGGAATACTTAACTTATTCGTTATTCAAAAGTTTCGACATGCACAGATAAATATCAATATTTTGAATGAAAAAAATAAATAAACATTTGCTTATTCGTTAATGTGAGTGTTGAAATAAAAACTAAACTAAACTTCATGTGAAAGATGCGTACACATGCTGCTTAACTTTACCTACAATCGATTAAGTCTAACTGAATATAGCAATGTTCCTGAAAAGTCTAGTTCACATTACCCGCTATATGTCTAGTGCAGATTACCCAGTAAATAATATTACATTAACGTCCTCACAAATCCCCTGTTTCTCCCTTTGCCCTAGAAAAAGTCGTGAATCAGGGGTAAACAAAACGTCACAATACATGTACTATTTCTACTTGTTAAATGTTTCTGTATTTAATCATTTTCAATCCTCAGAAGCTATTTTTACTATTTCCATTGTGATCAGAGTCTTCGCTGTTACCTTATGAACGTTTAAAACACTTTAATTGTGAAACATGATGCAACAATGATCATTCAGACGACCCAAACACAGAAAGCCGCTAGTGCACTGTTCAAAGATGATAAATTAGATATGCGGACAAAATGCCAATTTACCAATGACTAGTTTCTTATTCCTTATTGGAAATTGATTATACACAATAGAATCATATGAGCAGCGTGGCAAGAAATCCTGCTCTTTGAAGCGCGACTAGCAAATGCTTACAGCAGTCTGTGCATCCGTGAGGTGGAATCAGATTCTCTGCCTTAAGGAGAACTGTCAAAGACATAGGCCAAGTAAGAGCGACGTGCCTAATAAGGGAGCTTAGATGAGCAGTAATCTGAATTATCTGCGCTAGTAGTCTCGGAGTTGGGTTTTCGCGTGATATGGCTAATATGGTGTGCGACCTGAATAAAGGGGTTTATACTCTATGCAAACAAGGATCACAGGACTTGTGCAAATAAGAAAGGTTCGTAGGACTCTGTGCATTCGCGCATTTTCATCATGGCTTTCGCTGTTGACATGCTAGAGACATGTGAGATTAATAACTTCAAGGGCATATACTTAACGCCATGAAAACGCAAGATTTAGAGTGTTTATATATATATATATATATATATATATATATATATATATATATATATATATATATATATATATATATATATATATATATATATATATATCATTCATTCATTCATATTCATCCATTCATATATATATATATATATATATATATATATATATATATATTACGGAAGCGTAAAACCGCATGCATATTTATTTGTCATATCTTAGTTCTTGAGAGCTTTCTTTTTGTGAAAGATATTTAAAGTAGGTTTTTCAGACGAATTATACTTTTCATACATCGTCCATTTATATATTATTTGAAGATTAAGAAACATCTAATTTTAAACTCAAAGATCTTTTCTGAAACAAAAATTGTCAATTTACGCTATGATTTATTAAGATGGTTTTTCAAAACACATATGTGCTGAGAAAATACTATGTATTTTAGATTGTCAAAATTTATTTCACCCATTTAAATGAGACAAAATACAGTTGTTTCGAACAGATAAACAAAATGCAGTTGTGTCGAATATAAATCCAAAGAGAATAATTAAATTACTTATTAACGAAAAAGAAAAAAGAAAAAAAAAACAAACAAAAAGAAAACATAACATGAAAATAAATGCTACAGACAAATATAAACGGACTATGAAAACGAAAAATAAAGAAATGTATTATAAATATAGTCATGCGGTTTTACGCTTCCGTAATATATATATATATATATATATATATATATATATATATATATATATATATATATATATATATATATATATAGAGAGAGAGAGAGAGAGAGAGAGAGAGAGAGAGAGAGAGAGAGAGAGAGAGAGAGATTTAAATAGAATTGTCCCACATACAAGGAAATTATATAGGATATTGCCACAATATTCTGTAATTTAATAGTCTACCGCGGTTTCACTGATTAGTGCAGATTTTCAGATTTTGTGAATATCCTAGCAACGAGAACATAACGTAATAACGTTCCGTGCACAATAGACTATTGACGCAATTACCGGTTAAATAGTCCTGGTCTGTGAATACCCTGATGGCACCAGTACCTAAGCAATCTTTTTGTTTTTAATGCATTTATGAACAGTTTTTCTTTTGCCCGGCGTAGTTCAGTCTCTTACATGTTGTGACACTTCGATTTTCATTTGAGGTAAATTTTGCTTCGGTAGGTAGACGTTTTAGATTATAAGGTTGCCTTTTGCTTTTAATGAACTGATATTTTTATAAAAGGTCGCGCATTTTATGCCCCCGCCTGCTGAACGCAGGAGTGGGGCATGCATATAGCATTTCACAGTGATGTTACGTCCGTATGTGCTTACGTGCGTACATGCCTATGTCACGTTTCTCTTGGGGTTCATAACTTGGGTACCTTTTATGCTAGGAAGTTGAAATTCGGTATGCTACTTACCCAGCACTAAGCTTTTAACTCTAAGCTAGATTTCCTTCTGGATCATGCCCTGGGGTGGGACTAGGGGTCAAAATGTATACAAATGTTTAAAAATGTATAAGTTTACATTCAAATTTACATTGACATTTACGTCCGTGTTTCTCTTGGAGGTCATAACTTTGGTACCTTTTATGCTATGAAGTTGAAATCTGGTTTGCTACTTACCCAGACCTCCAACTACGTGCTGAGTTCTCCCTGGATCATGCCCTGGTGTGGGGTTAGGGGTCAAAATATATTACAGGTAAAAATTGGGTACATTTTACGCTAGGAAGTTGAAATTTGGTATGTTATACTTAGGTCATAACTTAGGTATCTTTTATGCTTGGAAGTTGCAATTTTGTTTGCTACTTACCCAGACCTTAATCTTCAAGTCTGTGCTACAGTTACCCCTGAGTCATGCCCTGAGATTGGGCTAGGGGTCAAAATGTATAACATGTCAAACTTGGGTACCGTTATGTCAACGCGGAGAGGTAGAAAATGTAGATCACTGCTTTTTGATGTGCACTTTTTACCGAAACAAACGAGCGGAACTAATTCGTATTATTTCTCAGTTTTGTAGGGTAACTATTGATTGTTTGTTGCGTGGAAACCATGATTTATCACATCAAACAAATGTCCATATATTCGAGGCTGTGCAAGAATACATCAAAAACAGTGAAATATTTTAAGACAGGTGCACTGGCACTGTAGCAACTTATAACTTATAATTTATTATGATTTCTAATTATGATTTTGTACTGGCTTTGAATATAGTACATTTTAGTTAGTCTTGGAAAGATACATAAGTATATATCATAAATAATCTCTTAAACTGAATAAGAGTCCCTCAGCTGCCCGGGCTTTGTACGTTTGACCTGTGCTCTCAACCCTCTGTAGATTCGGTATAATCAATCTCCACCCGTTGTATGGCTTATGCCTGTGAAGTATTTATTTCTTTTTTTTTCTACATTAATAATTCATTTTTTCTTCTTGTACTTCTTTACTAGTTTGCCTTTTGTTTATAGCATATTATGGTAATTTCTTGTAAGTATTCATGATTTCCGTCTCTTATATAACAATCTGCTTACTCTTTAAATATGTTTTGGCCATAAATGTTCACAACAGATAGTGCTGTGGGGGTGGGGGGGGGGGGGGGGTGGGGGGGGGGGGGGGCGTGTAACTTCCTATATTATGACATAGTGCGACTGTGCGTGCCGAATGGCTCCCTTTTTCAGCGCTGCTAGGTATATGATTGGCCTCCTTTTTTCAACAAAAAATATATGACTGAAAATATATTTCTTGATTCGTATGTGAAAGGCCCCACTTTTCTGACATCCTGGTAAATGCGTATATTTTTTTCGCTCAGAGGTTTGTCAAGGGTGCTTGTTCTCTTGGTATTCAATGAGTTGAATGTTATATTTGTCTAACTACCAGCAATAAATGGGTATACAAGTCAAAGGGCAGTGTATGAATGGGTCAACATTTTGGACGATCAAGTATAGGCCAGGTATATGCATCAGGAAAACAAGCCTATATAATTTTGACCCCCTTAAACCCCACTTTTATATAGTAAAACTGGGGTATACAGGGGTATGCATTATTTTTCTTATTTCTGCTCAAAACATAGATTGTGGGTACTCGTTAGAACCGCCTCAAACGAGGCGGTTATAACGAGTACCCATAATCTATGTTTTGAGCAGAAATGTGAAAAATATCAGAATTTTTTATATGAAAATTTTCATTTTTTGGTGGTAAAATTTTCAGTAGTTTTGAATAGGCATGTTTTCGTAATGAATGGGGGTAGGTTTCGAAATACTGGCTCGCACACCTGTACCACATTTACCCCCGAGTAACCCCCCCCCTCCCCCACCACCCCCGAGAGATATTGTATGTGTTAGGAGATGAACTAAATAAGCAGAATGATTTCGTTCAAATCCTAATTAGTATTGTGTGTATGCATGACTGTATTGTGATTTCGAAGAAATAAAACATGTTTTAACCAAAACCGCTGTTGTATAAAAGGGGGAATTTTGAGCATGTAACCCTATAATGAAAACAGCGTTTTAAAACTTCCTTATTTATTTTCGTGCTGTTGACACAATACAATAGTGCATTCATTTAAGTCTGCATTCATGCATACAAAAGCGAATGACATAAATAGTATCAAATCAGTTTAGGCCACCCTGATGAGGACGTACCTTTTTGTAGCTTTTACTACTCTTTGACGACAAATAGATAAAATATTTCTTATTTTTTTTTTCAAAAAAAAAAAAAAAAACGAAAAAAAGTTTGACATTTCATGCAAACTGTCTATATTGAAATGAGTCTGTAAGCGGACAATGAAGGTCCGGATCAAACTACGTGGTCATGCAGGCTGATATGGGGTTTTTTGTTATGTATGCAATCAAGGCCTTTTATTGCATGAAATGGCCCATGTACTTTAACGCTTAGGACTCAGAGTAAAATTTTCAGCAGACAACATATTGAAATATTTTTCTTATTTTTCCCTGAAAACAAGATTTGACATTTGAATAAGAAACAATATCAATTTGTCGTCTGCTGAACTAGCCCAAAGAGTGGTAAAGGTTAATGCATACTTGAGCCGCAACGTGAGGGAATGTACCGTCTGACATGTGCGCCCAATGAAGACACAAATCAGCCTGCGCACCTGCACGGTCAGATCGGAGTTTTCGTTGTCCCCATTAAGAAATTCTGCATCCTTGGCTATCCAAAATGCGTCCAGTGAAGATTCTGATCAAACTGTGCGTCCGTATGTACCTTATGTACATATTTACCTTAAGTATTCGGACAGACATGACTGAGCTAACAGTGTAGATCCAGAGTCTTCAATATTTGACATTTAACCAATGGCTGTTCCATTGTCTCTATGTAAATAACTGGACCATGGGATAATTTTCAGTTTTGAAAATTATCCCATAGTTTATTTATAGATCTCACAGGTGTACTTTAGAATGTCTGCATATCAGTGCACCTTAAAGGTTTATCACTCTGGGCTAATTCTGCAGACAATGACAAGTTTTTGTTTTCTGGGAAAAATAAGAAAAATATTTCAAAATTTTGTATGTTGAATTTTCAGCAGACATTTTGAAATATTTTGATATTTTTTTCCCAGGAAACAGGATTAGACGTTTCATGCAACTTGTCTCCAAATGTCAAAATGTTTTCTGGAAAAAAATAAACGTATCATCAATATGTTGTTTGCTGAAATTGCCCAGAGAGTGCTAACCGTCAATTTTCAGCAGATGACATTTCAAAATAGTTTTCTTATCTTTTTTCTCAGGAAACAGGATTTCATGTAAATTGTCTCCAAAAGAGACAGTTTGCATGAAATGTCAAATTCTATTGGCTGGAAAAAATAAGAAAAGTATTATCAAATGTATTGTCTTCTGAAATTGTCCAGAGAGAGGTAAAGGTTAGAAGCACTTCAAATTTATGTCTGCACTGAGCAACTTCCTATTTAAAAATAACACAATTCAATTTTTGTTGAATAAAACACATAAAACCAGACTGTCTGGAGTATATTATAATGACCAAAGCTACAGCAGACTAACCAGAATACACCAAAATTTGCTGATGTAATTTCTTTTGACTGACATGATTGCAACCAATCAGATTTTAGCAGTAGTGCCTCAGTAAGTTTAATTTAAAAAAGGCGGGGTGCTGCATCATTTTAAGTAAACAAGGTCAATAGGTCCAGCATTACATCGGACTGGGTATTACCACTTTACCATGAAAATATACAAATAAAATAAAAATGAAAAGAAGGAGAAAAAGATATACTAAATAAATAAAAGTATAGTTTTTGTAAGAAAAAAAAACACACAAAAAAATACAGTCCCATACATTGGTTTAAACAGATAAACCATGTTATTGTCTCGTTTTGGGAATACTGTAAATTATATCATAGTTTGGTGACCTTTCACTGTCTGACCCAAACTCGGCTCCGCCTCGTTTGGGGTCAGACAGTGAAAGGTCACCAAACTATGGTATAATTTATAGTATACCCAAAACCTCGACAATAACCATGGTTTATCTATAACTTATCCAGCAATTCTCACACACATAAACAGATACACGTATTTAGCCTAAGTTGTCAGATACGCATGCCTTAGCAAACAGTATACCTAGATCCGACGCTGCATTTTGCCCCTCCCCTAGTAGGGTTATAGACACATTATCAGGTTGTCCGATGGACTTGATCACATTTATAGGTTTAACGAATTTTAGTCTGGAGACAGCGTGAGGATTTGCGATGGCGTGCCATCGACTGCGCGATCGTTGGAAGTTTTTCTTTCTTTCTTTCTTACTTTCTTTCTTTCGAAATTAATCCGTTTAGCGTGAGAACGAACTGACCTCAATGAGAACGAATCGACCAAGATAAAAAAAGGACGAATTGATCGAAGAAAATATTGTTGAGTACGAACTGACCGAAAAATGAGTGCGAATTGACTTGAGTACGAATTGATTTGAGTACGAAATGACTTCGTGCCATCAAAACAACTACATAAAAATGAACTTTACAAATAGTAACGAAAGCGAAACCTGTAATATATGAGTACCCACTGTCGAGCTACTGAATGCCCCAGCTAGGGAGTACAGAGGACGAATACGCAACTAGCAGGAAAATTTTAAAAGAAATTCGTCGGGAAAATTTTGAGAAAAGTATCGAAGAAAAAGGGTCATTTTTGCATACAAACGACTACATGTATATTGAGACGGGTACCTTAGTTCGAGCTCCTGGGTACACAGCAAGGGTGTTTTCAAAGAGATGAAACTTGGTGAGTATAGAGCAACTGGCAGGAAAATTTTAAAAGAAATTCGTCTGGAAAAGTTTGAGAAAAATATCGTAGAAAAAGGGTCACTTTTGCATACAAACGACTATATTGAGACGGGTACCCAAGTTCGAGCTCCTGCGTGGATGATTCGAACTCGTTTTTGAGTCCCTACGATATTCTTCCGATAGCTCAAGGAAACAAATAGTTAAGGAAATTTTCTTATCTTATCGTCGAATTGTATGTTGTGTGTACTTATCAGAATCGCCTCATCGAGGCGATTCTAATGAGTACACTCAATATACAATCACTGTGTAGAAAATCGAAAAGATTTCCCTTAATTATCGCTACCCTTCCTGAACTGGTGCCATGATTAACCCTCAGTGGCTCGAACTACCCATGTCTCGAACGAATTTCCATGGTCCCAAAGATGTTCGAGGCACTGAAGTTCGACTGTATGTTAAAACACTTAAAAATCTTTTTCTCCAGAACTAAGAAAGCTTTGAGGCCGAATCTTGGTATACAGCATCGGGGACTCAAGGTCTACCAAGTTTTTGAAAATGATGAGGCTAGGATGTCCTTTGACGGTTTTATGGTGTGGTCAAATTTGTGTCCCAGTTGCTGTGGCAATACTGGAAGACTGTTGCATGGCATTTGCAAATATGCAGGTTAGCGAATTGTGGCCCATGGACCTCTTGTTTATGATTACCATACTAGTAGTATAGGGTGCCACTCATGCTTTCCAGTATCTAAAGCAACAGTGCAGACTTTGATTGGACGCCGCGCGTTTCGGCGTCTGATCTGGGTCTACACTGTTTGCAAATATCCCTTTAATGGGACGCTAGGCTTCAATGGGTCAAGGTCTCGTTGTAGAGCTTGATGGTTCCTCTCTCTAGCATTTGTTCAAATGTAAGGCGAAGGGAGAGCTGGTGCCATCGCTTTTTGAGGCTTTCGTGCGTATTTTCTAGCCGTTATACAGTCGAAGTAAATCTTTGGGACCACTGAAATCTGTTCTAGAGTTAGGTAGTTCGAGCCACAGAGGGTTAATCAAAGCGCCGGGTCAGGAGGCAAATTGAGGTAATTAAGGAAGTCTTTTCGATCTGCGATAAAATAATGGTGAGCGTATAATCGGCTCAATGAAGCTATTCTAAGAGTACAAGTAACAAACAGTTTCAAGATAAAATAAAAAAATCCCTAAAATATCCTTAAAAACTGTTTTTTGAGCTATGGGAAGAATTATCTAAGGACTCGATCAGCCACGGTAAACGGGCTACCGGTGTTGAGGTCACTGAAATTTTACTGCAGTTTGATTGCTCTTCCTCCAGGTGTCATATTGATAGCTTTTGAGATCTGTACCTCAGCACCGCCTGCATTGGGTAAGAACTGATAAACGACGGGTTCTTTTTTTTTTGTTTCGGCCCTAGGTCAGTTATTTGGTTGAGCTTTTCGGCCAAATTTTAAACCGCTTATATGATTCGTTTATGGATGCGAAGGACGAGAGGATGAGGTTTACGGACCTGGTAATGTGGCGTCTGTGTCTGGCTTATGTAAGCGCACGATAAGAGATTACCTTGCTGCGGTTTTTTGATAAGCACACAACAACGTGGGGCTTGCAGCAAGGAAACATTATCACCCGACAAAAAGATCACCTTGCTGCAGTTTATAATAAGCACACAACAACGTATAGCTTGCAATAGGAAAATATATGTATGTGATAGAAAAATAAATTTGCTGCAGTACATGATAAGCATGCAACAACGGATGGCTTGCAGCAGGGACAAACATGAAGTAGCACACGATAAAAGATTACCTTGCTACAGTATATGATTAGTATACAGCAGCAGAGAAATATTAGCACACGGTAAAAGATCCCAATGCTGCAGTTTATGAATAGCACACAACAACGTATAGCTTGCAGCAGGGAGATATTAGCACACGATAAAAGATTAACTTGCTGCATTTTATAATTAGCACACAACAACGTATGGCGATCAGCAGAGAAATATTAGCCCACGGTAACAGATTACCTTGCTGCAGTGTATGATTAGCATGCAACAACGTATGACTTGCGGCAGGCAAACATAAGCATACGATAAAGGAGAAGTTTGCTTCAGTTTATGATTAGCAGACAGCAATGTATGGCTTGGAGGAAATTATTAGCATACAATAACGGATTAACTTGCTACACTATATAATTCATAATAGCATACAACAACGTGTGGCTTGCAGCAGGAAATATTAGCTGCAGTATACCATTAGCATACAATAACATATGACTATCAGCAGAGAAATATTAGCACCCGATTAAAAGATACCTTTGCTGCAGCTAATGATAAGCGTAACAACGTATGGTTATAAACAGGAAAATGTTAGCACATCATAAAATATTACACTGCTGCAGTATATGATGAGCATACAACAACGTATGGCTCTATCAGGAAAATATTAACACACGATGAAAGATTACCTTGCTGCAATTAGTGATTAGCATACAACAACGCATGACTATCTGGGCCCAGTTGTTCAAAGCGTCGTTAGCTTAACGAGCTCGTTAAGGGTCATTTCGTTAACTGTTTTAGTGGAGTCAATATACAATATTCTGATATTTTTTGCTGAAAAAATGTGAGTAGCTTTTGCACTGCAAAAGCTACTCACATTTTTTCAGCAAAAAATTTCAGCATATTTGCGTATCACTCGATGTAAATTTTAACGAATCGTTAACTAACGACATCGTTAGCTTTGAACAACTGGGCCCAGAAGGGAAAAAGATACCTTTGCTGCCATTAATGATAGGCATGTAACAACGTATGGTTATAAACAGGGAAGTATTAGCACACCATAAAATATTACCCTGCTGCAGTATATGATAAGCTTACAACAACATATGGCTCTATCATCTGGGAAATATTAGCACACGATGAAAGATTACCTTGCTGTAGACAGCAACGTATGGCTTGCAGGGAAGTATTAGCATACAATAACGGATTAACTTGCTACAGTATATAATTCATAATAGCATTCCACAACGTATGGCTTGCTGCAGGAAATATCAGAAGACGATAGAAAATAAACCTCGCTGCAGTATACAATTAGCATACAACAACGTATTACCGTCAGCAGAGAAATATTAGCGCACGATAAAAAAGATACCTTTGCTGCAGTTAATGGTAAGCATACCAACGTATGGTTATAAAGAGGGAAATATTAGCACACCATAAAATATTACACTGCTGCAGTATATGATGAGCATACAACAACGTATGGCTCTATCAGCAGGAAAATATTAGCACACGATGAAAGATTACCTTGCTGCAATTAGTGATTAGCATACAACAACGCATGACTATCTGGGCCCAGTTGTTCAAAGCGTCGTTAGCTTAACGAGCTCGTTAAGGGTCATTTCGTTAACTGTTTTAGTGGAGTCAATATACAATATTCTGATATTTTTTGCTGAAAAAATGTGAGTAGCTTTTGCACTGCAAAAGCTACTCACATTTTTTCAGCAAAAAATTTCAGCATATTTGCGTATCACTCGATGTAAATTTTAACGAATCGTTAACTAACGACATCGTTAGCTTTGAACAACTGGGCCCAGAAGGGAAAAAGATACCTTTGCTGCCATTAATGATAGGCATGTAACAACGTGTGGTTATAAACAGGGAAGTATTAGCACACCATAAAATATTACACTGCTGCAGTATATGATGAGCATACAACAACATATGGCTCTATCAGGAAAATATTAACACACGATGAAAGATTACCTTGCTGCAATTAGTGGTTAGCATACAACAACGCATGACTATCAGAAGGGAAAAAGATACTTTTGCTGCCATTAATGATAGGCATGTAACAACGTATGGTTATAAACAGGGAAGTATTAGCACACCATAAAATATTACCCTGCTGCAGTATATGATGAGCATACAACAACATATGGCACTATCAGCTGGGAAATATTAGCACACGATGAAAGATTACCTTGCTGCAATTAGTGATTAGCATACAACAAGTATGGCCTGCAATAGGTAAAATATTAGCACATAATAAAATATTACCTTGATGCAGTTTATATTAAGCATACTGCAACGTATGGCTTGCCGCAGGAACATATAAGCGCAGATAAAAGATTACCGTGCTGCAGTACACGATTATCAAGCAACAACATATTACTTGTAGCAGTTAAATATAAGCACACGACACGATAATAGATCGGATGGCATCGGGTAGTCAAATAGCGTGTTCAGGGGCAGATTGGGAGCGGGTACGGGGGTTCGGTCGAAAACCTTTTGACTCAAGATTTCACTGGGCCTCCGTATTTTCTTCACACCAGTGCTCATACGTAGGCCTGCCGTAATGTCTTATCAGCAGTGCTTTTTATAGTTTCCTACATGCCTGACACATTATTTTAACTGTGTCATAACAAATCAAGATATTTTGTTTTAAAGCAAATGACCCTCATGGTTTGACATGTCATTGAGTCATCACCATCATCATCATCATCATCATCATCATCAATTTTCAGCTTATATCTTGGCCCAAGTAATGTCCTCTCAGCGGTGCTTATACATGGGCCTGTTGTAATGTCTTCTTAGCAGTGCTCATACACAGTCTTCCCAGCGATGCTCATACAAGGCCCTCCAGTAATGTCTTCTCATTGGTGCTCATACAGTGGCATGCAATAATGTCTTCTCAGCGCTGCTCATGCATGGGCCTGTTGTAATGTCTTCTCAATGGTGCTCATACATGGGCTCTTTGTAATGTCTTCTCAGTAGAGCTCATAAATGGGCCTCCAGTAATGCTTTATCATTGTTGCTAACACACGGGGGTGCTGTAATGTTTTCTCAGTAGAGCTCATAAATGGGTCTCAAGTAGTGCCTTATCATTGGTGCTGATACATTTACCTGCTGTATTGTCTTCTTAGCAATGGTCACACGTGGCCCCGCAGTAATATCTCCTTAGCTGTGCTAATACATGTACATGGGCCTGCTGTAATGTTTTCTCAGCGGTGCTCATACATGGGCCTGCTGTAATGATCTTCAGCGGTGCTCATACATTGGCCTGCAGTAATGTTTTCTCAGCGGTGCTCATACGTGGGCCTGCTGTAATTGCTCTCAACGATGCTCATACATGGGCCTGTTGTAATGTCTTCTCAGCAGTGCTCATACATATACCTCCTGTATTGTCTTCTGAATGTTGTTCATACTTGGGCCTGCAGTAAACATTTCTTAGCAGTGCTAATACATGTACATGGACCTGCAGTTATGTCTTCTCAGCAGAGCACATACATGGACCTGCTGTAATGTCTTCTTATTGGTGCTCATAAATGAACCTGCTGTAATGTCTTCTCAACGGTGTTTATACATGGGCTTGTTGTAATGTCTTCTTAGCAGTGATCATACACAGACCCGCTGTAATGTCTTCTCAGCGATGTTCATACATGGGCCGGCTGCAATGTATTCTCAGAAGTTCTCATACATGCGCCGGCTGTTATGTCTTCTCAGCTGTGCCCATACGTGGGGCTGCTATAACGGCTCTCAGCGATGCTCATACATAGGTCTGCTGTAATGTCTTCTCAGCAGTACTCATACATGGGCCTGCCGTAATGTCTTCTCATTGGTGCTCATACATGGGCCTGCAGTACTGTTTTCTCAGCGATGCTCATACATGGCCTCCAATTATTTCGTCTCAGCTGAGTTCATACATAGCCTCCAGTAATGTCTTATCATTGGTGCTGTTACATGGGCCTCCTGTGATGTCTTCTCAGCGGTGCTCATACATGGACCTGCTGTAATGCCCTCTCAGAGATGTTCATACTTGGGCCTGCAGTAATGTCTTCTTAGCGGTGCTCATACACGTATAAGGGCCTTTTCAGCAGTGCTCATATTTTGCCTGCTGTAATGTCTTCTTAAAAGTGCTCATACATAGACCTTCTGTACTGTTTTCTTAGCGATGTTCATACTTAGGCCTGCAGTAATATCTTCTTAGCAGTGCTAGAACATGTACATGGGCCTGCAGTAATGTCTTCTCAGCAGTGCTCATACATGGACCTGCAGTAATGTTTTCTCAGCATTGCACATATATTGATCTGCAGTAATGTCTTCCCAGCAGTGCTCATACATGGGCCTGCAGTAATGTTTTGTCAGTGGTGTTCATACATGGGCCTGCTGCAATGTCTTCTTAGCGGTGCTCATACATGTATAAGGGCTTTTTCAGCAGTGCTCATACATTTGCCTGCTGTAATGTCTTCTCAAAAGTGCTCATACATTTCTTCTTCTGTACTGTTTTCTTAGCGACGTTCATGCTTAGGCCTCCAGTAATATCTTCTTATACATACCATGGCCTGCAGTAATGTCTTCTTAGCGGTGCTCATACATGTATATACGGGCCTTTTCAGCAGTGCTCATACATTTGCCTGCTGTAATGTCTTCTCAAATGTGCTCATACATTTCTTCTTCTGTACTGTTTTCTTAGCGATGTTCATGCTTAGGCCTCCAGTAATATCTTCTTAGCAGAGAACTCGCATGGGCCTGCTGTAATGTCTTCTATAGCGGTGCTCATACATAGACCTGCTCTAATGTCTTCTCAGCAGTGCTCCTACATGGGCCTGCTGTAATGTCTTCTCATCGGTGCTCATACATCGGCCTGCTGTAATGTCTTCTTATTGGTGCTCATACATCGGCCTACAGTACTGTTTTCTCAAAGGTGCTCATAAATGGCCTCCAGTTATTTCGTCTCAGCGGAGTTCATACATAGCCTCCAGTAATGTCTTATCATTGGTGCTGTTATATGGGCCTCCTGTGATGTCTTCTCAGCGGTGCTCATACATAGACCTGCTGTAATGCCCTCTCAGAGATGTTCATACTTGGGCCTGCAGTAATGTCTTCTTAGCGATGCTCATACATGTATAAGGGCCTTTAGTAATGTCTTCTCAGCAGTTCTCAAACGTGGGCCGGCTGTAATGTCTGCTATAGCGGTGTTCATACACGGGCCTGCTGCAACGGCTCTCAGCGATGCTCATACATGGGCCTCCAGTAATATCTTCTTAGCAGAGCTCATGCATGGGCCTGCTATAATGTCTTCTCATTGGTGCTCATACACGAGCCTGCTGTAATGTTATCTCCTTGGTGGTCATACACGGGCCTGCAGTAATGTCTTCCTTGATGCTCATACACGAAACTGTTGTAATGTCTTCTCTTTGGTGCTTATACACGGGCCTACAGTAATGTTTTCTCAGCGATGCTCATACATGGCCTTCAGTAATGTCTTCTAAGCAGAGCTCATACACAGGCCTGCCATAATGTCTTCTCATTTGTGCTCATACATGAGCCAAATTATATATGATTCTCATTTAATATGATCTGGTCATCATTCATTATACCCCGCTCCCCGTTTTTGTGCGGGGGTATACTGTTTTCACGTTGTCTTGTCTATATATTAATCTTTCCATCCATTGCGTTTTGACGTCTTCTTGTTATCTTGCTAAATAATGTATCACATGACCGTCAGGTTCTTCAGTGAAATAACCCATGTCATAAAAATCATATAACCAAACGTGTATTAACACATGCAAGGGCTTCCCATTGGTTTGCATTAAATAATATGCGAACTATTTTAGTGGTGTAGCACTATTGAATCCTTGGTAGTGAGTTGTTCTGTTTAGCTAAGGAAAGCCGTTATCTTTATATATTTTATGCATTTTGTCGTCGGAAGGGTCATGGAAACAGAATCTTACATTCGTGGTAATATGACATTTTTGAATTTTTTGGCCCACCCGGAGGCTCGACAAATACCGAAATTACTCAATGTGATTCATGAATGTTATTTAAATGAACACTCATGTAAGATCCTCTATTTATCAGAAGGTAGCCATTACTTTGCGGGGGATATCTAATAAGCACTGCTCACTGACATATCTTATTCTTAGCAGTGTTCATAAATCCGCGCAGTCTGCTCGCGGCCTTCCCTGTCTGCTATCAGAATCATTGGATACTACAGAATGTATAAAAGGAGATCAAAGGTTCGGATGATACTTTGCTTAACGCAGGATAATCTGAATCTACGCATTTTGTGCATGCTCGAAGGCACTTTTCGTTTGACTCTGGAAAAGTGACAACGAAAAGTTGGTATGCTGGATATTAACCCATTTACGCCGAGTGGATTCTTCTACCTCAAGTATTTGGACAGGTTTATTATCAAAAGAAGGGGTGTCTGGTTAGTTTTTATCATTACCATGTTTTATAGAAACTCCGATAATACAAACAGTGTTGACCCTGATCAGACGCCGCGTTATGCGGCGTCTGATCTGAGTCAATACTGTTTGCCAATGCCCCTTTTATGGGACGCCAGGCTTAAAAGGGTTAAAAATATTATTACTTTCCCATCGAAGGACGTTCATACTAAATAATCGTCCAAGTAATACTGGGCAATACCTACAACATGTACGTACAAATTTTGTAAAATTGATTAGCCCTGAGTTTCTGACGTGGACCATAACGTCCTCGAATTTGGATAGGCGAATCGATGCAACTAGGAGTCTAATATCAAAAACAGAATGGCAAACAGTGTAGATCCTAATGAGACGGCTCTTTACGAGCCATGTCATCTAGATCTACACTGTTTGCAAAGGTATATGTTTTGGTCCACAGGGTTGAAAGAGTGAAATCAAATATTAAATTAACTGTGTAAATGTGGTATACGCAAACTAATTGCTCAAATGTATCAAATGCTTTTAACCCCTGTCCTTCTGAACCCGGATATGTCCTGTTTTTGCAAACAGTATAGATCCAGATCAGTTGGCTTCTGAAGAAGCCAACTGATCTGGATCTGTACTGTTTGTCATCAAGTATGTAAATTTGTATCAACAACTTGGATCAAGTAATGGGCTGAAAATTAGAAATGGGCGTGGTAATCTAATTTATTCAACATGACAACCCAGTGGGCACATGACATTTATACAACGTCATCTCAACGTCGATGCAACGTCATGACGTTGCATCGACGTTGAAGCGACGTTGTATAGACGTCATGTGTCTGCTGGGAAGGGTTAAAAGGAATGGGTACACTTGGTAGAGATTCCGCCCTTTTCACAGATGATACAATTTTTGCGACTTCTTGCTTGCTTTCTCGCACCCGTCTTTTCCGAAATGGTCAAAAAAATAACAAAGATAAACACATATTGTTAAATATCTTCTGGGTTTTGGTGACTAATAGTCTTCTCTCTCCCTCTCTCTCTCTCTCTCTCTCTCTCTCTCTCTCTCTCTCTCTCTCTCTCTCTCTCTCTCTCTCTACCAGCACCCACATTGATCTACCTACCTAACTACCCATCTACCTACCTACCTTTAATACCCTTGACCTTACATAAATGAAATGTTAATCGGACACCCAGGCTTTTATCCTTATGTGTCTAGCTTTCTTCGACAGGCTGAAAATACGTTTTTATATCGGTATTTATTAGTGGATATGGTATGAAATCAGGAAGTTAAAATTCTTTCAACCTTTACCACTCTCTGGACTAATTCAGCAGACGACAAATTGGTGATATGTTTCTTACTTTTTTCAGAAAACAGGATTTGACATTTCAAGCAAACGGTCTCTCTGTTGGAGACAGTTTGCATGAAATGTCAAATCCTGTTTTCTGGAAAAAAAAAGTATGGAAAATATTTCAAAATGTCGTCTGCTGAAATTGTTATCCAGCATGTGGAGCGTTAAGAAAGTTTTATAGGTGACGATTAGGTATCTGAGTATTTGTGTAGTCACTTCATTTATCAGACATGTGAAAACTGTTGAAATATTAATGTAAAGGAGAACTGTGGGGAAACCCCTGGTAAGAATATTTATATTTATTTGATCAGGTTCAATCCGCTCAAAAATGCGGCTCTTATCCCAATGTCGGGTTTTTACAATGCAAAATGTAAAAATACGTTTTTTTTTTTTTGTTTTTGTTTTTTTTTTTTTTGCGTCGATAAGGACAGTAAATTTAGAAATTTTTACAATTAGTGTATGTGGTTGTGTCATGTCTCCCAGTCTGGGAGAACTTGTGTTATTGTTGTTGTTTTTTGTTTTGTAACTGATGTCTGTTTATCCGTCCGTCTGTTTGTAATAAAATGCGTCCAGCCATATCTTACTATACGGTTTAAAAAATGAGCACTCTGGGTAAAAATTTCAGCAGACGACCTATTGAAATAGTTTTCTTATTTTTAGTTTGTTTTTTTTTTTTTTTTTTTTTTTTTGTTTTTTCAGAGAACAGGTTTGGACATTTCATGCAAATTGTCTCCACTGGAGGCAATTTGCTTAAAATGTCAAAACCTGTTTTCTAGGAAAAATAAGAAATATCATCAATGTGTCGTCTGCTGAATTAGTCCGGAGAGTGGTAAAGGTTAAGATACAGCTTTTCATTCATTCATTTTCTTTTTGAAGTAGGTTAGTCATTATTCATCCCTTTTATGTCCCAGCCTCGAAAAATCGAGAGATATATTATAATAGCCATTTCCATCCGTCTGTTCGTAATGCTTTTGGTATCAGCCATTTGTGTTAGGGTCTTGAAATTTCATATGTGAGTTCCCCATGAAAAAATAAAATAAAATAAAAATAAATAAATAAATAAAAATAAATAAAATAAAAATAGAAAATAAATAAAAAAATAAAAACAGTGTAAAATTGATAAAAAAGAAAATAAATAAAATAATAAAAAAATAATAATAATAAAAAGAGAAATAGTAAAGAAATGTAGTGCCGTTATCAAAAGTTCGGGAAGAGTATTTGAGCTAGTGCTTTAATATGCGGCATGCTATTTGGGGCTGTGATATTTTTTACTGATTATGGTTACACAAATTCAGACCCACCACCCCCCTCCCCCAACCTCCAGACCCTCATAAAGATGACTGGTGTCCGGTCCGAACACAGTGATACTTATTTGGTACAGCAGAGCTAAAACTATCGTACCCGTCAACGATAAATGAGCCGCGCCAAGCGAAAATGTATCTTCGAGCATGCGCAAAACAAGCAGTTCCGATTCTTGACTGGTTCCCTCACCCTATAGCTCAATACTTCGCATATATTCTTATAGAACACAGGAAACCAGTTACTTCAGATTCATCCCAAGCATGCGCAAAGTATCTCCCGACATTTGCTCTCCATTAACACATTCTAAAGCGTGCAATTGTGCTGTTAGCGGACAGTAGGATGCGGATGCGCAGTCTGATCTGGGCCTTCGCTATCCTCATATGCTCGAAGACATAGCGAGGCCCAAATGTTTCTATATTTCGAGTTAGCGTCAACGCAAAATATAGAAATTTCTACATTTTTACATTTGGCGTTAAGGCGAAGTATTTGTTCCACAGACTAAATTATGGTTCCCTCCTCAATCTGTTTCAGAAGCTTGGTCCTTGATGATCAATATCGGTGGTCGGGCCCATCGTGGACCTGTTTGTGGTTTTCTTATGTTCTGGCTTCCGATCGCCATTGACATGATTGAGACATTTTCCTTGTTTCATTCCAGTGCATGAGATATATGTATTTCACTGAGCTACTTCAGTCATTGAGGTAGTAATTCGGAGATGCATCAAAATTATAGGTTAATACTTGTAGGCACTCTGGGTAAATATTTTAGCAGACGACTTATTGAAATATTTTTTCCCAGAAAATGGGATTAAACATTTCATGCAAATTGTTTCTAATTGAGACAATTTGCATGAAAAGTCAAGTCCTGTTTTCTGGAAAAAATAAGAAAAATACCATCAGTTTGCCGTCTGCTGAATCTGCCCATATAGCAAGTGTTAAAGGGTCACAATCCCGGTGCGAAATTTTGCACTTAACCCTTAAAGCCTCATTCATAAATATAGCAGACGACATTAAAATTCATTTCAAAAATCACAGAAAATAAGATGACATTTCATATGAATCGTCTGCAGGCCTTTCACTTAAAATGTCAAGCTTTATTTTCTATAAAAACATGTATTTAAGAATTTCGTCCGCTGCAGTTTTTTAATGCAGATCCATTCATTATTTTTGTAAATTTTAACCAAAACCTATGCTAACCTTCTCGCCGAGATCATATTGTTTCTTGACCCTCCCAACCCCACGCCATACCACGCCCCTAGTTGAGCTGTTTTTGTTTTAATCGCTTTTTTCTGCAGTTTGGCTTTCAGATTACGTCTAGCATGTTTTCAGGAAATATCATACCGTAATAACGCCAAGTGTTGGGGCAGACTAACAAGCTGACCTATGCAAGCAATGTAGACCCGGATGCCGTAGAAAGCGGAGTCTGGTCAGGGCCTACACTGTTCGCCACTCATTCAGCAGTTTTTGTACACAGTGATAAGTAGTGCAATGGTTTTATTTAGAATTTTAGGGCAAGTGCGGTAAAGAGTTAGGGTTTCCCAATATTTAGATTTAATACGGTAAATGACATTTGAGCCGTAACATGAGAAATAGGACCTGATGACACATGCGCGCAACGAAGGCACACATCAGTCTGATCACACACTTCGTTGATCGCATAGAGGATCTTTCGCTACTATAGAAGACATTGATAAAAATCGTGAAGGCTCTGATCAAACGGCACGGAATGTGCAGGGTGTGAACTGCATCTTTACCATCAGGAAAACACGCCTTTATAATTTTGACCCCCTTAAACCCCACTTTTATATAGTAAAACTCGGGTTTACAGGGGTATACATTATTTTTCTTATTTCTGCTCAAAAACATAGATTGTGGGTACTCGTTAGAACCGCCTCGCCGAGGCGGGTCTAACGAGTACCCACAATCTATATTTTGAGCAGAAATATAGAATTATCAGGATTTTTGTCTGAAAATTTTCAATCTTTATGGTGGTAAAATTTTCAATATATTTGAATAGGCGTGTTTTCGTAATGCTAGGAGCACATATTAGAAGGTACATTTTCTCACGTTCAGGCTCATTTTCTAAGTGTGTCTCATGTGACCTTTGACACAATAGCACATGTCTCAGTTGTTAATGACTGTGGTCCGGACATGCGCGGCTAGTCTTTTAACCTTTACCACTCTTTGATGCAAGATAAAAGAAACTTTATTCGTAGTTAGTGCTGTCAGCAACTGTATTTAATTCTTTCGGCGCCAAATTTCAGACTACATTTGTCGTCTGATTTGTTTTTTAACAAACTATTGATTGGAAAAAAAAAATATATGTAAACTTGAAAAAAAAAACAAAAAAAAAAAAAAAAAAAAAAACTGAATGACAAACAGCGTAAATCCAGATGATTATGAGCCGTCTCATATGGATCTACGCTGTTTGCAAAACCTATTATTATCGCCTGAGGAAAAGAGATAATCACGAATATGCCATACAAACGAAAGAAATCTGCAAAACGTCCTTTTCTGTTATTATTGTAAAAGAGCATGCCATCTTGTGTTTTCAAGATCATTACGAAAACATGCCTATTCAAATATACTGAAAATTTTGCCACCAAAAAATGAAAATTTTCAGATAAAAAAATTCTGATTTTTTTCATATTTCTGCTCAAAACATAGATTGTGGTACTCGTTAGAACCGCCTCGGGGCTATTTCGGCGCCATCCGAAAAATGATTATATATTGCTAAGCAGTTACATTTTTCTAAGGCTAAAAATAAGCAAAAATCAAAATGTGCGTATACAAGAACAAAAGTCTTAATCATTCGAAAAAACTTACAAGTATCCCGTTTTCAATTTTATTATTTCCCTGTTTAAGTTTGTTCTAACCTTGCAGTTTTACCGTCACATCACGAAAACATGCCTATATAATTTTGACCCCCTTAAACCCCACTTTTATATAGTAAAACTGGGGTTTACAGGGGTATACATTATTTTTCTTATTTCTGCTCAAAAACATAGATTGTGGGTACTCGTTAGAACCGCCTCGCCGAGGCGGTTCTAACGAGTACCCACAATCTATGTTTAGAGCAGAAATATGAAAAATATCAGAGTTTTTTATCTGAAATTTTTCATTTTTTTGGTAGTAAAACTTTCAGTGTATTTGAATAGGCTTGTTTTCATAATGAAGTAATAAAATCGTTAAATACTAAACACAGTGCTCTATACTGCATTTTTTTCCATTTTGTTTGCAAGCAGTAGAAGTAGAACAGAAATGCCATTCAAATGGGCAGTAATTAAACGTTGACCTTGTAAAAGTTTTTTTAGATTGAAATCTTTGTTTCACAGGTAAGATATTTACTTAGACGTAATAAAACATTGATTTTTAGTAAAAAAAAATAAAACATCGATTTGCCTTACAACCTTTTTGCATTTATTGGAAATGTGCAAGTCAAAGTTTAGCAAATAGTCAAATGTGACACACAAGTTCTCACAATTGATTTCATTGCCACATAAATTCAGACCTTTACAATTTTCATAACCTTTTGAACCAAGCATCTTTGCTTGGAACTTATATGGGTTTACTTGCATTTTATTTTCACCAAACCATTCAATCAGGGTGGTACTTTCTGCTACTAAGACTTTCTTTTCTTGTGTCTGAACATTTATCGCTGTATGGCAAAGTGCTATCATCAGAATTATTGTAGACATTTGACTTTTTGACAAAGAAAAAAATGTCATTCATGAATATGTTTAATAGTAGGTGCCAAATGATACATCCTTGAGGAACTCCCTTTAAAATATTGAGCCAACTACTGTGTGTCTTGCCTATTTTTACCTTCTGCTTCCTATTTGAGAGGTAGCTATTTAGAAACTCGCAGGCTTCATTTGTTAAGCCATATGCACTTAATTTGGCCAAAATAAGGAAATGTGGAAGGCAGTTTAAGGGCGAGGCGGTTCTAACGAGTACCCACAATCTATGTTTGTACCCACAATCTATGTTTTGAGCAGAAATAAGAAAAATAATGCATACCCCTGTAAACCCCAGTTTTACTATATAAAAGTGGGGTTCAAGGGGGTCAAAATTATATAGGCGTGTTTTCGTGATGGGCTTTGGACAAATCATAAGCCCTGCGCCTTCAAACTTTTGTTCGTCCGAATCCTTCTTCCAGTCCTCAGCCAAATCCTTCTTCGTCCCCTGCTAATCCAGCAGACGACAAACTGATAATATGTTTCTTATTTTTTCTCAGAAAACATATATTGACATTTTATGCAAATTGTTTCTGATGGAGACAATTTGCATGAACTGGCAAAATCTGTTTGCTGAGGATAATAAGAAAATATCTTAAAATATCGTCTATGGAAATTTTCCCCATGGTGCTAAGCTTTTAAACACCAAATATAGTCTAGACACATTAAATATATACAGAGGAGATGGCGCCCATGTCCAGTCTAAGGCGGACATTCTTCCTCATTGTTCGGAAAACACGCAAAGAGATTTCTTTATTGATCCTCAACTTGGTAAAACATACCTTCGGACCTTTGCACCCAGGGAAGACTCAGATCAGCCTATGTATCCGCACAATCTGACTGGAGTCTTCGCTGGACGGTCTTTCGACAGCCAATGATTCAATCCTTCTTTAGATTTTAGATTTTTATTTTTATTCTACATGTGGAGAGAGAAGTCTCTCTCTGATCATGCCTGATGCTCTGGCTCTGGTCGGGTCCACACCGTAAAATCGAATTAAGCAACCCCCTCCCCTCACCCACACACACCCTCCCCCAGTAATATTTTTACAGGCCGTCCCGGAACGGCGTTGCTTCTGCTGTGGTTTACTATATCTGTCATTGTATGTGCCTTTGCATATATGTCTTAGTGGATGTTTTTTTTTATTATTTTGGAAAGCCGTTTGGCCATTTTTGGGAAGAAACTGTCCTTTTGACTTTCTGCTTGTAGTGTTTTGATCGTAGTGCTGTTAATTTTAGTGCGTCCTTCTTTCCCTTTGGTGTCTTGGAACGGAAGGTGTTAGGTAATTGTATCGATTCCTGATCATTGCCTTCCTTTCTATTTAGCTTTGCGCGCATGTCCCAAAGGTAAGTTTTCTCAGCTTACGACTCATTTCTTGTTTCAGTGACAATGAGAACGATGTATAAAATTCTGCTTGTCGCTACAGTAACCCTTGTGGTGACGTCTCCGGTGAAACTGATGTCACATAAGAGAGAGGACGTAATAAGTGACAGTTGTTATAAAGGCCCATTGGATGAATTTTTGAAAAGCCAGTGCGTTGGAGGATACGCCTACAGGTGTAACAACACAGGCCTGAACAAAATACCAACCTCTTTCCCAAAACAAAACGCGTCTAGTAGAATGTGCCTTCTCGATTTGAGTGGAAACAACCTGAGGCGTATTCATAACAACTCCTTTCTTAAAATTACTGATATTATGTGGCTTTATCTATCCGAAAATCGTATAGATCGGATCGACTCAAATGCATTTGCAAATCTGACAAATTTGGTTTTTCTCAATCTCACAAGCAACCTTCTTTATAATCCGAACAGTTTTGGAAAGGATGTTTTTAAACCCTTGAGTAATTTGCTATATCTTAATCTAAAGAATAACTCAATAACATCATATGACGGCTTACAAACTTTATTCCAGCCCCTGAAAAAATTAAAAAGTCTCTTTATATCTGGTTGCTATAACTGCACCTTCGGTAAAGGGTTTGAGAATCTTACAAAATTGAGGAATTTATCGCTGTCCGGCACCGGTCCAAATCTGTGCAATATAAGTGTTCTCTTGAACAGCACCTTTAATTATCTACCTCAGGTCAGGAATCTTTATATCTCATCTTGTAACGTCAGTAAAGTTGGAACTCAAGCACTTCAACCACTTAGAAATATTGAATACTTGGACATCTCATACAACGAAAATCTTCACTTTGATGGAATGAAGAGTGTTCTTGAAGGACTAATCAACTCAACTATTAGTGTTCTTAATCTTAATCATATATATGAGCTATTTGAAATGGGAACTTCTCTGAAAGTAAACTATATAGCACCCATAATGTATCTAAGAAATCTCACTAAACTTCATTTGGATCTAAATAAAATAGAAGTTATTGAAGAAGCAGTGTTTCGAGTATTTCCAAATTCATTAAAGTATATCACAATAGCAGGGAACAGATTAACATATGGAAAGTATGTTGAACACCTAGTCGATATGGAATATGTGGTACACCTAGATATATCGCGACAGAATCTCAACTTCGATCCGTTTATGCATGAGCATTATGAACGTCAAGAAGAGTTCAAGAACAAACTTAGCTATGACAAAGCAATGCTCTCTCCAGTTTTGACGTACAACCTTGTTCCGAATATTGCGTGTTCGGATTGTATGGATCATTGTCGCAGAGAAGGTTTAACATGTGTGTGCCTGCCTCCCAAACTTAAGATGCTAAAGTGGACAATGAGTTTTCTGCGCTTTCACGTACGTTTCTTCAGAATCTGTCCGCCGTTGGAACTTAGAAAACTTGACGTACGTTTTAATCTCATCTTAGAATGGACTGGTCCGGTATATGGCCTTGAGATGTTGACAGAATTGAACCTTGCCGAAAACTATTGCAAAAATATGAGCTCTGATTTCTTTGATACTTTGTTTTGTTTAAGGAAACTGAATGTGTCCGGTAATTTTCTGGGCTCAATTCTACACCCCAGCAATGAAAACGCTGGTAAACATTTCAAGAATTTAACTAATCTTGAAAACATAGATCTAAGCGAAAACAGAATAACTGCCCTAGCTTTCGATGTGTTTCAAAATCTTAAAAAAATAAAATATTTGAATGTGAGTGGTAATATGATTACTCAATGGAACAGTTCTTTACAGTCAGATCGTCTGGAATTATTGGATATATCTGGAAACAGATTAGACTCACTTCCAGAACCTCTCAGAAACTATCTGGACAACCTGGCACAGCAAGCACAGGACAATCAGCACATAACAGTTAATTTAGGAAACAACCCTATTCAAGCGAACTGTGAAAATAGGCCATTTCTGCGCTGGTTGTCTAGTACAATTGTTAATTTTCAGTTTTACGATGATGACGAGTTTCTTACTAATGACGGACAAAATGTGAAATGGAACGACAGATCTGGTATCGTAGACCTTGTAAAACGACTTGATAGGGATTGTTTTCCTATCAGTACTGTTGTCGTCTCCGTATGTATTTTCATCCTAAGTATCTCGATAAGTATCCTTGTTTACAGATACCGATGGAAGATTAGACATTGGTACTACAGCAAGCGCAAGAGACATAGGCATCAAGGATATGATAGAATGTTTGAAAGGGATGCCTTTATTTCATACGCTAAGTCGGAAAGCATATTCATAAAACACAAGCTGGTTCCTGCTTTAGAGAGAGAATTGTATGATCTGAAATTATGGATCGTTGACAGAGACTCACTAGCTGGCGCCTCTGTGGCAGAAAACTTAACACACGCTATTAACAACTGTAAGAAATCCGTTCTCTTTCTTTCTAATAACTATTTTCGTGAGAATTGGTGTAACTACGAAATGAATATGGCCCGTATTGAGTCAATAGAATCGAACAGAAAACTACTTATACTTGTTCGGTATGAGAATATTTCCGCAAAAGACATACCGCTGGACTATCTTCGCCTGTTAAAAAGTGAACAGTCGCTTGAATACCCGCAACATCCACAAGATGTTGAAACATTTTGGAATTCTTTAGCTGAAGCGATCCAACAAGAATGAGTTTCTACAGACTGATGTTGTGTGCATTTGTTCAGCATGAATAACAGTTTTGTGTGTAGACCAGATTTTGAAAAGAAAAAATCATTGCCTTTTAATATTACACTAATCATCTTAAGAAAGACATACTGATTGCGATTTGGTCAAAAAGTCAATTTCTCATACCTTAACAGTGTCCAGTGTCAGCGTGTATCCGTTTAGGGAAAACTGAGCCAGCGCATGGTAAAACTAACAAAATGGTATGTGCCCAGTCTGATCAGAGTCTTCGCTGTCGCATGAAGAGAGCTTTGGTCCTCAGCTACCCAATGAGCGCACAGCGAAGACTCTGATCAGACTGGGCGGATGCCTAGCCTGATCTGAGTTGCCGCTAGGCGCACGTGCCATTTTGTTGGTTTTGTCATGCGCTGGCTCAGTTAGCATATTTATTCGAAATATTGGGGCAACTTTAACTCTTAAACTGCCAATCACAACAATTGTCGTCTGTTTTGTCATCTGCTTGTGATTTTAAGTTATTTTTGCAAACAGTGTGGACCCAGATCTAGGAGCAGTCTGATCAGGGTCCACACTGTTTGCCTTTATGCAAAAATAAGTTTGAAAAGTTTGCAAGAATATTTAGCAGACGACATAGTCAGACGACATTTTCAGATGCCAGTTTTCTTGGCGTTTTAAGGGTTAACACCTTTAAGACCTTACTATGTTGATATAAAATAATAGATGTGTAGCAAACACTGTAGACCCTGGTCAGAAGGCGGCATCTAATCATGGTTTACACTGTTTGCTCAGGCCTGTTTCTCCCAATACTTAGGGCAAATACGGTAGATTTTTATGTATGTTTTTGCCCAGACTTACACCTAGTGGGAATTATATTATATGTATTCCTCAAGTATTTTGCACATTATGTTGTTGCTATTGAAAACAAACTATTAGAAGCCAGAGAGCATATGGATGATTAAGTATCACTAATTTGATTCGGACCATGTGAATAGTACAGTCGATCTGTAATGGCTCGAACCTCTTTGAGACCATGGAAATTTGCTTGAGATATGGGTAGTTCGAGCCACTGAGGGTTAATCAGGTCGGAAGCAAATAGCGATAATTTAGGGAAATAATTTAAATTTTCTGCATAATAATTGTATGTTGAATGTACTCATTAGAATCGCCTCGATGAGACGAGTCTAATGAGTACACAAAACATACAATTTCATGATAAAATAAATTTCCTTATTTTTTTGGGTTTTCTTGAGCTGTTGGAAGAATTTCATGGTGAACGACCCTCGGTGTTCGAGCTATTGAGGTTCGACTGTACTTGGCAAATGTACGAGTATATATAAACCCTGTATCACCACTAATTAGATTCATACCATGTGATAATACTTGGCAAATATCACTTGACACATGAACCAGACATTACGAAAACACGCCTATTCATATATATAGATAATTTCTCCTAAAAAAAAACCCTGAAAATTTTCAGATAAAAACTCTGAAATTTTTCGCATTTCTGCTAAAAACATAGATTGTGGGTACTCGTTAGAACCGCCTCGCCGAGGCGGTTCTAACGAGTACCCACAATCTATGTTTTGGAGCAGAAATAAGAAAAATAATACATACCCCTGTAAACCCCAGTTTTACTATATAGAAGTGGGGTTTAAGGGGCTCAAAATTATATAGGCATGTTTTCGTGATGCACACCATTTTCTTACAATATCGCATACACGCCAAGCGAAGACTCAGATCAGCCTTTGCATCCACATATTCTGAGCTGTTTAAGACGCTTTGATGATAGGCTTTTCATTGAGCGCAAAGCAATGGCTCTGATCAGCCTGAGCCGAGTCATTACCTGACGAACATATCCAACTGAGCGATAGCCCTGCCCGATTCACCTGCGCTAATACACACGGCGAAATACATAGAATTAAATAGGGTGCTGGACGCATATGCAATCTTGTAGGAAATGCTATGCCCGGGCTCATTTCGAATCGCGCCGGTCTCTTAATATAGCTTTGGATTTTATTGTCAGCGGTGAAATCAGTGTATATCTGACGAAAATAAAAGTGATATCAATCACTAGTGACTTGATATCATATCATTTCACTATAGTGAATGATACGATTTATATTTTCACTCTTCGCTTTGGACGACTTCGGTTTTCTTCACTGTTTCAGAAGTGGATGTTACCTCCACTTCAGATTTTTGAACACCTCTAACTTCTTTGTTTCTGAACTAAACTATCAAGTGTTGGTATGCATTTTCTTAGTTAGAATGTAAGGAACATTATGGTATCAAAATTATTTTGATTCGTCGAAACTTTTTGTTTTTTTTGTCTCTCCAGCGGTTCACATGTTAAGCACTGAGCGTCGACGCCATGACGTTCATGTTTTGTTTGGTGACGTTACTTATGACGTCAGAAACGCGCATTGACGTGTGAACAATAAAATAAAAAGAAAATTTACTTTTTTTCAGTGAATACCATAAAAATTTTCATCTCGTGTAATGAAAACATTCAAATTTTCACTCGTGCTTCGCACTCGTGAAAATACTGATGTTTTCATTTCACTCGATGTAAATATTTATGGTATTCACATCAAAAGAATACATATCCCCTATGGATTTTTATATATGGTAGACTATTCGATTAGCTCACTAAGGGCGTTTTATATTTGGCGGGATGTCGGTTTGTGACGATCCCGACAAATAAAAAAAAAAATCTTATAACAAACTGTATATATGTAGATTAATGTCTATTTTATTTTCATTTCAATCAAGAAATTTCATAAAGCTTTATAAAAGCAAACATTAAAGATTCACATTGTCCCATATATCTATGTAAATATGAACAAAATTTGCACCGGTACTTAGACGTTAACGTCTAAATAGTTTGTCTTGTTTTGGATGCTAATGCTGCATTTGGTGTGTACCGTATAGAACTGGGACAGTGCATTACGAAAACTTGCCTATTAAAATATGCTCAAAATTTTACCACCAAAAAAATGAAAATTTTCAGATAAAAAATTCTGATATTTTTCATATTTTTGCTCAAAACATAGATTGTGGGTACTCGTTAGAACCGCCTCGGCGAGGCGGTTCTAACGAGTACCATAATCTATGTTTTTGAGCAGAAATAAGAAAAATAATGTATACCCCTGTAAACCCCAGTTTTTCTATATAAAAGTGGGGTTTAAGGGGGTCAAAATTATATAGGCATGTTTTCGTGATGGTGATTAAGGTAAAGAATACGTAAATGAATGGCGCAATTAATTACGTGCATTGCGAAGGACTTTACGTCATGACGCAATTACACTACAACGTCACTTTCAATATGGCGGCGTCCATCAACATTCGTCGATGTAGGATAAAATATAGCAAAAAGGGCGTTTTATCGGGCGGTATAGAAAAAACTCAGAGCACTAAAGAAAAGTATAGAGGAAGGACAGTCCTTTAAGGAAGAATTTGCTCAAGGAGACAGGAAAGAACGAATGCGGGGTTAGTGGAGCTGGGGCACCGGGTTTAGCAACTGGGGAGATGCAGGAAGTACGGGCTGCCGATTGAATTGCTGAATGGTTTCAAAGCGCGACAATAAGGGTTGGGAAGTTTACTGTTTATAGATTGTAAAAACTGCGCGTCCGTTAATAAAATTTCGACGGGTAAACATCACATGAAAAACAAAATAATCCAGAGCTGAAAGCCGATTTTGGGCGTTAATATAGGGATCACTCATGGTTTTTTCATGCATTAACATTTGCCGGGTCCCGAGGAAGCTGTTTGAACACGAGACCGCTAGGCCGAGTGTTCCAATTGCTTCCGAGGGACCCGGCAAATATTATTGCAATGAAATAACCATGGATGATCGTTGTTCTTGCATAACTTACGATTCCAATAGCAAATTGTGACGAAAACGCCCCAAAGCTCCATATAAACTCAATATAAACTCTTCAAATGCGACGGCAAACCAACATGGCGGATAATTCAGAATGTTGTTTACAATGACGCCAGTTGCACAATGACCCACTGACGTCATCATAGAATTCTAAAATGCTACGTTCAGGGCGATAACGTCGCTCAATGTAACGTAAACAAAGCAAGGCCCATCTTGTGATATCCATGTTCAGATAGCACATGAATTTCATGATTTGAACATGGGTTTTGTTCTTTGAACACGGCTTCTGGTTCATTCAAGAATAGCTTCAAACAGCTATGTTCATAGGATTTTATGCAAGAATACAAACTACAGCTTACTGTCTTATCAATATCTTTCGGAAAGTCGTTTTTTACCTGGCGCTTTACATAGAAGAAGTAAATTTGCAAACGTTTTGTTATGATTTAATGTAAAACCATTTATCGTAACTATAATACACGCAATAATATGGAATAAATATGTATGTATGTATGTATGTATGTATGTATGTATGTATGTATGTATGTGCATGCGTGCAAGTGTATACGTGTGTAAGTGCGCGTGCGCAAGCGTGGTGTGTGCCATCTACACTCATTCTTCATATTGTCAGATGATTATTTGACCCTAATACCTACGTATATACGTACGGATGGATGGTTGGATGGATGGATTAAGTTAAACCGGGCGCAAAATAAAGGTTTTATGTACTGTTTTGTAGACGTAGCGCAATGAAAATACAGGACCCTGAAGTACTGGATAGGGGTTTAGTTTGTTTGTTTGTTTGGCGTTTAAGGGCTCAGTCAACATTATATAGGTCATATCGAGCCGGTCAGTTTACCTAACCACACTTTTCCTGGGCAGCGGTTAACCAGAACAGAATCTATGCTTTGAGCAGAAATATGAAAAATATCACAGTTTTTTATCTGAAAATTTTCAGTTTTTGGATGTGAAATTTTCTGTATATTTGAGTAGGCATGTTTTCGTAATGATCGTGTACCATAGAAAAAAAACTTCCGAGATTATTTAATTACAGTCGACCCTCGTTATCTCGAAGTCCAAGGGACTCTCAGAAATACTTCGAGATATCCGCATCTCGACATATCAGATTTGCAGAATTGAGGAGAAAAAGATAAATCAAAGAGCCACATTTCACAAATGAATATGTAATTTGACTCCTGAAAATAGAGATATACTGAAAATATTGTGGCTAAGAGGAGAAATTGCTCCTAAGGAGCAATTTCTCCTCTTTTCCACATTATTTTGTTACTTGTTGTCATAGTTTCATGTTAAAACAGAGACCAGATTTTCACTTCGAGATAAGCGCTTATTCGAAATAAGCGAGTTCGAGATAACGAGGTTCGGCTGTATTTATTTATTTGAACTACGCAAGGGTATGAGCCTTGACAAATTGCATGAAGTTACACACATCATTTTACACCAGAACACCAAGAAAACTTCCCGAGTAAGCATTCTTTATAAATCTATAGCGGGCCGTTGTCTGCCCGTCAGGGTAGCTCATCACGAAAACATGCCTATATAATTTTGACCCCCTTGAACCCCACTTTTATATAGTAAAACTGGGGTTTACAGGGGTATGCATTATTTTTCTTATTTCTGCTCAAAACGTAGATTGTGTGTACTCGTTAGAACCGCCTCGCCGAGGCGGTTCTAACGAGTACCCACAATGTATGTTTTGAGCGGAAATATTAAAAATATCAGATTTTTTTCTCTGAAAATTTTCATTTTTTGATGGTAAAATTTTCAGTACATTTGAATAGGCGTGTTTTCGTAATGTGACGGGCCGATAACAGCTCACTATAGATTTATAAAGAATGCTAGCTGGGTCTCATCCTGCTTATATCGTTTTCTAGTTTGAATTAATATTTTGCAATCAGCCGTCTAAAATCATACGATAATCACGATAAAACACGGAAGAGATAAATATTCCTTTAAGAAAAGAATTGGTGTTTTGGCGCGTGTATTGACATTGCCGGTAAGCTACTGCAACGTTGCTTATAAATAAGTTGAAAAAAATAGACTAGACACTTCTTTTTAACCATTTAAATGCCAAGAAAACCTGCATCTGAAAATGTCGTCTGCTGAATATTCTTGCAAACTTTTCAAACTTATTTTATGCATACAGGCAAACAGTGTGGACACAGATCAGACTGCTCCTAGGGGCAGTCTGATCTTGGTCCACACTGTTTGCAAAAAATGACTTTTAAAATCACAAGCAGATGACAAAGCAGACGACAATTGTTGTTACTGGCGCTTTAAGGGTTAACATCCTGTTCGTGTTGTTCATAGCGAATGACACAATGTTTGCAGGAAGGACACACGATGCCTGCTTAACTTATGCGATCGTGTCAGTATAAATTACCGACATCAAAGTGCTCATTTATGGTTAGCCTTTTAATCAGAAATCTTAAGATTATTAAGTCTACGCATTACCCTTAAATTACGACAAAACAGCAGCTATAAGGCACAACAGGATGCTGTAGGGAAACAGCACTAACGCTTATGAAACTGGATACACTTGATATTTTACAAGGGAGACAACTTTGTGACTTTGTTTGCTTTCCTGCACACCCAGTCTCTTAAAAAAACAACAATAAAACCCCCAAAACTGGCTGTCAAGTAAAAGAATACAGGAGGCTATCAGATCTTTCCAGCTTGGCACCACAGTCATTGCAAAAAAAAAAAAAAAAGTGCAACTGCGTTCTGAGAAAAAAATAAGAAATGTATCATGATTTTTGGTCGTCTGCTGAATTTGTCTGGAGAGTGGTAAATATTAATGTGTTCCTTTTATATAAGAGTCAGGTTATATTAAAACTGTTCATGGGGGGTGGGGTGGGGGTGGTGGGGAGTAAATATTCGAAATCGTTTCAAAAACCCGTAATTCTCGGAATATTGTAGCTTCTATAATATCTTAGCTTTCTTCATTTTAGTATTTGAGCCAGAAAATGAGAAAAGGGTACTTATTGCACAGGCGACCAGCAAAGGCTCAGGCAAGCATGCGCATAAGTACTGTCTTGCTTGATGTTGCAGTCAGGTGTAGGGACATTGAGGAAGCTTCAGACAAAAACGCACGTCTGTAGCCCCAGTAAGAGTTTGCGCATGCGCATTTTAAAGAACCAAAGACCGGAAAAGCATAAGTTCCCTTTTTTCGTGTGCCGGCTCATTTCTGAAACAGTTTCTCTTCATACGTTTTGTTTTCGATGAAACCCTGGTCTCGAGGTTATAAAACTTGTTTCAAGCTCAACTCGGCTGAGCATCAAATTTCGTTTGGTCATAAAATAGCCAGAGGACCAATGGTCCTGTAGGTCACCTAAAACTACAGTCGAACCTCGATGGCTCGAACACCGATGGCTCGTTTATCATGGCTAATTCGAACTCGTTTTTGAGTTCCTACGAAATTCTTCCGATAGTTCAAGAAAACAAATATTTAAGGAAATTTTCTTATTTTATCGTGAAATTGTATGTTGTGTATACTCATTAGAATCGCGTCATCGAGGCGATTCTAATGAGTATACTCAACATACAATCATTGTGTAGAAAATCGAAAAGATTTCTCTAAATTATCGCTATTTGTTTCCTGAACTGGTGCCATGATTAACCCTCAGTGGCTCGAACTACCCATGTCTCGAACGAATTTCCATGGTCCCAAAGATGTTCGAGCCATTGAGGTTCGACTGTATTTGGGTATGATAGCCGACACAGTCTAAAAAACCTTTGGTCACTGTATCCTATAGTAACTTAGTATGGAATTTAGCATTAATTATTTTTGCGAAACAGACATTTTACATAAAATATATATGGTTTTAATGAAGCTACACACTAAATATGAAAGACATGGGCCTTCTAGTTTCAGGCAAGAAGTTTTTTTGTTAAAAGTTTTGCCTATGTAAAAAAAAATTGACCTTTCCATAAAAATATGTCAAGGTCAAACCAAGGTTATGCTCTTATAAAAATTTTTATTGGGCCCATGTCCCCAATGCCGCATACCAAGCCCCAGGCCCATTGGCCTTTTAGTTCAGGAGAAGAAGATGTTTAAAGGGTTTTTATCATAACTGGGCATGGCCGCCATCTTGGTCATGTGATCCACATGCGGCGAACAAACTTTCGTTGCCTCTGCCCATTAAGGCTCCGTGTCAAATTTGACCCAGAGGTTTCTAAGGAGAAGCCGTTTGAAGTGTTTTCCCTATATGAGTCTATGAAAAACAAATGACCCCGGTGGTGTTGTGGGGATTGGGGGGGGGGGGGGGGTGGGGGGGGGCATTTTTAACCCCAGAGCTATAATTTGTACAATCTTGGTAGAGGTCTACAAGATAAAGCTACATGCCAAATATCAAAGGCTGAGCCTTCTAGTTTCAGACAAGAAGAATATTTTAAAGTTTTGCCTATAGAAGTCTATGTGAAAAAAAATGACCTTTCCATAAAAAGGTCAAGATCAGCCGAAGGTTATAATTTTTCCAAACCTTTTTTGGCCTATGGCCCCAATGCTGCATACCAAGCCCCAGGGCCATTGGCCCTTGGGTTCAGGAGAAGAGGACTTTTAAAGGCTTTTAACCATATATGAGCGTGGCAGCTATCTTGGTCAAGTGTCCCAGTTGCGGCGAACAAACTTTCGTTCCCCCAACCCATTGAGACTCTCTGTGAATTTGGCTTTGATTTGTCCAGTGGTTTCTGAGGAGATGACGTTTGAAGCGTTTTCCCAGTAAGAAAACAAGTGGCCCCTGGGGCGGGACCATTTTTAACCCAAGGGCAAACATTTGAATAATCTTGGTAGAGGTCTACAAGATAAAGCTACATACCAAATATCAAAGACCTGGTCCTTTTAGTTTCAGACAACAAGATTTTTAAAGTTCTGCCTATAGAAGTCTGTGTAGAAAAATTTGACCTTTCCGTAAAAAATGTCAAAATCAAACCAAGGTTATCAGTTTTTCAAACTTTATTGGGCCCGTGTCCCCAATGCTGCATACCAAGCCCCAAGGCCATCGGCCCTTTGGTTCCGGAGAAGAAATTTTTTAAAGGGTTTTTACCATAAAAGCCATCTTGATCATGTGACCTAGATGTGGCGAACAAACTTTCGTACCCCCGGCCCATGAAGCTTCAATATGAAATTTGGCTTTGATTGGCCCAGTAGTTTCTGAGGAGAAGATCGGCGTTTGACGAGTGTAGACGACGGACGGACGGACGGCGGAGCCTGCCTATACTTTTAGCTCACCTATGAGCCTAAAGGCTCAGGTGAGCTAAAACATACCAACAATTGAAACTTTTTTAATGCTCAGCTCAGCTCAGCATGCTCAGCTGAGTTGAGCATGAAAGAAGCTTTTTTAAAAAATGTCAGTATCTTAAGATTTATAAGCAAAACAAATTTCATGCTCAGCTGAGTTGAGCATGAAAAAAGTTTTATTACCTCGGGGCCTGTTTTGTGCTGTCATTTCAAACAATTAGACCTTTAGCCGGTGGCTTTGGAGCGCTGTGTCATATAATTGTTGATTTCTGGGTATCTTCATAGTTAGTTTTTTCAGTATTCTCATGTGAGCTTCCGTATTCTCACATGAGATTCCGTATTCTTACGCAAACATACAATTGCAAATACAGAAGTGTACCAAACTGGAACTCTTCCTTGTTATTGTAATTAGATATTTTGAAATACGTCATAACCGGAAGAAATAGGGGTCAGTGAAATAACGCTCAGCATGCTGGGAAAAATCAGCAGACGACATTCTGAGATATTGTTTCTCTTATTTTTCATTTTATGCAAATTGTCTCCTCAGGTGACAATCTACAAGCAATGTCAAAGCCTATTTCCTGGGGAGAAAATAATAAAAAAAATAACGTCACTTTGTCGTCTGCTGAATAAGCCCGGAGGTTGGTAACGACTGTTTGCCTGTGTTGAGGATTTAGGGCCCAGTCAATAGGGTCATGTCGAGCGCGGTCAATTTACCTAACCACACCTTTACTGGGCAGGCTTAGACTTCTAAGCGGTTAACCAGTATGTGCATATTCTGATACTGACAACTGCCCTTATTTAATCAGAGGAAGAGAGAATGACTGTAGGAAATATTTCACGATCAAATCTCCACGAAAGAATGTTGCCGACCCGGCGGGGGTCGAACCCGCAACCTCCTAATCACCAGTCGGACGCGCATCTAACTAAGCCATGAAGCCGGCTGATAATGGTTAACTGTTTGCGTGATACTATGTATTTTAGTATTGGGCTCCTTTATGAAATTTCCCGGGATTGGAGACTTTTATTTCCTCTTAGGTGAATAGTATCTCTGTGACAGCTCAACTGTACATTGTAACCCTTAAAGCGCTAATCAAAATTGTAGCAGACGACATTTTTTCTTTATTTTTATATTTTTTTATTTATTTATTTTTTTTTTCAGAAAAAAAAATAGACTTGACATTTCATGGGAATCGTCTGACGATTCACCTGAAATGCCAAGTATTATTTTTCTCTGACAACAACAACAACAACAACAAAAAAAAAACAACAAAAAAACAAACAAACAAAAAAAAAACAACAAAAAACAAAAACGTGAAACAAAATCTACAATCTTAATGTCGTGATTAGCACTCTTTCGGTGTCAAATTTCAGACGACATTTGTCGTCTGCTTTTCTTTTTTAACAAACTATCGCTTGAAAAGAAGTTTATGCGTAAAGTTTAAAGACTGAATGTCAAACAGCGTAGATCCAGATGAGACGGCTCATATGAGCCGTCTCATCTGGATCTATGCTGTTTGCAAAAACCTATTATTATCGCCTGTGGCAGTGAAAGAGTTAAGGGCTAACAAAATCTAAATATCGTTAGATGCAGCTGTAATTAACACTGTAATGCTAACAATGAAGAGGGAAGTTATAAAAGCGTTGGTAAAAGGCTTATTATTTCACTATTTCATTTGAGCCGTGACACGTGGAAATGTGCCCTCGGAGACATATTCGTAAAGGGAAGAGTCCATATCTTACTGCGCATTGTCGCAGTCTAACTTAACTCATCGCTATGCTTACAAAACTATTGGCTAACATAGAATACAGTCGACTCTCATGATCTCGACCTCGCTTCTCTCGAATAACCGCTTATCTGGAAGTGAAAATCTGGCGCCTGTTTTAATATGGAAATCTAACAACAGGTAACAAAATACATATTGTGGAAAAGAGGAGATTGCTCCTAAGAGTCCAATCGCTGCTGAATCCTCTTTTTATGATTCGAAAAATCCCCACATCGTCGAAAGGATAATTTTTAGTACAGTCGACTCTCGTTATCACGAAATCCAAGGGACTCTATGAAACACTTCGAGATATCCGTACTTCGACATCAGATTTGCGGAACTGGGGAAAACAATTAATCGAACAACCACCTTTAAAAGAATGAATATTAATTTAATTCTTAAGTTAGAGATATATTGAAAATATTTCTGGAAAAGAGGAGAAATGTTCCTTAGGAGCAATTTCTCCTCTTTTTCACAATATTTTGTTGCCTGTTGGTTGATCTCTGTTTTAAAACAGGGACTAGATTTTCACTTCGAGATAAGCGGCTATTCGAGATAAGCGAGGTCGAAATAACGAGAGTCGACTATATTAAATTAAAGCTTAAAATCTCTCTATCGTCCCGTGTGTTGTCGCGTCCGCAATGGGTAGCGTCATATTGTAAAATGGACAGATACCTCTGTACCCTGTTAGTCTGAGATTGAAGTCGTAGGTATTTAAGTACAATAATGAACGTACTAAATCCTTTCCAATTCTACAAACTACCACGTTTTATTAACGTACAATCACTATGCTACAGGTACATAGTTTTGAACCATTTTTTTAAACATCGTCTGGTGTTACCTATGTGATGTAACGTACAATGACCCGATAAAACCAGCAGTTTGCACCTTTGTCGTTTAATAAGAAAACATCTATATATATTATTCTGCTCCATTTCCTCAATTTCGTAAGAGTACTATTCATTAGCTTTTCAAAAATGTAAGTTTAATTTCTCTATGCAATGTACTTACTCAGCTATTACGCATCAAAGCCTCCCACCCTGTGTATAAATGTCTATCAGTATGCACATTTGTAATAGAATAAATGTATGACTATATAGTTCATTCGAGTTAGACCATAAATAGTCGGCCTCGGTGGCTCAGTTGGATGCGCCGTCCGACTGGGGACCAGGAGGTCGCGGGTTCAACCCCCGACGAGGTCGGTAACATTCTTTCGTGGAGATTGATCATGAAATATTTTCTACGGTTATTCTCTCCCCTCCGCTGATTCAAGAAGGGCAGTTGTCAGTTTCTGGCGAAAGAATGTGCACAATGCTGGTTAACCGCTTAGAGGACTAAGTCTGCCCAGTAAACGTGTGGTTAGGTAAACTGACCGCCCTCGATATGACCCCATTGGGTTGACTGGGCCATAAAACCTCAACACAAACAAATAGACCATAAATCGTGAGACAAGCCTGATTTTGTCTGTCTAAAGAATCAAACTGAAGCTTAATATTTCTGTTTAATTATTTCTTGCGTGTTATAAGCTCTAGAGATGGTAATATCATACATAAAATAGGGCGGACGGGGTTGTGTGTGTGTGTGTGGGGGGGGGGGGGGGGTGGGTGGGGGGGGGGGCGAGGGGTAACGCCTCCGCAGATCTCAAAATGAGAATAAAAGTGAAATTATAAAGAGCTAAAACGCATGAACGGCTGATTAATTTGAATTTTGTCTTACAGGAATATTCTCGATCAGCAGATTACAATATTATGTTGTTTGCTAAAATATATATGGTTTTAACTGATATTACATTACATGACGAAATAAATATCAACATATAAAGCCGATATTTAGCTTAGTTAGTTCCAGTTGAGGAATGCTCTATGTCAAATAGCGTTCTGTTCTACATTTGAAACAAGATAGTTGCATATATATTTCTTTAACATTCAAAACGACATTTTCTGTTGCACAAGTTGCCACATACAACGTATTAAAGTGTCCTATTTAAGGTTTGCAGACATTCAAAACTAGTCGAACACAAACATTAACAGCATTTTTCTCACTAAACAATGAAAAAGCAATAGATATTCTTCAGCATTGCCTGAGATTTTAAAGGACCTGATTTTAAACTACGTTTTATTCTAATAGAACATCTTCCACAAGAGGTAACGTAATTATCAAAACAAAACCTGTGTTTATAGTTCAATTACATCACGAAAACATGCCTATATAATTTTGACCCCTTTAAACCCCACTTTTATGTAGTAAAACTGGGGTTTACAGGGGTATACATTATTTTTCTTTTTTCTGCTCAAAATATAGATTGTGGGTGCTCGTTAGAACCGCTATGTTTTGAGCAGAAATATGAAAAAATATCAGAGTTTTTTTACCTGAAAAATTTCGGATTTTGAAAGTGAAATTTTCTATATATTTGAATAGGCGTGTTTTCGTAATGTATTTCATTATTACTTTTGAATTTTAAAACTCTTTCTTGGAAAGAAATTTTTACCTCATATTTCGAAATGATTTATATATCATTAGTGTTTTTTGTCTACCTTGACCATTAAAAGTCGATAGTTTGTCACGCGGGAGAAAAAAAGAAAGAGACAAAAGAAATGAGTTGTTGTCAGACTGGAGTAGGATAGAAGTGTGTGACACATTACTGGTCTTCCTGCTTTTATAAAAAAAAAATATGTTTCTAAGTTTGCTTAAGTCGTATGTCTAATCGTAAGTACAGTCGTAAGTTTGTGATATGTGGTACTTGCTTCAGAGCTTTTATACGCACAAATGTAATATATTATACGGTGTATTTATTTACCATATGTCATGTTAAAGCCTTCGAGAAAATTTGTTGGATGATGTTGACATAAGTTTGCGCAATCTGTCTGCAGTTCTTTAACATAATCAAAGCAAATCCAATTACAGCGCAGTGTAAAAGCCAGTATGTTGTACACCAACAATACAGCTCTGGTCAGGTAGATAAAATAACGCGGATGAGTGACATGCGTTGTACAGATGACAGGCGAAGAAAGGATCTACCATTATCCATATAGTAAAGTTTATTTATGCGATAAAGTTGCATTGTTCCAAATACAGAAGTGCGTATTGTAACCAATGGAGTAATGTATAACTATAAATCATAACAATACAAATGCTTTTATCAGGTTAACATTAAAATTATAATCAGGACATTTATCTACACGATGTCTAACAGAAAGCATGGATGGTTTATTGTTGTATTAATTCTATTTTATTTGTTGTTGCCATAAATTCATTTACATTTATGATATTTCACTACTCATATCAAGATACTTGTCTTATGCTAACTGCTGAATTAAGTACAACGCTATAGAATTCAACAGAGTTCGGTTAAATGTTTAAAGTTAGTATGAATATAATACCAGTAATGCCAGGGGTAACGTAGGCAACATTTCTGAATTAAAAAAAAAAAAAAAAACTTTTTATAATCAACAATCTATGCACAAAAGGTGCTTAATCATTGTATAGTCACCATTTTCACAACTTTATAATAACTCGTATAATACCATCCAATATAATATATATAATGAGTGTTATTCTCTTGTCTTTTATATCCGTAAGACTTCTAGTGATACAAATATTATTCTACGGTCTGGTTAAAATACAGGCAGTGATATATTTTCGTTCAGTCCATATTTGTGTGTTCAACTGCATGAATGACCATTGTAATTTTTTCGTCTTGTTTGTACTCCACTTTAATTAATCTTCGAAGCCGCAAAAGAATTCTATAGTTTGGGAATCCAGAGACAGTTCAAAGTAAAGCCCTGTCATGATTATGTCGACAGTGATGGAAATATCAAGTAGCTACAAAAAAGTTCGACTGTATTTCTTCTATTCTTTGTCCTGTATTCTTCTTCAACTTCATATAAATTTATTATGTCTTCCAAGAGAGTTTACATTGATTCTCAAGTAAGGTTTACACGTTTTATGAAATATACAACAATGTACTATGTGCAGCTGTGTATGTATTCCTTATTATAATACTTTATGTCATCGATACTTTTACTTTCTAGTAGATTATACAAAATAAAGTAAAACCATTTCATTAACAGAACTTGTACAGCCTATCATTGTTCGTGCCTTTCGACAAAGCGATATTGACAACCACAATACCGATAACAACCAAAACACTCATGGGAACACTACGAAGAAAATAAGATGACACGTTTTAATTAAACACAGAAAAACAAATACTAATTCGGATATCTATGTCATATGTAAGATCAATTCGGTATCCAGTTGTTGATGCCATTTACCTAGGTCTATTGGAACAAAGTGTGTCGATTAACTAAATCAATTGATTGAGGATTTAGTAAACTGGGCCCAGTTGTTCAAAGCTAACGACGTCGTTAGTTAACGATTCGTTAAAATTTACATCGAGTGATACGCAACTATGCTGAAAATTTTTGCTGAAAAAAATGTGAGTAGCTTTAAAAGCTATTCACATTTTTTTCAGCAAAAATATCAGAATATGGTATATTGAATCCGCTAAAACAGTTAACGAAATGACCCTTAACGAGCTCGTTAAGCTAACGACGCTTTGAACAACTTCCAGTGTTTATAAATATCGCGCGACCTTTCTAATCTATAATTATTATAACTAGTGTCGCAATTGTTGAAATATACTCTTCTCAATAATCAATTATGAAATGATGCTAAATACAAAACGAGTCATGGATTCTTATGCATTACATACTGAAATCTCTGTATATAATCTTTAGTATACTGGACTTTAAAGCACGTAAGAACTTCAGAATCAACAAGCCTGTTATTTGTAATTTATGAATATAATAGGAGTATAAATAATATAATTTTAGTCCCGATAAGTTATATTTTAGCTGCTCTTTCTACTACTATTATGGTATAAAATATGTAATAACTACTGTAATTTTAGTAACAGCAACGACAAACAATTATATCAATTATAAACATTAAGAAAACACGCCTATTCAAATATATTGAAAATTTCACCACCAATAAACTGGAAGTTTTCAGATAAAAATTCTGATATCTTTCATATTTCTGCTCATAACATAGATTGTGGTACTCGTTAGAACTGCCTCGGCGAGGCGGTTCTTACGAGTACCATAATCTATGTTTTTGAGCAGAAATAAGAAAAATAATGTATACCCCTGTAAACCCCAGTTTTAATATATAATAATGGGGTTTAAGGGGGTCAAAATTATATAGGCATGTTTTCGTGATGGTAGATTTCGTGTTTCAGTCAAAATATATCGGACATAAAGAAACTATGAAGTTTATTTCCGGAGGGAATCTTAATAGTGTAGGAACTAAGAAACCAAAAGTATGTTCCACATGCATAAACTTATACATACATAGTTTATGAGAAACAATAAATGGTAAAATAGCTGTTCTTTTATTTTTTCTAGTATTATTTTTAAGCATACGGGCCAGACTACCTGTTTTTTTATGCCGGCCTCGGTGGCTCATTTGGATGCGCCGTCCGACTGGAGACCAGGAGGTCGCGGGTTCAACCCCCGCCGAGGTCGGCAACATTCTTTCGTGGAGATTGATCATGAAATATTTTCTACGGTCATTCTCTCCCCTCCGCTGATTCAAGAAGGGCAGTTGTCAGTTTCTGGCGAAAGAATGTGCACAATACTGGTTAACCGCTTAGAGGACTAAGCCTGCCCAGTAAACGTGTGGTTAGGTAAACTGACCGCGCTCGACATGACCCCATTGGGTTGACTGGGCCGTAAAACCTCAACACAAACAAAACCTGTTTTTTGCTACTGAAGCCTTATCAGTGACTCTTGTATTCTTAAGACAAGAAAGTTGGAAGTGACTACTATTTCAAAACAAATCAATGTGTTGTGTTCATTTTATAAATAGTCATTTAAAAGACCATTTCGCAAATAAAATAGGTCCAGTTTTAGGAAAAAAAAATAAAATAAAAAATAAAAATAAAAACATTACGAAAACATGCCTATTCAAATATACTGAAAATTTTACCACCAAAAAAATGAAAATTTTCAGATAAAAAATTCTGACATTTTTCATATTTATGCTTAAAACATAGATTATGGGTACTCGTTAGAACCGCCTCGACGAGGCGGTTCTAACGAGTACCCACAATATATGTTTTCAGCAGAAATAAGAAAAATAATGTATACCCCTATAAACCCCAGTTTTACTATATAAAAGTGGGGTTTAAGGGGGTCGTCTTTATATAGGCATGTTTTCGTGATGAAAAGTTTGAATTTATGGGCATGAACTTATCCTCGATATTAAAACAACAGACATTTTATACTTTATACTTAATTCATAAACATTTTCTTACTTATTAAAGCAGATATAACATACAATTCTAACTACGTTTCTATATCAGACAAAAACACACAGCCAGTAAATAATCTTTAATTTGTTGTAGAGGTTTAACTGTTTTTTGTTGTTTTTTTAGCTTAGTATGGAAGCGTCCTAGTGCCAGGTGAAAAATATTTAAGTCCTACGTAGGAGATAGTAACTCCATAGGAGATAATAAGTCCTACGGAGGAGAAAGAATTACGTAGGAGATAGTGACTCCTACGTAGGAGATATTAAATCCTACGTGGGACTTACTAACACCTACGTAGGAGATAATAAGTCATACGTAGGACTTACTACGTAGGAGATAAAATAACACCTTCGTAGGAGATAATAATCCCTACGTAGGACTTACTAACACCTACGTATAATAACTCCTCCGTAGGACTTAATAACACCAACGTAAGAGATAATAACTCCTACGTAGGACGTACTAACACCTATGTAGGAGATAATAAGTCTTACGCAGGACTTACTAACACCTACGTAGGAGATAATAACTCCTACGTAGGATTAACTAACCCCTACATAGGTGTTACAAACACCTACATTTTTTTTTTGTTTTTATAAACCGTTGCAATTTGAAGAATTTAAAAATGACTAAGAACGTTAATTTTCTCATCTTAATGCCTTTGATTCCATTCTCAGACCGCCATGGTACAGAGTTTTTGCGGACGCGACAACACCCGGTAAATGAAAGTTGAGATGTTAAGCTTTAACCCTTGTCATGCTGAATTAAGACGCCCCGTCCACTTCTTATTTTCGGCCAGTCAGATTCCTTGATCTAGATTGTTGACATAAATTCATATACTGAATAGCAAACAGTGCAGATTCAGATCAGTTGGCTTCTTCAGAAGGCGATTTTCTCCCGATTTACAGCTCATACGAATTTCAGCGTCTGGACTATAAGAAACAATTTCTCCTCTTTTCCTAAATATTTTAATACATCTCTAACTTCAGGAATCAAATTACACGTACATATTCATTTGTTAAATGTGGTTGTTCGATTTATTGTTTTCCTCAATTTCGCAAATCTGATATGTCGAGGTACGGATATCTCGAAGTATTTTAGAGAGTCCCTTGGACTTCGAGATAACGGGAGTCGACTGTATATCAATGCGGCTTCACGGATTAATCTTAATAGAGACCCCTGAGAGCAATGAACACTTAGAATTGAAAACAAATGCTAAAATGTAAAATTTTCTGGATCAGACTTGCTTTTTCGGACAATTAGGCTTCATCAGTGGCACTCGTGTAGTTTTTCATAAAAAAAAAAAAAAAAAAAAAAAAAAAAACGCAATAAGCTGAATGATTACAAAGGGCCAGAAAATATCAACCACACTATAGTGAAATAAGGGGAGATGTCTTAGGCTGTCACACGGTACTAACAAAAAAAAAAAAATGAAAAATGAAATAGTAAAAATTCTAAAAGGAATGACTTTTAACCCTTGTCCTGCTGAATAAATTAAGATGCCATACCCACTTCTAATTGTCAGCCAATCAGATTTCTTGATCCAGATTGTTTATATAAATTCACATACTAACTGGCAAACAGTGCAGAGTCAGATCAGTTGGCTTCTTCAGAAGACTAGGTTTGATTAACCCTTAAAACGCCAAGAAAACCTACATCTGAAAATGTTGTCTGTTTATATCGTCTGCTGAATGTTCTTGCAAACTTTTCAAACCTATTTTTGCATACAGGCAAACAGTGTGGACCCAGATCAGACTGCTCCTAAAGGAGCAGTCTGATCTGGGTCTACACTGTTTGCAGAAACGACTTTTAAAGGAACCGGCAGAAGACAAAGCAGACGACACTGTCGAACCTCAATAGCTCGAACATCAGTGGCTCGTTTACCATAGCTAATTCGAACTCGTTTTTAGTCCCTATTCTTCGAAATTCTTCCGATATCTCGAGAAAACAAATTTTCTTATTTTATCATGAAATTGTATGTTGTGTGTATTCGTGTACTAATGAGTACATTGAAGATACCATTTTTCTATAGAAGCTCGAAAATGATTCCCTAAATTATCGCAATTGGCATCCTAACCTGGCGCTATGATTATCCCTCATATATGTATATATATATATGTGTCACGCTGTCCTTGGAATGGTATAAATTGCGTTTAGCAGTATCAATGCATCCACCCACTATAAATGTGAAATTGTCAAAATCAATGATGTATAACCCTAACTTTATAAAGCACTGCAATGGTAGCCGTTTAGAATATCTGCATAAGTGTGTGGTGTACCAATTATTGCCTGTGAATGGATAACACTTTCTGTATATGTAGCTTTGTGTTGCCGGCCTCGGTGGCTCAGTTGGATGCGCCGTCCGACTGGAGACCAGGAGGTCGCGGGTTCAACCCCCGCCGAGGTCGGCAACATTCTTTCGTGGAGATTGATCATGAAATATTTTCTACGGTCATTCTCTCCCTTCCGCTGATTCAAGAAGGGCAGTTGTCAGTTTCTGGCGAAAGAATGTGCACAATACTGGTTAACCGCTTAGAGGACTAAGCCTGCCCAGTAAACGTGTGGTTAGGTAAACTGAACGCGCTCGACATGACCCCAATGGGTTAACTGGGCCGTAAAACTACAGCACAAACAATGTAGCTTTGTCAGAAACTATTATTCCATTCTATTCTAATCAGCGTTCCAGCTAGTCCCTGGTCTTAGTTGAAGACAACAAACATGAGGTCAGTGATGCATTATGGATCAATAATGCATCACTTCCGTGTCTCCTCTCAACTCTATATAGTCTACGCCCAAGGGAGAAGTCTACACCCCAAGGATAACGCTGAAAATATGACTTTTATCAAAGCTTTGTAATAGCAGTGCAGGTTATAATCACTCACCATCGGTCGGACAAGATAAAATATTTTAACCCTTGAAACGCTGTCACAGCTGCAGCAGACGACATTCTGATTATTGTTTTGTATTTTGCAGAGTAAATAAGATTTGACATTTCATAATCGTCTACGATTCGCATGAAATGTCGAGTCTTATTTTTTCTGATAATAATAATAATAATAAATAAATAAAATAAATGAGAACGTCGTCTGCTGCAAATTTGCTTGGCGCTTTAATGGTTAAGTATATTTCCTTTAGAAAAGTCGACATTGATTGGCATACACTGTATGTATGCTTTAAATACCGGGTTAAAATTTCAGGAGTCGACATTTTAAAATATTTCTCTTATTTTTCCAAGAAAAAGGGCTTTGATATGTCATGGAAATTGTCAAGTTAGGAGACACTCTGCATGAAGTGTAAAAGCCTAGTTCCCAGAAAAAATAAGAAAAATATCGTCCCTTTGTCGTCTGTTGAATTTGCCTGTACAGGTAAAGGCAAACCAGTCTAAACCGTTCAGTTTTTCTTCCTTATTCCGTGTGTATAAGTAGCGGGAGGTATGGTCGTAAAATCATAGCTACATTAACTTCCTGAATGATCGGAAACAGTTTAACAAGATGGCTTAATTTTATTCGATTGGAATTTTGGTAAAATTCTTTTTCTCTCGCCCACTCTGTCTCTCTGTCTGTCTATCTGTGTGTGTGTGTGTGTGTGTGTGTGTGTGTGTGTGTGAGTGTGTGTGTGTGTGTGTGTGTGTGTGTGTGTGTGTGTGTGTGTGTGTGTGTGTGTGTGTGTGTGTCTCTTTCTCTCTCTCTGTCTCTCTCTCTCTCATTTAAATTAAAAGAGAACAGCAGTTTTGCAATAACTATATAGTAGCAGTAGAATATGTTAAACGATTTGCAAACGCCATGGATAAAAATTTTAGCAGACGACATTATGATTATATATATATATATATTTCTTTTTTTTTTTTATTTTTTCCCCCAGAAATAGTATTTGACATTTTATGCAAAGTGTCTTTTTAGTCTGCATAAAATGTCAAATCTTATTTTCTGCTGCTAATTGTCAAATCCCATTTTCTGCTTTGCCTCAGGAGACCATTTGCATGAACTGTCTAATCCTATTTTCTGGGAAAAATAAGAAAACATCATCAATGTGTCGTCTGCTAACTTTGTACATAGCGTGCTCAGTGTTAATAGATAGTTTAGTGAATGTTTAGATTTGTTTGTGTTGAGGTTTTACGGCCCAGTCAACCCAATGGGGTCATGTCGAGCGCGGTCAGTTTACCTAATCACACGTTTACTGGGCAGGCTTAGTCCTCTAAGCGGTTAACCAGTATTGTGCACATTCTTTCGCCAGAAACTGACAACTGCACTTCTTGAATCAATGTTTAGAATCTTGTCAATAATGATGCAACCGGAAATAACCATTGACTAAGATAACAGTACGGGAAATACCATCTGTTAGAAAAGAAAAACATAAGCATTTTGTTTTTTTAATTTATACCGCTCTCTGGGCAAATTCAACAGATGACAAGCTGATGATAGTTCTCTTTATTATTTTTTCAATAACATAGGAATTAACATTTCATAAGAAAAAGTATTTCAAAAGTCGTCTGCTGAAATATTTACCCAGCATGCTAAGCGTTAAAATGCAAAATAAATTCTGCCAGCGGTTGTTCTTTTCTGTTACCTGTAACTTACGTTATGCATTGAACATTCAATGTCAGTACGTAAATTATTAATCACAATTTCTTCCATTAGATTGGAATCAGTTACCATTTAGAATTCCGGAGTAATGCCTTCACCCTAATATTGCATCTTAACTATCTTATTACTATTATGGTGGCGGGCGGGTGGGGGTGGGGGGGGATGGGTCATTTAACCCTTGTCCTGCTGAACCCGGATATACCCTGCCTTTGCAAACAGTGTAGATCCAGATCTGGATATGCACTGTTTGCAATTCAGTATGTGAATTTATATCAATAATCTGGATCAAGTAACCTGATTGGCTGAAAATTTGAAAAGGGCGAGGCATCTTAATATATTCAGCAGGACAAAGGTTATGAAGACTCATGCAACAGATATGGATATATAAGACTCATTTGCTCGAAAAATCTCATTCAGTGTAACTGTGGCAGTACCCGGCGGGCTCATAACGTTTATACAACGTCGTGTTAACGTCGATGCAACGTCCTGGCGTTTTTATAATGTCACATTAACATCGACGTTGCATCGACGTTGTATAAACGTCATGCGTCCACTGGGCAGAATTACAGATTATGCACAGAGTGCTGAAGGCATGCCCCCGAAGATACCTATTTAATAATTTTGTCTTTTTGTCTGTTTTTTTTTTTTTTTTTTTTCATGTTTTGATAATTGCGAAGCATCTGGCTGACGAAACCTCACAGAACCATGGTTTCGGATACGTGTCCTATTGAAAACTAAGCATTTACCAGGGGCGGATCCAGTATTATTCTATCGGTGGTTCACACTTTCTGAGGGGGTTCGAAGTATTCGAACAGAAAGGTCGTGGCAAACAATAAAGACCCACATCCGACGCCACGGAACGCGATGTCAGATCAGGGTGTTTACTGTTTGCCGCTCATCCAGCAATTTTAGAGACGTTATTGAGTAGCAAAATGATCTTGTTGAAAATTTTAGAAGTATAAGATAAAAAGTAAGTCGTGCGAATATTTTAGAATACATACGGTACCCAAACTAACTTTTTAAGTTAAAGTGGTCGAGGTTCCACTGAACCCTCTGAAACCACACTTAATTTACTTTTTTTATTACAGCCAATACAGAAAATGAAAGTGCAAGTCGCCTTACTGATAATCACTCAGGTGATGTTAGTAACAAATGAAAGAAGGGCATGTAAGCCCGGTCATATTCCCTACGACGAACCGCTGTGTACAGGGGGATACGCAATGAGATGTAACAACACCGGTCTACAAGACGTCCCCACGGCCTTCCCGAAATACACGAATTCTAGTATGCTGTGTCTATTGGATCTCAGCCACAACAACATTACTCATATTCATAACGACTCGTTCACCCATGTCCGGGATATCTTATGGCTTTATTTGAATGAAAATCACATCCGCAGGATTGATTCGGACGCTTTTGTTAACCTGACCAGTTTGCAGTACCTCAACCTGACACTCAACCATCTCCATCCTGAGAGTTTTGGAGACGGTGTATTCAAACCGTTGATAAACTTGACGTACATTAACCTAAAGTTCAACAACTTGACAACATTTGACGGTCTACAAACGCTGTTGAAGCCTCTTCAGAAACTAGAAATGTTGTATATTACCGGATGTTACAAATGCACGTTTGGAAAAGGTTTCGAAACATTTAAACACCTAAAGAATGTATCACTCTCAGGTATAAGTCCTAACGTTTGCAACATTTCTGTTGTAGTCAACGACACATTTGAATATTTGCCTCAAGTAGAGAATGTCTTCATGTCTTCATGCAATATTGAACGCGTCGAAGAACACGCTCTAAAGTGTTTGAAAAGTATAAGACATGTAGATTTTGCTTATAACGAAAAACTTACATTTAATGGAATAAGAAATATTCTCGGGGGTCTTATAAACTCCTCTATCAATGTGTTGAATTTAAATCATATCCACAAGCAGATTGGAATGGGGACTAAGTTGAAATATGAACATATGGAACCTATTCAGTTTTTGCCAAATCTGACAATGCTGCTATTGGATCTGAATAAACTAGAAGTGATTGAAAAAGAAGTGTTAGCATTGATCCCGAGCTCGACCTATTTTATAGCATTATCAGGTAACAGATTAACGTACGATGAGTACGCGAGTCAGCTACACAATATGAAGCATATCATTTCTTTAGATATATCACATCAACATTTGAATTATGATCCTTTTCTGCAAGCGCACTACGAAGAAAAAGGACAATACAAAACAATTGCGGAGCCATATTTGCAGCAGGATGGTCAAATAAAATTCATGAATCAAGGTGGTGTAGTTGCAACGTCGGACTATAATGCGACAATAAATGATATGTGCAGTCTTTGTTTACTGAAATGTTCAACTGAAAACATTGCGTGTTTGTGTTTGCCGCGGGAGTTACGAAAACTGAACTGGAGAAAAAGTTTTGTATATTATCACGTGGGTCCCTTGAAAATTTGCCCGCCCTCATCTCTTGAAAATCTTGAACTCTCCTTTAACCTGCTGACGAACTGGAGTGGACCTCTCTATGGTTTTGAAAAATTGCAGAAGCTGAATTTGGCTGAAAACTTTTGTAGCAAGATGAGTTCATATTTCTTTGATAATTTTAACAATTTACGGTCACTTAATATATCCTATAATTTGCTTGGACCGATTCTAAATCCTGTAAATATAGATGCTGGCGAACATTTCAAGAATCTGACAAATTTAGAAGAGTTAGATCTAAGTGAAAATAGAATTACTGCTCTTTCAGTTGATGTGTTTAAAAATCTCAATCGCTTGCAATATCTACATCTTAGCAGAAATATGCTGGGCCAGTGGGACAGTACATTAGAAAGCAAATGTTTGAGAATGCTGGACGTGACAGGAAATAAACTGGAAACACTACCAGTTTCACTGAGAAATTACTTGGATGGATTAATGAAAATCAGTAAAGAAGAATCGTGCAACAGATCGGGGGACGTAAGACTCGTTTTATCGGAAAATCCCATCCAATGTAACTGTGACAGTAGGCCTTTCTTAAGATGGTTGTCAGACACAAAGGTTGATGTCCATTTCTCCTACACAGACGAGTGTCATTTACAAGACGGACGTCGACTGCAACTAACGCATAAAGATGTAATTCCTGACTTTGTCAAGCATCTTGATACAGCATGTTTTCCCTTTGTTTCAGTTATTGTATCAGTGTGTACTTTTCTTTGTAGTCTAATCGCGTGTGTCCTCGTGTACCGCTATCGGTGGAGACTGAGACATTGGTATTATAGTAAACGAAAAAGACATCGTCACACAGGATATGATAGACTCTTCGAACGGGATGCTTTCATTTCTTACGCAAAAACAGAATGTCGTTTTATAAAGAGTAACCTGGTACCTGCATTAGAGGGCGAACAACGCAGTCTGAAAGTATGGGTGGCAGACAGAGATTCTATACCCGGGATATCTCTTGCAGAAAACCTTGTACATGCGATCAACAATAGCAAAAAGACCGTTTTGCTATTTTCTAGAAGCTATTTTAAAGAAAGTTGGTGTGACTTTGAGATGAACTTGGCACGTATGGAGGCCATAGATACACACAGAAAATTGTTTGTCATTGTATTGTATGACGATATGCCGACCAAAGAAATTCCTCTAGATTATCTCAGACTGTTACAGAGTGAAAAGTCTATTGAGTACCCTACGAGTCCACAATATTATGAAACTTTCTGGGACTCTCTGTGCTCCGCGATTCAAGATGAGTAAAATTGCTGATTGTAACACTTTTAATAGGGACAAGTCTATCAATCGAGAACATTCTTTTCAGAGAAATGGGAATTTGAGAATATATTACATAGCTCTTGATAAGATTTTTTCAGTCCAAAAGTATTGATATTTTTCTGATTTCTGCATGAAAACATATGTTGTGGTGCTTATTAGAAGCGCCTTGGCGAGACCCTTCTTATGAGTGCCCATAAATTATGTTTTCGTGGAGACTTCTCATACATAAATAATAAATAAGCAAAAATATTTACCTGATACCCACACTTATCTAGACCCATGTGTTAGATGGAGGTGATCTGTGGTTTGCCTATAAGTCATGTAATCAAACCTGTCAATTTGTCAAATGTTTGAAATGCCATTTAAAGGTATTAACAAATTTAATCAGATCTATAAATCAGATCTATACCAGGTTTTGTAAATATGTATGAGAAGTCAATTAAACGCTTTGCAACTTTGTTGTATTAACCCTGGTCCTGTTGAAATCCGCCTTTGCAAACAATGGGCTGAAGTCAACTGATCAGAATCTGTACTGTTTGTCATTAAATATATGAATTTGTATCAACAACCTGGATCAAGTTATCTAGTTGGCTGAAAATTAGAAGTTGGCGTGGCATCATCATTTATTCTGCATAGCAAGGGTTAAATGAATTTGGTCAGGTTTTACTCATTGACAAGGCAGTTGTGTTAACTTTGGCTGCATGTTGTTTACTCAGATAATGAATAGTTTCTGTTAAAGGCGTAATTACAACAACTCGATGGTTCGAATGATAAAAATGTTTTGTTAAAGTTTATCAGAAAATTATTGACTGACTAAGGTCTGTCACATGTACGGATCGATATAAACATAATTATGCCCCCAACTTCGAAGAAAGTTTGAGGGGCATATCGCTTCTGGGACGTTTGTGCGTGCGTACGTGCGTCCGTCCGTTACGCTTTTTGATGCATAGCATAACTTCTGAACCGTGCATGCTAGGGTTTTGAAATTTCATATATGGATTCCTCATGAAAAAAATAGCGGATATGTATTGTTTTTCCCATCAGGATTATGCCCCTTTCCTGAGTTATGGCTCTTTGAAACAATATGGATAAAATTTTGTCAGCAAAACATCTTCAAAACTATTGAAGCTAGAGCTTTGAAACCTGGTGAATAGATTGGTATTGATGAGAAGATGACCTGATTACCTTTCGAATAAATTCTGAAAATACTTCATGAGTTATGGCCCTTTATAACTTTGGGCATTTTTGCATTGCATGTTTTTTTGATGCACAGCATAACTTCTGAATCTTACATGCTAGGGTTTTGAAATTTCATATAGGGATTCCTCATGAAAAAATAGCTAAGACATGTTTTTTTTATTTTTTTTTTCTCAACAGAATTATGTCCCTTTCCTAAGTTATGGCCCTTGGAAGAAGTATGGATGCAATATTGTCAGCAAAATATCTCAAAAAACTTTTAAAGCTAGAGCCTTGAAACTTGTCGGATAGACTGGTAGTGACGAGTAGACGACCTGATTAACTTTTGAATAAAATTTTGAAAAATACTTCATGAGTTATGGCCCATTGTAATTGTGGGCATTTTTACTTTGTCAGCAAAGTATCTCAAAAACTGTTGGAGCTAAAGCCTTGAAACTTGGTGAATTGATTGATAATTATGAGTAGATGACCTGATTAACTTTTGAATAAATTCTGAAACATATTTCATGAGTAATGGCCCTTTGTAGATTTGGGCACTTTTCCCTTGTCAGCAAAATATCACAAAAACGACTGAAGCTAGAGCCTTGAAACTTAATGAATAAATTGGTAGTGATGCGTAGATGATCTGATCAACTTTTGAATAATTCTGAAAAATACTTATGGCCCTTTGTAATTTTGGGCATGTTCACCTTGTCAGCAAAATATCTCAAAAAGTGTTGGAGCTAGAGCATTGAAACTTGGTGAATCGGTTGATAATGATGAGTAGATGACCTGATTAACTTTTGAATAAAGTCTGAAAAAAATGTTTCATGAGTAATGTCCTTTTGTAAATTTGGGCACTTTTTCCTTGTCAGCAAAATCTCGCAAAAAAAAAAAAAAAAACAAAAAAAAACAATTGAAGCTAGAGCCTTGAAACTTATGAATAGATTGGTAGTGATGAATAGATGACCTGATTAACTGTTGAATAAACTCTGAAAAATGCTTCATGAGTTATGGCCCTTTGAAATGTTGGGAATTTTTACTTTGTCAGCAAAATATCGCAAAACCTGTTGGAGCTAGAGCCCTGAAACTTGGTGAATTGATTGGTCATGGCGAGTAGATGGTCTGGTTAACTTTTGAATAAAATTCTGAAATATATTTCATGAGAAATGGCCCTGTGTACATTTGGGCATTTCCCCCCTTGTCAGCAAAATATCTCAAATACTGTTGAAATTAGAGCCCCATAACTTGATAAATAGATTGGTAGTGATGAGAAGGGTGTATTGCTTCTGGGCATGAGTAATGGCCCTTTGTAAATTTGGGCATTTTTCCCTTGTCAGAAAAATATCTCAAAAACTGTTGGAGCTAGAGCCTCATAACTTGATGAATAGATTGGTAGTGATGAGAAGATGACCTGATTTACTTTTGAATAAATTCTGATAAAAAAAAATCATGAGTTATGGCCCTTTGCAGATTGGGCCATTTTTACCTTGTATTATTTTTTTTTTTTGCATAGCATAAGTTTAGAATCATGTATGCTAATGTTTTGAAATTTTATTTAGGGATTCCTCATGAAAAAATAGGTGACCCGTATTTTTTTTCTTATCTGAATTATCTCCCATTTTAGAGATATTTCCCATTTTAATAAAATAACATTGAAATCTCGTCAGCAAGATATCTAAAAAGTATTTGAGCTAGAGTCTTGATATTTGGTATACTGATTGGGACTGAGAAAGAGATCGCCTGATTTAATTTTGAACCAAAAAAAATGAAGTATTATTGGAGTTATGGCCCTTTGCAAATTTCTGTCCATTTAATGGTGTTGCTTTATTGTGTTTAGCATAAGTTTAGAACCATGTGTGCAAATGTTTTGAGTTTCATATATGGATTACTCATGAAAAAATAGGTGGCCCATATTTTTTTTCTTATCCCAATTATCTCCCATTTTAGAGTTATTTCCCCTTTAATAAAATAACATTGAAATCTGGTATATTTGTACTGTTGTTACCGTCATGGTCAAGCAGTGTTGCTGTAAAGCAGTGTTAGAGGCAGGCAGTTGGGGGCATAGTGTTTAACAAACACCAGCTCTAGTTTCTTGTTGTGTTTTTCTTAACGCTATAAATGCTGAGTAAAAATTTCAACAGACGACAATTTGAAATATTTTTCCCAGAAAATAGGTTTTGACACTTCACGCAAATATTTTTAAGGAGACAATGTGCATGAAATAGAACAACCTATTTTTCTGAAAAAATAGGAGACAATTTGTATGAAATGTCGAAAATGTCAAAGCCTATTTTCTGGAAAAAAAAAATAAGAAAACTATTGTCAATTTGTCGTCTACTGAATTAGCCCAGAGAGTGGTAAAGGTTAATTGTGTAAAAAAAAAAAAAAAAACAGAAATAAAGATATATCATGATCTGAAAAGGTGTATTCAAGCAAATGAGGATATGAAAAAAAAAATAATAATAAAAAAAAAAAAATAAATAAATAAATAAAAAAAATAAAAATCATACAAAATACCTAAGTTTTGGATTAAGCCCTACTGCTTGAAATCGAGCGTTGAAGATATTATTTATTGTCGCATTCCAAGTGATTGGGTTGGTATGATTTGGATGTCTAATTCCCAGGGTATTCCCGCCACCTCCCCATCCCCATCCTCTTCTTAGGGAAAACAATGATAGGTGCATGAAATGTCAGATTCTGTTTTTTGGGAAAAATAAATAAAATATTCTCAATTTGTCGCCTGTTGAAGTAGCCCAGAGAATGATAAAAGTTAAACTTTCAATATTACTTCAAGATTGTAAATATGATTTTGTTTTACACTTGTAATCTGCCTTTAACACAGTATCTAGGTATACCGGAGCAATAAATTCTATATTATGGGAGCAGAGGTAGTGCAGCTATGTTGAAATAGGAACAACCAAAATAACATTGAATGAAAAAGGGCATTTATTTAAATGCCAGAAAAGACTAAGACCTGCCTGTACATATATCAATCTGGCAAAGTTTATCCCTCTTTATCCCTCGTTTATCCCTCTTTTGTATAGCTTGGAGGCTTTAGAGAGCACATGCGATCAGCGATGACTCGCGGATGCGCAGCCTGATCTGAATCTTCGCTGGTCGCACAAGTCTTATTGTAGGTTTTATCGTGAGCTGGCTTGTTTATCTTCACTGCTGTTACTATTAAGTGCTGTGTGGGGACGTAAAACGACTCCCCGTCTTTCGTTTTAATAGTGTTTATCTTTCTGGTTCTTTAGCATTATTGGGGCCTTTGTACGACATGTCTCCTATCAGAATCTCTGGATACTACAGAATGTATGAATATAGAGCAAAGGCCCGGATGTTATTTTGCGCATGCACAGGATAACCTGAATCGGCGCGGATCAAACAAAAGGCTGTAGATGTCGCTCAGATTGTATGCCCCCACCCCTTGTCCCAGTTTAGGACGTGTGGAGACTGACTGTTCCTGATAGCTTCTTCGACATGTTTGAGTCTCTGATTGTTTTGATATATCTGATCTGTCTGAGTCTCTGATTATTCTCCCTGTCAACCTTTGTCCCCTCCAAGTCGATGATAATATTAGCCTTAGCGATATGATTTGTCACTGCACTTAAATTGTTAAAACGGGTTTCAGAAGACTTTTGCTCTGACCTGGACTGCGTTCAGAAGTGCAAATGTTTTGCCCTGGATCCCTGTACTTAGTAATGGGGGCCAATCAACTGGAGCCGAGGTCCAGGGCAAAACATTCGCGAGAAAGTTGCACTTCTAAACGCAACCCTGGTGCAAACCTGTGGCAGATTTTTGGCATTTTTCTCAAGGGGTAGTCGGCCTCCTAAGTCACCTTCGGCACAAATATTTCAGTCCCCGGAACACATCTTATGTATATATTTCAACGTAGACGTAGATTGCAGTACCGCTTACATTACGAAAACACGCCTATTCAAATATACTGAAAATTTTACCAACAAAAATTGAAAATTTTCAGATAAAAATTCGGATTTTTTTTTCATGTTTCTGCTCGAAACATAGATTGTGGGTACTCGTTAGAACCGCCTCGGCGAGGCGGTTCTAACGAGTACCCACAATCTATGTTTTGAGCAGAAATAAGGAAAATAATGTATACCCCTGTAAACCCCAGTTTTACTATATATAAAAGGGGGTCAAAATTATATAGGCGTGTTTTCGTGATGATTAGAATGTTTTACCTTGGAAACACGTTGTCATGAATCGTGCGCATTGATGATGAGGTCAATTCCAGGATTGCCATAACTAGTGCAGCATTTGGCCGACTACGTGGTAGTGTTTGGGATCGACGGGGAATCAGGCTTGACACAAAGCTGAAAGTCTACAAAGCTGTGGTGCTGCCAACACTATTGTATGCATGCGAAACGTGGGCAGTTTACCAACGGCACGCCAAAAGACTGAACCACTTCCATACAAGCTGCCTTAGAAAACTTTTAAAGATTAAGTGGCAAGACAGGATTCCAGACACAGAAGTCCCGAAAAGGGCAGGGAGTGTACATACTCTTCTGAAACCTTAACACTTAAGATGGACAGGCCATGTTACCAGGATGCCTGAGGAACGTTTGCCAAAGAAAATCCTCTATGGAGAACTAGAAATGAGCAGATTCTCCCATGGTGGTCAGAAGAAGCGATACAAAAACACCCTCAAAGCCTCCCTCAAGGATTTCAGCATACCAACAGAGTCATGGGAACAAATTGCACAGGACCGAGCAAAGTGGCGAGGCTTCATCAAAATAGGTGCTAGTGAATATGAGGCAAAAAGAATCAGCGCTGAGCAGAAACGTGCACAACATAAAGCCAGAGCTAAGGCATCACCAACAGAGCTGTCTTGCTCTGACCTCTGTTGTTCCATCTGCAACAGACAGGTTAGAGCTAGAATTGGTCTAATCAACCATCTCAGAACACACAAACAGTAGCATTTCTTGCATGCATGTGATCAAGATTGGTCATTGTCAATAATGACAGACGAACTATTATTTGATATGTTAAATAAGTATTTCATAGCCCAGATAGCTGAAAATACCTTCATTTTGCACTAGAAAAAGAAGTCAAAACAGGAAAATCGGACTACCCTTCTCCGGCTGAAATTGTAATAAAAAACAATTAGCCGTTTGGATTTTCAAGACCACAACTATCTTTTCCGACGCAGAAATGAAAGTTGTTGGGAATAGCATTGTCTGATGTTTCAAAATATGTCTACGAAATTTACTAAAAATCCATAAATAAGGAGAACTTATCCGTTTGTTTACATCTGGATGTCTCGTAAGTCATGGCCGGAAGTTTGCGTTAAGATTTTGAGTGGATAATCACCGGCTACCCCTTACGAGATTACCAGGGCCCAGTTGTTCAAAGCTAACGACGTCGTTAGTTAACGATTCGTTAAAATTTACATCGAGTGATACGCAAATATGCTGAAATTTTTTGCTGAAAAAATGTGAGTAGCTTTTGCAGTGCAAAAGCTACTCACATTTTTTCAGCAAAAAATATCAGAATATTGTGTATAGAATCCGCTAAAACAGTTAACGAAATGATCCTTAATGAGCTCGTTAAGCTAACGACGTTTTGAACAACTGGGCCCAGATGTGTAAGAGCATTAATATATCGAAACTATATGTTTTCTAGACGGAAGTGTAACATTTCTCAGTCACAGTTAACTAAAATATAAAATAAATCACGGAATAGTTCATATTTTCAAAAACTTCTAACATTTGATTTGTTTATAATGACACCAGCGGAAGGACGAAACCTCGGTGGGGGTGGGGGGGGGTGGGGGGGGGGGAGGGTTAGGGGATGTTACTTGGGGGTAATTTTTGGTACGGGTGCGAGCCAGTATTTCGAAACCTACCCCATTCATATACCTGGCCTTTGAAAAAAAACGGACCCATTCATAAGCGCAACGATTTTTTTGTACCCATTTATTGCTGGTAGTTAGAAATATAATTCAGTCAATTCATTAAATACCAAGAGAACAAGCTGCCTCAAAAATCTCTGAGTGAAAAATATGTGCATATACCGGGATGTCAGAAAAAGTGGGGCCTTTCATATACCAATCAAAAAAAATTGGGTCAGTCATATATTTTTTGTTGAAAAAAGGGGGCCTATCATATACTTGGCAGCGCTGAAAAAGGGGCGGCATTCGGCACGCACATCCATACTATGCCATATATAGGAAGTTACACCCTCTACCACCACCATTCGTATACTAGATCATCTGAAATGTTGACCCATTCATATACTGCCCACTAATTTTTGTACCCACTTATTGCTGGTAGTTAGACAAATAATTAGACAACCGGGATGTCAGAAAAAGTGGGGCCTTTCATATACCAATCAAGAAAAATTGGGTCAGTCATATATTTTTGTTGAAAAAAGGGGGCCTATCATATACCTGGCAGCGCTGAAAAAGGAGGGGCCATTCGGATCCATATTATGCCATATATAGGAAGTTACGCTCCCCCCGCCCCCCTCCCCCCCCCCCCAACCCCCACCACCCCCGAGGACGAAAACCCAAAAGTGCCGGTGTAGATGTACCACAGTGAATAATCGGAAACTCATAAAGCCAAAGAAGCTATCAGGATCAGTCAGTCTCCACACGTCATGAACCAGGATAAGGGCATACAACCTGAGCAACATCTGCAGGCCTTTGTTTATTATCGAGACATCTGTGGCTGGATGATTTATTTAAGACGCTCAAATTACGAAGATTTTTTTTTCTCTTACACCAACTCCACTTAGAGTGCGTCAGCAAATCCTTTCTAAATTTCTGATAAATATCCATGCTATTGAATTAAAACAAACAAAAAAAAAAAAAACGTGAGCAGAGTAGGCAGAGTCCATCTAAGATATGAAAATGAATCAATCTGTAATGTGACAGGCTGTTTTCAGCACTGTGACAACGTAGGATATCGTAATGTAAAGTACGAAACAGAGGCGGAGCGAATAGACTTTAAGATTTGAAGGAAGTGGAGTCTGGATCACGCAGGAAGCGGTTCCTGTCACAACTCGCTAAATTTGTCTCTTTTATAAAGATCAGTGTCTGTCATCATTTCCAAATACCTAGAACTGGTAAAAGCAAATGAAAACTTCCCACACAAGCTTTTCGATGCTATATGTACGCCCCAGGGTCTTAATTCTGAGCTGACAAACAACAACGAATGATGAAAACTGCAATCACAAGCCCTCGAATTCGTAATGTTGTGGCGTAACCACTACAATGAGATACATCAAATGCATTCTGAGTTGAAGAAAAATCACTTTAAAGTTCCGCAGGCACAGAAACCAGTCCTGTAAATATGTGCGAAAAAAATAAAGGCAAACAAACTTCACTTACCGAAATCTTCTCCATCATTTTACATCAGAAGGAAGCGGTGCTGATCGCGAAGGATGTCTGCAACGCGGATCAAAAGAGGAAGGAAGCGGAACGATCATACACCGTGTTACCATTACATGTAGGAACCAATCTAGTGGTAAGCAGTCCAAGTCCTGTGATGTCACGAGGTCAAGCTCTCAGTCTGACGAGAACCGAATCTCAGTGTCTTTCCTTGGTCTATGTTTGATAAATATTTGGAATAAAGACCAGAAGTATGGTTTGTAAAAGTATGAGCCGCCCAAGTGAAATGAGCTTGCGGGAAATATGTCGACAGCGAAGGCCCATATCAGCCTGCGCAATTGCCTTCCGCTTACATGTTACAGAAATGTTGACTAGGTTACTCATAGAGGAAATTCCCTAATCATTCATTGGGTGATCTAGATCTTGATCTTTCCTGTTTGCATATTCTCTAAGGAACCTTTTCTCGTAGTGGGACAATATTTGCATACCTATTTGTAGCATGAAAAATTGACCCGTAGGTTTATGCCATATGCGAACAACAAAGGGCCCATTATGTGCATCCGCATTAATGTACTCTGTAGAATAGTAGGTCTATCTCTCGGCTTATCGACGTGTTAGCTAGCAACTAAGGTAGTGATGAGACTGCGCATGCGAGCTGATTGATCGGCAGTTACGTTCGGATTATTTTTCGTTATTTTCACATTTTAATTTTCAACTGTATGATACTATAAATTGATGTCATTCAGGCGTTTGGACGTTTGCAAATTACGTTCCACCTAACTTTGTTCAAACATTGGTGCGTCTTCTTGATGCAGACGGAATAGCAGCCGCTAAATTTTGTTTGTTTGAAGTTTTTGCATTAGAAAGAAAAGAAACAGTTTATTTGTGCAGAACCAGACACCAAGGCAGAAATGAGGTAGCCCCTTTAACTAAATACTGTGTATTAACACGCCAAAATGACTGCCTAATACAACTGTATCCAAAATAACGTGCTTCTGGAAACACCGTAACTACAGTCCAGTTCAAACGTTTTCAGTCCGATGTAGGCTAAATATTGAAACAGAGGATAGAAAAGAATATTGTTTGATTTGCGAGTAACACACGCAGTCGTCAGTAACAAAATTGAACTCAGACTGACTCTGAGCCTACCATGGTAGTCATGGTAGAAAGAGAGCATTTGTGTACAAAGAACCGTATGTTGGGAACGCCAGGCAAGACCAGTCACAGAGAGCCAGCCGGCTAGAATTCACCCCTTTTAAGAGAACGCACTACCGGCTTTGTATAAGAGTTTGTCTTTAAAAGAGGAATTAATACACTTGCAAGTGATTAGTGAAGCAATTTTGACAAAATTATTTTGCCTGAAAAAGATCTGGTCTAGAATTTGCTCCCGCTTTCCATTTAGCGTTGACATATTTTATTTCCTCAACTTCGAAGAAGTTGTAGGGACATATATTGCTTCCGGGGCGTTCGCCCATCCGTCCATTCGTTACGCTTTTTGATGCATAACATAACTTTAGAACCATGCATGCTACTGTTTTGAAATTTCATATATAGATTCCTCATGAAAAAACAGCTGACACGTAGCGAGGCTATTTTTTTTTTCTCGACAGGATTTTGCCTCTTTTCCTGAGTTATGGCCCTGTGAAAAAATGTGGATGCAATCTTGTAAGGCCTAAAAAATGTTGTTTCCGATTTCCGCCCTAATTTGCCATAGGGTCGGTAGGTCGGCAACTTTTTTTCTCACTTGTTTTTCCAAGTCAAATTACTGTCGTTGAATCGTATTTTTTTAATGGAATCTTAAAATATTTTGACTTCTCTTACCGAACATTTGACCGTTTTTGAATACCGATGATAAAGGGGCGCTGTGCCTAACAACTTTTATTTTATTTTAGGCCGAGATGTGGCTGCACGCTTCGAAATGATCTGCACTAATGTACTCGGTTTGGCTTGTAAGGGTGCAGCCATATTGGAAATAAACCCGGCAGGCACATGACGTAAATACAACGTCGCCTCAACGTCGATGCATGACGTTGCATCGACGTTGAGGCGACGTTATATTTACGTCATGTGCCCGCTGGTAATAAACGAACAATGAAGACCGACAATATTCGAAAATTGGTACGGACAAATTATGTAACGAACGTATATAAAAATCGGGATTGTCCGGGGTCGATCGCGAACTATTTTATTTTCTTGGTGTGCTAAAAAAATTACAGTCGGCGTATTTTTTTGACAGTCGGTCGGGAAATCGGAAACATAGCATTTGTTTAGGCCTAAGCAAAATATCTAAAAAACGCTAGAGTCTTGAAACTTGATTGATAGACTGATAGTAATTAGAAGACAACCTGATTGACTTCTGATAAATTTTGAAAATTACTTCATGAGTTATGGCCCTTTGTAACTTTGGGCATTATTACCTTGTCAGCAAATTATCTCAAAAACTTTTGGAGATAGAACCTTGAAACTTGGTGAATTGATTGATAATGATTAGATGATCTGATTAACTTTTGAATAAATTCTGAAAAATATTTTATGAGTAATGTCCTAATGGCCTTTTGTAAATTTGGGCATTTTTCCCTTGTCAGCAAAATATCTAAAAAAAACTATTGAAGCTAGAGTCCTGAAACTTGATGAATAGATTGGTTGAGAGTGATGAATAGATGATTTGGTTGACTCTTAAATGAATTCTGAAAAATACTTCATGGGTAATGGCCCTTTGTAAATTTGGCATTTTCCCTTGACAGCAAAATATCTCAAATACTGCTGGAGCTAGAGCGTCATAACTTGATAAATAGATTCACCAGGTAGTGAAGAGAAGGGAGGGACCTATTGCTTCTGGGCATGTGTAATGGTCCTTTGTAAATTTGGGCATTTTCCCTTGTCAGCAAAATATCACAAAAAAACTTTTGGAGCTCATAACTTGATGAATAGGTTCCTCAATCATAATCATAAATTTAGAAAGAAAAAAAAATTATCTAATACTACTAATAATAATAAACTCTTAGATCTACTTGTAGATGCTACATCAAAGCAGCCCGTTGAACAATATTTTTACATTGCTTACATTATATCCCTGCCCCCTTCCCGCCCCGACGTTAGTCGAAGGGAACTCGTTATCTCGAATTTCACGGAACGATGAAAAAGTTCGAGTTATCGGAAGTTTGAGACAACCAAATCGTAACGCCATAGGTATGATGAGGCCAACTGTTTGCTCAAATGCAGTCTTCGCGAAATCTTTTCTACTGATGCAGGACAGCTGTCTGACAAACTGTAATCTTTTGCAGGATAGATAAGTATCTGCAGGACTGAAGGCATATTTGTTGTCAGAATATTATTTTCTTTGCTAAGACTCACAGGACATTTGTCAAACAGACTTAAAGGTTTTGCAGGACAAAATGAAAAATGCCAGTTTTGTCAGGCAGTCCTGCACTTTTCGCGAATACTGCAAATAGGCTTAGAAGGCATGGTTATTATGTAGTAAACGCATTTACTTGTACTACTAATTGCAGTATTACTATTTGTTTTCGGATGAATAATGATGATCGTGGAAGTGAAAGTCAATAAATAATTGAAAACGATAGAATTCTCACATGTTTTGTTGTCTTTTAGTTCCTTTTAATTTCTGCAAATTTGGGTTTCCATATAAGCTATTAATACACATTGGCATCACCGACAGAGCTCTCTTCCTCAAAGCTCTCTTGTTCTATCTGCAAAAGGCTGTTTAGAGCCAATTTTAGTCTGCTTTTGTTTACCTCCCCCATCCCCAGGGGGAATTTTGTAGACTGTATGTTTTTCTTAAAGCCTGTCATCTTGCAAGTATTTTGCAGCATGTTACGAGTAGCCATCTGGCGATTGGGCGTTACTGAGTAACAGTCTGTTACATTCGTTACTTCTACAAAACGTACAATACCAAAGGACATTATTTTCAATCATGGAGCTCTACTGAAAAGATTTCTGCTTCAAACACTGTCTATAGGAAACAGTGTTCTGAATAATATGATGAAAGGCAGTTATACCGATTTGACTAGCACCTGACTTGCAAGCAGGGAGTCGCAGGTTCGAGTGGTGCGTAGGACATCTAATTTTTCTCCTTAGTTTTTTTTTATGCATATAGAAAATGCTTGACTTTGACTTTGAGTCCTTGAATATCTAGATGCGTTTGCTACACGTCTCAGATCACCGGGATAGGAGTAATCTTAGTTTCATATTGTAGAGTACATGTATGTCCAAAGTTTTGGAGTTATCTTCATGGAATGTGATGCCTTGTTCATATGCTAGAAAACAATATTCAAAATAAACAAAACTAATTTCCTTGCCAAAATGGGAGAAACAGGTTTTGACATTTCATGCAAATTGTCACCTTAGAAGAAAACAAGTTTTGACATTTCATGCAAATTAAATCCTTGGGAGATAATTTGCATGAAATGTCGAAAGCTGTTTTCTGGGAAAAATAAAAAAAATAAATAAACAACAACAACAAAAAAAATGTCTACTGATTTTTTTACCCAGTGCACTAAGTGTTAACAAAATATATTGCCATATAAATTTACCTTTACGGCATTATCCCATAATTTTCAAAAGCTGCCAGGGAGCCATAGCAACAATAATTTCTGGACATCTTATTTCTGTATTGTCATCTATCCACATACAGTAAGACATCGATGACTCGAACACCGATGGCTCGTTTACCTTGGATGATTCGAACCGATAGCTCAAGAAAACAAATACTATTTAGGGAAATTCTTATTTTGTCATGAAATTGTATATTGTGTGTATTGATCATGAAGCTGTATGTTGTGTGTACTCATTAGAATCGCCTCAAAAAGCCGTCCCTAAATTATCACCATTTGCTTGTTGGCATGGCGCCATGATTAACCCTCAGTGGATCGAACTACCCATGTCCCGAATAAACTTTCATGGTCCCAAAGATGCTCGAGCCATCGAGGTTTTACTGTACATACACCAAGCCTCATCATTTTAGCTTATACACATTTTTGGATTATCGCAAGATTCAAGTTTTCTGTTTTGTTGCCATAAAAACAAGAGTTTAGGTCCGAACGAGAGAATTTGCCATATATTCGTATAGCCCTCCATCCACATACCAGTTTTCATATACAGTCGAACCTCGTTATCTCGAACTCGCTTATTTCGAATTACCGCTTATCTCGAAGTGAAAATCTGGTCCCTGTTTTAACATGAAACTATGACAACAGGTAACAAAATAATGTGGAAAAGAGGAGAAATTCCTAAGGAGCAATTTCTCCTCTTTTCCACATTATTTTATATATATATTTCTAACTTCAGGAGTCAAATTACATATTCATTTGTTAAATGTGGTTGTTCGATTTATTGTTTTCCTCACTCTCTCAACTCTGATATGTCGAGGTACGGATATCTCGAAGTATTTCAGTGTGTCCCTTGGAATTCGAGATAACGAGAGTCGAGTGTACTTATTAGTAGCTAGGATACTTTTCAAATTATCGCAAGATCCAGACTTTGATTTTTTGCCACATCACTACAGAAACACACAATGATGTGCATTATTTCATCATCCCCTTATTATCCATATACCAAATTTCATAAGTTTAGCATGGATACCATCATGAAAAGGGAGGGACTAGTAAATGATCAAATTCCTCGTGTCCAACCAAGATTAACTTGCCCGAAAATTGACATTTTTCTTATTCTCAAAAAAACAACAAAAACCAACAACAGCAAAAAAAACATATGTTGTGGGTGCTTTTTAGAAGCGCCTCGGTGAGGCACGTCTAATGAGTACCCACAATATTTGTTTTCATCGAGAAATAAGAAAACTATATACTCGTAATCTTTCATATTCTGGTTACTTTTCTTAGCCAAAGCTATAAAGTCTGTCCCAGGTTAAGTAAATGAAAATTTCTTGTCCTCAGAGAAATGGGACAAGTTGAACAAGTCGGGCATGATATTTCCACAGCCCTAAATATGAAACAATCGCAGGATCCTGAAAGTATACCGGCTTCCTTAACTGCTTCTCAGGTACTCATTAGACCAGAATTAGGCCGTCCTTGATTTTTTTTTCTTTGGGTTTGCTGTACCCTCATTTCCAACCTACCCACCGATTTTACCCCGTACATGTACTAAATGTTGTTAGCTCACCTGAGAGGCTGAGCCGAAGGCTGAAAATGAGCTCTAGTAGCCACTCTTCGTCCATCTAGAATTCCAAACGGTAGCTTAAGATTCTGACGCCGCGCGGCAAATTGTTATCTCATTCTGTATGGAGATCAAAGGCTGCTAAAATGGCGTCAACGTGAAGTCGACGTTGAAACGACATGTTCCTACTAGACATTCAGTTGTATTATTTGCGTTGTATGGTTTATTATTAAGTCTCTCAAATTATGGCGGCGACCTTCGTCTTATTTTCCATCCATAATGAAGAGATAATCATCAGAAGAAAGTCTAAGTGCCTTTTCCTGGAGCCGAACCCACGGCATGCATTACGAAAACACGCCTATTCAAGTATACTGAAAATTTTACCACCAAAAAATGAAAATTTTCAGATAAAACATTCTGATAATCTCCATATTTCTGCTCAAACCATAGATTGTGGGTACTCGTTAAAACCGCCTCGGCGAGGCGGTTCTAACGAGTACCCACAATCTATGTTTTTGAGCAGAAATAAGAAAAATAATATATACCCCTGTAAACTCCAGTTTTACTATATAAAAGTGGGGTTTAAGGGGGTCAAAATTATATAGGTATGTTTTCGTAATGCAAGCTCTGACCAATGCGGCGACGGCGTCTAGCACTGCAGCGTCCAGCGTCTTTACCAACTGCGCTACTGACACACTCCCAACTTGTTCATATAGCGCTTATAAAGCCAACTGACACTGCAGTACACTTGATATTTAGGAGTTTAGTATTTTTTATTTATTTCCGTTATATGAATTGTTATTTACTCTCTCAAATCATGGCAGCGACTTTCATCTTTTTCCATTCATAATGGAGAAACAATCCTCAGAAAAATCTCTAAGTGCTTTTTGCCTTGGGTCGAACTTACGCCATGCAAGCTCTGACCAATGTGGAGACGGCGCCTAGCACTGCAGCGTCCGGCCTCTTTACCAACTGCGCTGCCGTGACAACCTCAACAAAGTTTGTTCAAATAGCGCTTATTAAGCCACTTGACGCTGCAGTACACTTGATATTTAGGAGTCTAGTATTTTCATTTATCTGCGTTATATGGATTATTATTTACTCTCTCCAATTATGGCAGCAACTTTCGACATATAACAAAGTTATTCTTAGAATTGCCTCTCCAAGGAAGTTCAAATGAATACTCACAACATGTTTTAAGGAGAAATACAGATACGTATGCTTAGTTAATATGCTAATTTATCATCAAATGCCCTCTTTATCTGCTTCTTTGGATCAAATACAGAAAACTGGTAAGATAGATAGTATTTATTTATTTTTTATTTATTTACTTAATGAGAAAGAAAAGCTAAAGTACTCATTCTAAATTGTCTTAGAACTTTCTGGTATATTCCATTTATAATGTGTTGTTTTAATGAAGTTAAAAATATTTAGTTTTGAGATTGCTATGGAATAATTGTGAAGTGTGCTTATTTACTTTAGTAACTAACTAACTAACTAAATAGATAAATAAATAAATAAAAACTTTCTATTTTATATTTCTCTTTCAGTTTTTTTTTCTTCACAGTGCAAGAAATAACAACACTTTTGTATTTTGGAAAAAAAAAATGTCAAAAAATGAATAAAGTGATAAAATACGACTCAACAAATTAAATGCCAAGTTTGCAAATGAATTTATTTGGTTATAAAGTGACAAATTGAAAACTTCACAATTATATGAATTACCGCTTTTAGGGCCCAACCTAGGGATAATCACCTCATAATCATTTAGATAAGATAAGCCTTTGATGTGCGCTCTGTTATCAGGACTGTGTGTTGGGGCTGATCATGAGTGTGTGTGTGTGTCGGGTTGGGGGGGGGGGGGGGGGGCAAAGAAAATATGTCTTTAATACTGTCCTCTTTGGTGTAGTAGCCTCACCTACGAATGGACACGGGTTTGAGTCCCATTAGTGACCTTCTGTGTGTGTGTGTGTGTGTGTGTGTGTGTGTGAATTAAATAAACATTTTTAGCTGTTGTTTTTTCTTTATTTCTTTGTTTCATCTTTTACTTTATTTTGATATTGTTTAACCCGTTAGCAAAAGCAGTACTAATCATATTACGGAAAATCAAAAACAACATATTCTTGTGGGCAGTGGCGTAAAATACTGCCTTTCTTTCTTTCTTTCTTTCTTTCTTTAGGTCTAAACTTCCTTGGAGGACACAGACGGTGTACATTGAACACCCCGGGTTGCAATATGAAGGCCTACAAGTAACCAATTTGAATTACCGTATGGTTCTTTAATTTGCACATGGTGTGATTTTCCCTGCACAGGGGACCAGTTAACGTCCCGATCCAAAGGACGGCAAACTTTTTTCATTTCTGACATGCCTGCAAATAACATGAAGGAAAGCGTGTTCGGACACCGAAAATTTCCCCGCTTAAGCATGTGTTCTATCTAGGTACCTCTAGCTCTAGAGGCCTGTGCGCTCACCACTGAGCTACCGCGCTACCTAAAATACGTGTTTTTAACCCTTGTCCTGCTGAACCCGGATATACCCTGCCTTTGCAAACAGTGTAGTTCCAGAAGCCAACTGATCTGGATCTGCACTGTTTGCCATTCAGTATTTGAATCTATATCAACAACATGGATCAAGTAATCTGATTAGCTGAAAATTGGCAATGGGCAAGGCATCTTAATTTATTCAGCAGGACAAGGGTTAAACGTCTTCATTATGGGATAAATGTAATGTGTTTTGTTGACAGGGCAACACAAAGCTAAGCGAGAAATGTTGCTTTTCACGCAGCGTCAGATACTTGATAACAAACACATTAAAAGCAGTCAAATAATAAACACTTTACCTTTCATAGTTAAAATCTGTAAAAAACAAATATTATTTCAATAAAGGAAACAGTTTTGCTTCCATAACAACGCAATTTTTTTCTTAAGTGATGTGCTTTTATGGGATAACATTACGAAAACACGCCTATTCAAATATATAGAAAATTTTACCACCAAAAAATGAAAATTTTCAGATGAAAAATTCTGATATTTTTCATATTTCTGCTCAAAACATAGATTGTGGGTACTCGTTAGAACCGCCTCGATGAGGCGGTTCTAACGAGTACCATAATCTATGTTTTAGAGCAGAAATAAGAAAATAATGTATACCCCTGTAAACCCCAGTTTTATTATATAAAAGTGGGGTTTAAGGAGGTCTAAATTATATAGGTATGTTTTCGTGATGAATTCGACATACTTGTTGTTGCCATGGCAACATAAATGTCTGCGTTATGTTGATTTTGTTAATAAATTTGTCTTTCAATATTTAACAACTATAAAACTATCAAGTGGATATGCTTTTCATTACATTCTTCTCAGATGGCTACCATAAAATCTAGTAAAGACAAACAATTTTACAATAAAACATGTAATGTATTACTATTGCCATAGCAACCATTACAGTTGGTTTTTCAAACTTATTTTTGTTGTTTTTGAAGATGTCCCATGTTGACTTATATTTAGAAAAGTATTCATCAATATATTAAATAGGGCAGAATTTTGTCGTTCGTGAACCAGTCCCTTTTGATTTGTATCGTAAAGGCTTTAGCCTATATGTGAACTTACAGTTTAGGCAGGCTCCATCGTCAGCATTTTCGAACATCTCAGAAACCGCTGGGTCAACCAAAATCCAATTTCATATAAAGCCTCTGAGGCATTTGGGGAACAAACATTTGTTAAAATGAGCCAATCATGCCATCAGGATATCCGCCTTGCCCATATACATTGTTGTATTTAGAGGGGGACAAGGGGCTATTTCTTCACCTAAAAGCATGAATGGTACAAGGGGCCTTGATGATCCTCAACATTAAGTCGTGTTGTTAATATGTAAGGTAATAGAATCCTTTAAAATAGGTGATGGCCCTTTAACAATGGTTATGGGGTAACAAATTGCCCTATCACATTTGCCCTAGCAGCAACACTGCGTATATGAGCCGCCAACAAATCAACAAAATGACCTGTGCATCCAGCGCAGATCCAGATCAGCCTGGGCATCTGCCCAGTCTGATCAGTTTTCACTGTCTACACGTAGAAACCTTAGCTCTTTAGCAACCCACTGAGTGCAGCTCGAAGACTGATCAGACTGGGCGGATACACATGTTGATCTGGGAACCCAGTCATTTTGTCATGCGCTGGCTCAGTTATGGTAAAAACCGATCAAGTCAACAGGCCGATTACCTTCGAACCTACTGGCGCAGTGGCTCAGTTACTAGAGCGTCCGGCTTGCGTCCATCGATCCCCGGCCGAGTCATACCAAAGACTTTCAAAGTTGTATTAGCTGCTCTTTCATTTTCGCTCAGCATTGAGAAAGCGGAACTGGTCGGTTCGATGGCAGTATAATGTGACTGGATGGAATGTCACGTCGTGTGTCTGAGGTGTGATATGTCAGTGAGGCAGCACGCTTAAAGTAAGCATTGAGCTCCCTGTCACATCCAGACACCGTCGCGATATAACTGAAAGATTGTTGAAAGCGACATTAAGTCTAAATAAAATAAACTAAAAAAAATAAATAAAACTTCCTTTTATCATGTTGAAATCTGTCCGATGGAGTAAAACTAAATGTCATACCCTTTTCACATGAAAAAAATAATCAACAAAATGACGTGCACCCAGCGCACTCAGATCAGCCTGGGCATCTGCTCAGTCTGATCAGTTTTCACTGTCTATACGTAGAAACCTTAGCTCCGTAGTTTAAACATAGTTTATTTGCATTCTTCAATACAACATAGATATTCACAAGACATGAAATAAAAACAGGATTAGAATGGAAGCATATAAATACTTATAAGATTCTTCTCTTGTAATATATATTTCAGCTGTTGATTTGATGGCAGTTGATAGTCTAACACAAAATTATACACTTTTATTATACATAAGAAGATATTGCTAAATGATAAATATCATATTTCAGTATATATATAATAACTATAAGACATTTTGGGACAGAGAAAAATTAAGAGAAAGACAATAAAAGCAAAGCTACAAAAGTATTACCAGTGGAAAAATGTGTGCAAAATGCCAATGCAAAGAGAAATATTGCAAAAATACATTACAAAATTTCAGAAAAAAAAAATAAAATACTTTGAAGAACAATTTTAGAGCGACTAAATAAAAGTGTATAATAATAATAATAATAATAATAATAACAACACCACCAATAATAATAATACTAATAGTAACAACAATATTAATAATTTTTATCATTGTCATTACCATCATCACCACCACCACCATTACCATCATCATCATCACTACCGTCACCACCATTACCATTATTATCATCATCATTGTCACCATCATCATCATTATTATTATCATTATTATTATGAGCAGTAAATAGAGAAAAATAGAGAGAGAGAGGGCACAAACTTATATCGTTAACCAGGTTAGTGGATCAGAAATTTGTTACAATAGCATTCGCAAATGGTTTTCATGGTCTTATACACAATATTGTACGTCAAAATCGCTTAGTTTCTATTATAAATTTTTGGACCTTTTCAATGATTGTTTTGTTTGTTTCTACAGCTAGTTTTAACTCTCCTTGTAAGAGAAGATGTAAAGATTGGGTGTGATACGAAGAGATAGAGTTTAAGAGTTCGTTACGTTGAGCTTGATATTTATGACAGTAAAAAAAGAAATGCTGGGCATCTTCAACACTAGTGCAACTACATAGAGGAGAGTCAGTAATATTTTCATAAAAAGATCTAAATTCAGAGAACTACAGTTTGTACGTAAGCGAGTATGCAGGATCTGAGCTTTTCTGCTACCGGTGTAAAAATATTGAGGCACTCCCGCTTTGTCTTTATTTAAGAAGTGTTTGAAGGAATTTAGTGTGTTGTACTGGTGAGCTTCAACAGGCAAATCGTTCCAGCTTCTAACTGTTGATGGTAAGAATAATTGGTAATACTGACTTGTTCTTGTGTTAATGGCTCTAAAATTGTTCGAGTTACGTAGGTTGTAACTGGAAATATTACTAATAGGTTCGGAAACGAGAGATGATAAATATTCAGGGGTCAAGTTATGGGTCATCTTGTAAAATAAGGTTAGCTTATGATTATTTCGTCTTTGCTGGAGAGTATCCCATCGTATTTCTGAATAAAGAACATGTATTGAAACTAATTTTGTTGTTCCAGTAGCTATTCTGGCTGCCTCATTTTGTATTTTGTCAAGTTCGTTTTTTTTTTTCATATTGTGTACAGTTGTCCCATATTATATCGCCATATTCGAGTATCGGTCTAATAAATGCAATATAAATAATTTCAAGGGATTTACGGTCAAGTTTAAATTTTAATTTTCTCATTATATTAATTCTATTCCATGCTTTATATGTTATATATTTGAAATGTTGATGCCAAGAACAGTCACTTGGGAGAACAATGCCTAAGTGTTTACTAGTATGTGAGTCAACTTCTACTACTTTGTGGTTTTGCATAAAAATTGTTGGATGTCGGTCTTTGTTTGTTTTACGTGAAATTAATAACAATTCGGTTTTAGAAGGATTGAAAGTAACCAGCCACTTGGCTGCCCACTGAGAAATGTTATCAAGGTCATTATTAAGATATGCAGCTGCTGTGATGGCATCTTCAACAATGATGAAGAGACTAGTATCATCTGCAAACAAACGAATATTAAATCCAATGTCATGTACAATGTCATTTATATACAAAAGAAATAATAAGGGTCCTGAAATTGATCCCTGGGGAACCCCAGCTTGAATGAAAACCCAATCAGATACTGCGCCTGGGAGAACAACTCTCTGTTTGCGGTTAGATAAGTAACTTTTAAACCAGGCCAGAACCCCCCCCCTCCCCCCCCCCCCCCCGGGCATCTGCTCAATCTGATCAGTTTTCACTGTCTATACGTAGAAACCTTAGCTCCGTAGTTTAAACATAGTTTATTTGCATTCTTCAATACAACATAGATATTCACAAGACATGAAATAAAAACAGGATTAGAATGGAAGCATATAAATACTTATAAGATTCTTCTCTTGTAATATATATTTCAGCTGTTGATTTGATGGCAGTTGATAGCCTAAGACAAAATTATACACTTTTATGATACATAAGAAGATATTGCTAAATGATAAATATCATATTTCAGTATATATATAATAACTATAAGACATTTTGGGACAGAGAAAAATTAAGAGAAAGACAATAAAAGCAAAGCTACAAAAGTAATACCAGCGGAAAAATGTGTGCAAAGTGCCAATGCAAAGAGAAATATTGCAAAAATACATTACAAAATTTCAGAAAAAAAATAAAATACTATGAAGAACAATTTTAGAGCGACTAAATAAAAGAGTATAATAATAATAATAATAATAATAATAATAATAATAATAATAATAACAACACAACAAATAATAATAATACTAATAGTAACAACAATAATAATAATTTTTATCATTGTCATTATCATCATCACCACTACCACCATTACCATCATCATCATCACTACCATCACCACCATTACCATTATCATTATTATCATCATCATTGTCACCATCATCATCATTATTATTATCATTATTATTATGAGCAGTAAATAGAGAAAAATAGAGAGAGAGAGGGCACAAACTTATATCGTTAACCAGGTTAGTGGATCAGAAATTTGTTACAATAGCATTCGCAAATGGTTTTCATGGTCTTATACACAATATTGTACGTCAAAATCGCTTAGTTTCTATTATAAATTTTTGGACCTTTTCAATGATTATTTTGTTTGTTTCTACAGCTAGTTTTAACTCTCCTTGTAAGAGAAGATGTAAAGATGGGGTGTGATACGAAGAGAAAGAGTTTAAGAGTTCGTTACGTTGAGCTTGATATTTATGACAGTAAAAAAAGAAATGCTGGGCATCTTCAACACTAGCGCAACTACATAGAGGACAGTCAGTAATATTTTCATAAAAAGATCTAAATTTAGAGAACTACAGTTTGTACGTAAGCGAGTATGCAGGATCTGAGCTTTTCTGCTACCGGTGTAAAAATATTGAGGCACTCCCGCTTTGTCTTTATTTAAGAAGTGTTTGAAGGAATTTAGTGTATTGTACTGGTGAGCTTCAACAGGCAAATCGTTCCAGCTTCTAACTGTTGATGGTAAGAATGATTGGTAATACTGACTTGTTCTTGTGTTAATGGCTCTAAAATTGTTCGAGTTACTTAGGTTGTAACTGGAAATATTACTAATAGGTTCGGGAACGAGAGATGATAAATATTCAGGGGTCAAGTTATGGGTCATCTTGTAAAATAAGGTTAGCTTATGATTATTTCGTCTTTGCTGGAGAGTATCCCATCGTATTTCTGAATAAAGAACATGTATTGAAACTAATTTTGTTGTTCCAGTAGCTATTCTGACTGCCTCATTTTGTATTTTGTCAAGTTCGTTTTTTTTTTTTTTTTCATATTGTGTACAGTTGTCCCATATTATATCGCCATATTCGAGTAACGGTCTAATAAATGCAATATAAATAATTTCAAGGGATTTACGGTCAAGTTTAAATTTTAATTTTCTCATTATATTAATTCTATTCCATGCTTTATCTGTTATATATTTGAAATGTTGATGCCAAGAACAGTCACTTGGGAGAACAATGCCTAAGTGTTTACTAGTATGTGAGTCAACTTCTACTACTTTGTGGTTTTGCATAACAATTGTTGGATGTCGGTCTTTGTTTGTTTTACGTGAAATTAATAACAATTCGGTTTTAGAAGGATTGAAAGTAACCAGCCACTTGGCTGCCCACTGAGAAATGTTATCAAGATCATTATTAAGACATGCAGCTGCTGTGATGGCATCTTCAACAATGATGAAGAGACTAGTATCATCTGCAAACAAACGAATATTAAATCCAATGTCATGTACAATGTCATTTATATACAAAAGAAATAATAAGGGTCCTGAAATTGATCCCTGGGGAACCCCAGCTTGAATGAAAAACCAGATACTGCGCCTGGGAGAACAACTCTCTGTTTGCGGTTAGATAAGTAACTTTTAAACCAGGCCAGAACCCCCTCTCTTTCCCCCCCCCCCCCACCACGTTTCACCAGCTGCTTGAAGTTTTAATATTAATTCAGAGTTCCAAACTCGGTCAAATGCTTTGCTGATGTCACAGAAGACAACACGTACTTCCTTTCCAGCATCAATTATTATTGACAAAAGGTATTATAAAGATAAGTAAGCTGATTTACTGTTGAGTCACCTGACATGAAGCCAGATTGGAGTGAAGATATTAAGTTATGACGATGTAAATGATTATATAGGTGTTTGAACACAAGACGTTCAAATACTTTATCTTCGGAGTTGAGTAGGGAGTGGGTCAATAATTAGATACTATGGATAGGCCTCCCTTTTTGGGGACGGGGGTCACATTTGCCTCTTTGTAGGAGATATGTACGCATCCTGTATGAAGTGAATGATTAAAGAGAGAACACAACGGAATAGATAATTCACTAGAAAGCTCTCGGAGAATGCGATTACTGATCGCATTAGGACCAGAAGCTTTACAAACAGGCAACGTTTTTAACACTCTTTCCACTTCATTAGGACTAAGAACGATTTGACTGAGTTGGGATTCAATAGTGTCAAGATGTAGGTCTGGTAACACAGCATTCTATTCTTCTAAAAGTGTTTGACTTTGAAAAAAAATTGATAATATTCGCCTTATCATAGTCGTCTGTGTATATAGAGTTATTGAGTTCGAGTGGCGGGACAGACGACTTGGACTGCGGAGAAATGAACTTTTTCAGTGTAGACCACCAGTCTTTTGAGGAAAGTGATTCTGACTTAAGTTTAAGTGCAAGCTTGTCATAGAAGGCTTTCTTACATTTACGTACAGTATTGACAACACTATTTCGCACTTTCTTGAATTTCTGCCAGTCTATTTCCAAACCCGTTGATTTAGCTTTCCGATATGCCCTTTTGCATTTACGAATGTTTCGTTTTATTTCAGTTGTTATCCATGGAGGTTCTGAGGGGCGAATAGTAATTTGTCTATTTTGAAAACACTCCTTTGCAATTGATAAAATCGTAGATGTGATGTTTTCGGAATATGTATCAACATTAATATCCTGAAGGGAATCCCAGTCCACCAACAATGCCGTGCTTCGTAAAAGATCATAATTTCCCCGCTCATAATTCCAAATATGTCGTTTGAACGTTTTGCATTTAGGCTGAGTAAATTTGAATATTCCATATATAGGGCAATGGTATCGAATATCCTGGTTAAGGAATGGATCACCGACACCGCTTAAGATTAAGTTATCCTTGGAACTAACTCGTATTATAGCTATTACCGAAGATGAGTTTTCGGTAAAATGGGTAGGCTGTTCAATTGCCTGGAAAAAAGAAAACTGGGTACAGAGGGGACTTATCTTAGTGGAAGACCGAGGATTAAATAGATTGAAATTAAAGTCACCTGTTACTGTTATATCAGATATATTTGTGTCAACAGCAAGAGACAGAGAATTAGCATTAGAATTTGGTGGCCGGTAAAACAGGCCAAACAATATGTGCTTACGAGTATTTGCAACTTTAATTCATATAGCTTCTAGATCTTGAATTTCTAAATCATTCCTACGTTTATAATATATACCTTCCTTAACATATATAATAACTCCACCATGGTTATCACCTCTTTCTTTCCGTTCAGGGCTCTGATAACTTTCAAGATTAAATTTTCTGTGTCAGCCGAATGGTTTAACCAAGTTTCAGAAAAAGGCCAGTATATCAAACTCAGTGAGTTCAGCTTGTAAAAGCTCAAGCTTAGTATAGATACTCTGTACATTGTAATGCACAAATGATATGTTACGATTAGTGAATCGAAGATTGTTGCAGACATAGTCGTAGTTGCGCTTGTGTCGCTTGTTGAGGAGGTAGATACTGGAGGCCCAGGATTTGGATGTGCGTCGCCAGAACACAGCAAGAGTATAACAAGCCAGATAGTAAAGGTAGAGCACGGCAGGGTTCTCAAAATAAGAAGTGTAAATTGGGCATTTGATTTTGCGCTTGTACCTGGTAATAAACGCCTTTAGGGACCATGCTCTATCCTTCGAGTAGCAAGTATGAGACATTTATCGTTTGACATGATAAGTGGACATGTGTATAAGGTATTGAAATAAACTGCTAATAGTACATTGAAGTGTAAAAACTTGCAAATGCATCGATACGTTGGCGTGCTAGCTGTCACCTTGTCACTGCAATTGTGTATCATGTTATTGAAGATATTTGGTATAAAAACAAGATGACAGCCGACATACCAACACACGAATAGCAAGTGAATGTCTGCCTGTCCACATGCATCACTTGTGACCTCTCTCGAGATAAGTAAGAACTAATAACAAAACATAAGTTCATAAATAAAAACAAACTACAGACTGAAATAAAATAAAATGGAGGAAGGATCTATATATGTAAACATATCTGGTGGTAAGTATATCCTGCTTGTTTTCTAAGATCATAAACTGAGCCCCATCGTGTAGCTCCGTAGCAACCCACTGAATGCACAGCGAAGACTAATCAGACTGGGCGGATACCCATGTTGATCTGATTCTTCCCTGGGTCATTTTGTTGGTTTTGTCATGGACTGGCTCAGTTATGGTAAAAACCGTTCAAATCAGAAGGCCGATTACCTTCGAACGTACTAGCGCAGTGGCTCAGTTACTAGAGCGTCCGATTTGCGTCCGGGAGGTTGTGGGTTCGATCCCCGGCCGAGTCATACCAAAGACTTTAAAAATGGTACTAGTTGCTCTTTCGTTTGCGCTCAGCATTAAAGCGGAACTGGTCGGTCCGATATCAGTATAATGTGACTGGTTGGAATGTCACGTCATGTGTCTGAGGTGTGATACGAGTATATCAGTGGGGCAGCACTCTTAAAATTAGCATTGAGCTCCCTGTCACATCCAGACACCGTCGCGATATAACTGAAAGCGACGTTAAGTCTGAATAAAATAATGAAAAAAATAACATTGGAACTTTCTTTTTTTCATGTTAAAATCTGACAGATGGATTAAAATTTAATGTCATACCCGTGCTTGCGCGGGTCCTTTTCTAGTAACATACTATGCAAACCATTCTGTTCTTTGACATCAGTGATACACGGCTATAAATAAACACATACACACGCACGCACACTCAGAGAGAGAGAGAGAGAGAGAGAGAGAGAGAGAGAGAGAGAGAGAGATCTGCCCATACGGTCAGGGTAAAAATAAAAGGAAAGAATTTGCCGCCAAGGGCTTAAGGGAAAGCAAACATGAAATCCTTTAAACCCTTTTTGAGTTGACCCCTTTAGATATTGGATAGGGCGCGCAGCCCCACCAGTAGTTTTCCTTCAGACCGTTCCAAGGCGGTACCCATCGAAAACATACCTATATAATTTTGACCCCCATAAACCCCACTTTTATGTAGTAAAACTGGGGTTTACAGAGGTATACATTATTTTTCTTATTTCTCCTCAAAAACATATTGTGGATACTCGTTAGAACCGCCTCGGCGAGGTGGTTCAAACGAGTACCCACAATCTATGTTTTGAGTTTTTTATCCGCAAATTTTCAGTTTTTGGAGGTGAAATTTTCTATGTATTTGAATAGGCGTGTTTTCGTAATGCCTGTCACAGTTCACCTTTGTGCGTATGTGGTTTCATATGTGGCGTTTGTTCTGCCCTTATTGATCATCTCTTTTCTTTTGGTGACTGTGGCATTTCCTGGGTATCTTTACTTATTTTTTTAAAAAAAAGTGTGCGCGAAAGCAAATATGAAATCACAAAAGTTGTGTCTCTAATAAAAATGGCGGTAAACCAACCAAATTTATATGTATCAAGTCCATTTAAAATTGAATGACTTTTTTTCAGAGTTCAAAGACTGTTGTGTCTCCTAATGATGATAAGGATGGTGATCATGGTATCGGCAGGAATCCAGTGTAGTAACAGTGATAAAATACCATGTCGATGTGAAAGAATACAAAATGCCGATGGATTCTTCGAGGTCCACGTAAACTGTTCCGGAAAAAGATTTACTGAAATCCCAGCGTCCCTTCCAAGTTTTGTGACAGTATTGGATGTGTCTCACAACCAGTTACTGCCAGAAAAACTGCACACTCTTTGTCAGTATGTAAATATTGCTAACGTTTCTCTCGCTTACAATGCTCTAAATGAACTTCCAGCCCATCAGTTAAGTGACTGCTATATACATAACAGTATAGATCTGGAAGGAAACGTCTTTAATTCTATCACTGCGGAGGCGCTGGACGGTCTGGAGAATACAAAGTCAATATTTGGACTGGAAGCTCAAAGATTCGACAACAACACTTTCAAGAAATTTGGCATACTTGAGCAATTGTCTATGAAAGCTTATCAGACTCTCATTCCTGAGGACTTGTTTGATTCGTTGAAATTGAAGTATCTTGATTTAACAGTGAGTGGTGCATTGCAATTGCCCAGTAATTTGTTGCAGTTTGGTTCCACGACACTGCAAGTATTGTATCTTAGAAGTAAGTCATTACAAACGATACCAAACGATTTCTTTAAAGCATTGGTTGAGATTGAGGTCATTACTATAGAAGTTGACGATGTTCAGGCTTTGCCTGTTGATGTATTTGCAATCAAAGGTGAAGACCTGTACGAACTTCGGATAACTGGAGTAAATAGTCTACCAAGCGGTGTGTTTAACGGACTACATCGACTAAGTAGACTCGAAATACATGACATGAGGGACTTTTCCTATGATCTGTTTGAAGGATTAATGGAATTAACGCATCTCGACCTTTCACATTCAGACTTTGGATTTGGCACAGTCCAACCATATTTATTCGCCAACCAGTGGGGCCTTAAAAGCTTGAAGTTAAGTGACTGCAGAATAACATCCATAGAAGAGAACAGCTTTGAAGGCCAGCGGTCACTTGAAATTTTAAATCTTTCTAGTAACAGCATACGCTATTTAACAGGAAGGCCTTTCAAAAATATGCGAAATAGTGTAAAAGAAATCAGTCTGAAAGCCAGTGATATTTCTGTTATCGAAGCGACTGTGTTCGAAGCTTTGTTAGAACTTACTACCTTGGATCTTAGTGAGAATAATCTTTACAAACTGGATGAAAACATATTTTCTGACTTGATTAAATTGGAACATCTTTTCTTATACCGGAACAAACTAACGTACTTACCTTCGGGTTTGTTCAATGGTCTAACGGCTCTAACGACACTTAATCTAGCGTATAATATTCTGGAAGAAGATCCTGGAAGCTTGTTGGTCAGTGCCAGGGATTTGTCAGTTTTAAACTTGTCAGACAATTCTATATCAAAACTGTCATATTCTCTTACAGACAATCTTGTTGGCCTTACGGTCCTTAATGTTGGATACAATCCGCTGAATTGTGACTGTAAAATGATTCAAATTAGAAATATTTTACTGCAGAGAAATGTACAGATAGTAGCCCAGTGTTCTAATCCATCATATAAGAGTCTGAAGGATGCAGTTATATTAGATTGTCCTGAGGTATCTCCGGAAAATATGGAATCGGACTTTTCTGTGACAACCGGCTTCAGGTTTATGGCAAGTTCTGTTGAACTGCCTGCTAGAGCCAGTTCGACTGAGACTCAACAAAGTGTTAGGTCAACATCTGCGGTAGCTGCCGCATCCGCTGGAATGTACATTCCGTCGTCAACCACTTTCACAGCTGCTATACCTGGACACGACCTTGATAAGCCAAGAACCACATCAACGACCGGATTCACACCACAGATATCGAAGACGAGAAGCGCACCCAAAGCTATAACCGATGAACCTGTCTCTTCGATTTCCTCCGAGTCACACCTACCAATCACACCGTCTACTGTTTCTGGGTCTGATTCAAATCTTCTAAACATCAAACCAGGTCATTCGGCAGCAGAAGCTTCTGATCCGGATGACACAGGCCTCAGTGCCCAGACAAAATTCTATATTGCAGTAGGTTTCATCAGTTTTGTGTCTTTTATATCTGTTGCTATTTTAGTTTGCCTTGCGTGTAAGCGAATGCGGAGTCGGAGCTACGAAGTGTCGGAAGTATTTTCCGGGGATATTGAGTTTGAGAAATTTCTTGACAGTACAAGTGAGACAAGCATTCAGCCGTCAAGAAGTGGGACACCAATTCCAAGGGATAGAGGTAACAGTCTGGGGGCTTTGAAAGCGGTACCGTCGGTTCAGATTGACGTAGTTCACGACGACGGACATGTGAGCACAGTGACGTATCAGGCGGCAGATATACCTGATATAGAATAATCATAGACTTACCATTCTCTGAGCAAATTCAGCAGACCACATTTGGATCATAGTTTTCTTATTTTTTCCCAGAAAATAAGCTCTTATATTTTCATGCAAATTGTCCCGTAATTGAATAGTCACCGAGCGTTGCTTTAACTTTAACACTCTTGGTTAACATTCCATCTATGTCAAAGGCAGCGTACATAATGTACCTGACAGTTCTATTTCCAGGTACAATGGGAAGTCTCATAATTTTTACCGACACATACGTGTGTCCTCTTTATTTTCGGGTTCATAAGTGTACACTCAGTTTACGTGGTAATTTCTCCTAGGCGTTTTGAGTCTCTACCTTGCATAAACACGGCGAGAAGTTGTGAGGCTTTCTGTACGTGGTCCTCTTCTGCTCTGGCGACAATAAATGGGGAATCCGACTAGCACAAACCTTCTTGAGCCTTTGATGATGAAAAAAAAAATGCAACAAAAGCAACGCTGGCCGAATTTAATCAGATGTATTAGCCAACTTTTCAATAGTACTTAACGCCTAGCGCTCTGGGTAAAATTTTAGCAGACATCATTTTAAAATAGTTTTCTTATTTTTCCCTGAAAAAAGGATTTTTGACATTTGATGCAAATTGTTTTCAATGGAGACAAACTGCATGAAATATGTCGTCTTCTGAATTTGTGCAGAGGGTGGTAAAGGTTTAAGCGGGCATCTTTTCTACCAGTACCTTTAGCGAAGTAACATCCTTTTCCGATACATATGTTGACGGCCTTCTAGAAAGGGGCTTGTCCCTTCCAGTCCTAAAGAGATTCACCCATCTGGCCACAGTTGTGCGATCCGAGCACTCTCCCTATAAACTTTATCTAAGTCCGTTTTATATCTGTGGCAAAATATCCTAGTTTTCCGCGGATTTTGCAAAACACCTTGTTCACCATGAACATTTTCAGAATTATTTGTTGCCATTTTTGACTGCTGTAAATGACCACCTGTCAGTTTTAAGTGTCACATACACTTACCTTGCATTTGTAAGAAGTTCACTTCTTACACCATTCAACAGAGGAAAGATTGTTTTGCGATATGGTTCTTAACCCATTGTAGTTTGGAAACCCCTAAAAGGGTAATTGGCAAACAGTTCAACCATTTTTTCTCTAGGAATATCTAAATCACATAGCCTGACATACCTCATTCCAATATATAATGCGGGGTAGTTCATTCAATCTACAATGGGTTAATATAATTTTGTATGTACAGGTCGCCACTATTTTTATGCTTCTCGTAAAAACAAATGTGGGCGTTTATTTTGGAATTGAGTTTCAGTTTTGCTGTTATATAAGTATGCATTACTGCATGTTATTATATGCAGTGCGTCCGGATAAAACCTGATTTTGGGTGAAGGCAAACTGCACATGTGTGTTGTGTGGTCAGAGCATGCGGAGTCTCTCCAGTGTATATGTATTTGGGCGTTATAGATTTAAGGTTAGTGCATACACTTGGTAGACTTTTCCCTAACAATTCAACAAGTGAGACAACTTCTGTAACTTTCTGTTTGCATTCCTGCACACCGATCCCACCTTGTAGACAGGTCTGTTATAAAAGGAGAAAATAAGCTCCTTTTATTGTTGACCTCTTTTCACAAGGGAGGCAAATTCGCTTTGTCAGAGTTGTCTCCCCGTAAAGTGTATCGTTTTCCCCTAAAAACAACAACAAAAAAAAAATCGTGCATGAGCATCGGTACTAAGCATGCTTCCCAAGATCAGTTTACCATAACAGTCCATGTAATGGGAGTGTGTCGTATTTACCCTAAATGTTTGTACGTCTTAATACGCAAATAATGTAGCCCCTGATCAGGTGCCGCATTCTGCGGCATCTGATCTGGGTCTACATTGTTCGCTCAGGCATGTCTGTCCGCATACTTAGAGTAAAAAAAACGGCATTATGTTCAACAGTCTACTGTAATTACTCTGTTAAGATATCGATACTCCCGACCCTTCTTTTGAAATACATATATGTATGAAAAAGTCTGTTTGACTACCTAGTGGTGTGTCTAAATGGCAACAGGAAACAGACACAATCAAATTTTTGTCAAAGCCTTTGGGGTATATACGGTACACGCATATACATATAGCTCCAGATAAGAAGAGGTGTCAGTCTGTCAGATAAATATTATACATATTTCTTCACAAAAACATACGAGATTGTGGGTACTCATAAGTGGCGCCCCGCAGATTCGCATCTAATGAGTACCAACAACATATGTATTTAAGTATCAGTAGTTTTTGGTTGAAAACGGAAGACACAAGTGACCTGTGATTTCTGGTTTCAATTTTCTTTTTGACATTATACAATTAAAAAAAACATCACGAAAACACGCCTATATAATTTTGACCCCCCCAAACCCCACTTTTATATAGTAAAACTGGGGTTTACAGGGGTATACATTATTTTTCTTATTTCTTACGAGTACTCACAATCTATGTTTTAAGCTGAAATATGAAAAATATCAGAATTTTTTTTTTCTGAAAATTTTCATTTTTGGTGGTAAAATTTGCAGTATATTTGAATAGGCATGTTATCGCAATGAGAAGCCCCAGTTCACCAGACAAGGTTCTGTTTTTCGCTTTAAATATTTATTGATGTAAATATGTTTGTTTTGTTCTTAGTTGTTGACAATGCTGATCATGTAAATTATTTCCTATTTTGAAATAAAAATATGGGTTCAGGCTCGGTTTTACACGTTGTTCTACATGAAAACAAAAACAGTTTTAAAGAAATAAAAAAAATGGAGAAGTTGCAATGCTACTATTTTCAAATTTTAAAGAAAATATAGGCACGCTTTATACGAAACCAGACTCGGGTTTTCCCGTCGTTCTATGGGCGTAGACAATCTTAGTTTGCCATTGCTTTGGAAGCACTTTTATAAAAAAGGCCTGGACTGGTCAAATGCTATTTTCCATGGGCCGTTTAATGTTATGGCAACCAGGTATTAGCTTTCACAAAAAGCTTTGTCTTGATGACATTTTGACAATCTCACTTTTAAAATGGATGGATGCATTGGTACCGCTAAGCGCAATTTATTGTGTTCCCGTGACATCGTGAAAAAAATGATATTGTAAACCACTTATTTTAGTTTTGATGAGGTTAGCCTAAATAGCGAAGAGAAATTAGCTGCAATTATTGTTTAATGTGAGGCCAACGAGATGAGATCTCATTTAGATCTCTCGAATTCACCGTTTGCATTATAAAATTTAGCCGATTTAGCCAATAATTCGATATAAAAAGCCCAAGACTATTCCGTATTAGAATCAGCTTTAACATTGTTTGCTAAGCGTATACAAAGCTTCTTTTTGAAAGCTAATACTTGTACACCAGTATACTACAGCCGAAAATAGTGAAATAAAGCCGATGTTTAACGCTAATACAAAGAGCTTACCTGAAATCCTTGATTTTCCAGAAATTCAGTCAGAATTTTATGTGAATACATTCTTAAAACGCTAGTTCTGGGTGGCTCCAGATAATGATATTATACAATTATTGACTATTGAGGTATTGGATATGACCTGATATCTACCAGAGAATACCAATATTAACCGAGGCGATAACCTAGGTGAATATTGGTATCCAGTGGTTGATATCAACGTCCTATTCAGTGCCTCAATAGTCAATAGTTGTTTTATTATATAATTTGTCTTTTCTCTTGATTACTGTGACAATAACAGTCAACACCAGACTCCATTTATATAAAAAGCACGAGTAAACGTCGGCGTCACTACTGGCGACATCACTTAAAGTTGATATTGTATTACCTAGAATAGATTGTCTTTCATTGGCTGAGAGCTGTTTTCTGCCTAGTGAATATATCAGCTGTTCACTGGCTTGCGCGCTCATTCCAGTGAATATAAGTTTTAGTGACGTCACCAGTAGTGACGCCGACGTCTACGCGTGTTTTTTTTTTTTTTTTTTTTTTTTTTTTTAATATCACTGGTGTTAAGTGTTATTGCCAGTTATCCAGAGAAAAGACAAACTATATAATAAAACAATTATCTACTACTTAGGTATTGGATATGACGTTAATGTCCTCCATTAAAAACCAATACTGACCTCGGCTATCGCCTCGGCCAATAATCACTGGAAAGTAATATTCACTGAAAGGCGCGCGCAGGCCAGTGAACATCAGATATATTCATTGGGCTGAAAAGAGCTCTCAGCAATTGAAAGACAAACTAATTTTAGGTTAAATAAGAATGCTTGATATTTCATAGCGGACGATTCCGATGAAATGACCAGTCTTATTGTCTCTGAAAAATGATCACAATAATAATAATAATAATAATAATAAAATAGATGTCGTCTGCTACAATTTTGCATGATGATTTAGGGGTAGCCTAAATGTAATTGTAGATCAGTCTTTGTAAATATGTCTTTGGACATATGCAGACAACGAAGGCTCAAATCATCCTGCGTGCGCCGCGCTATGCGAAGATGTGTATTTAGGCATTTGCGGACATCGATGTTATGATCAGCTGCGCATGCATGCACATGATCAAGGCCTTGACTGTCAGCTAACAGAATCTTTGGATACGACAGAGTGTATGAATGTAGAGGAAAGGCCCGGATGATATTTTATGTTCGCGCAGGATTATGTGAATCCGCACATTTTGCTCTCGTTCAAATGCACGTGTTTTGCTTGACGTGTCCTTATTCATAATGAAATAACCCCGATATGTGGGTCAAACTGATTTTTTTTTTTTTTTTTTTTTTTTTTTTTTTTTTGCATAAGCAGATATCATTATGTTTAAGGGAGGAGTAAATTGTGTTACCATGGGTGTCACTTGACTACTGTTTAAGAAAATACAACTAATGACAAGTTTAAAACCAATGTCATCACGAAAACATTCCTGTATAGTATTGACCCCCTTAAACCCCACTTTTATATAGTAAAACTGGGGTTTACAGGGGTATACATTATTTTTCTTATTTCTGCTCAAAACATAGATTGTAGGTACTCGTTAGAACCGCCTCGTCAAGGCGGTTCTAACGAGTACTCACAATCTATGTTTTGAGCAGAAATATGAAAAATATCAGAATTTTTTATCTGACAATTTTCATTTTTTAGTAGTAAAATTTTCAGTATATTTGAATAGGCATGCTTTTGTGATGCTATGAAATAAAAGAAGTATTAGCTATCACAAGAAGCTTGGATTACGCTTAGCACACAAGGCCTCCTAAACGTAGACCAAGTTTTTTTTTTTTTTTTTTTTTGCGTGAAAACTAGACTTTGTTATAATACAAACGTTGAGTAGTCCATGGAAAATATCACTACACCAGTCATAAAGTGGTTCTGGAGCAATAACAAATACCAAGATCGTCTACGCCCGTGAGCGTAAACCTAAAGAGAAACGGATTAATGTTAATAAAGTTTGTTCTTGTCATTAGTTGCACGATTGTGACCACAGACTTGTGACCACAGACTCGATGGTGGGTTCAATCAGATACCTTCTCTAGACGGTTGCGACCGTCTATGGATCCATCGTGTTGTAACTTTTTTTTCTTTTTTTTTTTTTTTTTTTTTTTTTTTTTTTGTTATAGTTTTAGACTGTCAATTAGCCCTCTGCTTTGTTTCATTGAAGTTTTATGATTATTATTGAATAAAAAGCAGTGTCGCACGTTATTAACAGCTGTGCATTAACCGGCGAAATGCCGTGTATTAACAAGGCAATTCACGTGCTGTTAATGCACGGCTACGCAACTTTCAATATGCTCGTACCGGGGCCACAGAATTGCTGCCGTCACGAGATGTGTACTACCCTGCCCTAGAACGGGCATAATCCGTGCAAATAGCGTTCGCGAGACATCGGGGTAAAAGGCGAAACAAAATAGTACATGAAATAACGCGAAATGTAGCAACTGTGTTCAGTTTAATACAATAATAGCGATCGAACATGGTCTTTCAATGCATTAACATTCGCCAGGTCCCTTGGGAGGTGTTGAAAACCGCGGCCTTCGGCCTCGGTTTTCAACACCTCCCAAGGGACTTGGCGAATGTTAATGCATGAAAAACCATGTTTGATCCCTATATTCATATTTTATTGTAATGTTTCATTGATTGGGTAGAGGACAACACGCGGGCCGAACACGTCTGTAAGTTTGAGCTGCAGCAATATTAAGGGACAGGTTGCGATCCTGAAAAACTAGTTTAAGCCACCGGTAGTTGTTTTTGTTGACCGTTCCGTTTCTCTTTGTGTCATGACGGTTATTGCTAGTGTGATGTTGTGCCTTGTCATTGTTTGTTCCTCAGCTCTTCTGTCTCGATGCCTCTGGAAGGCTGTGCTTCGTGATTGTGGCATTGCCTGGGCAACTGCATTTATATTTTGCCTGATCCTACTCGACTGTGGTCGGGCTTATCGCGGCTTTACTGATGTTTTTATTGTTCTCTGACTTCAAGTTTATGATCTAGTCCTCATCATTTTTTCATCATAGTGTTGAAAAATTAATTCATGTTTTTTTTTTTTTTTTTTTTTTTTTTTTCTGTATTAATCCACTGATGAGATAGCCCAGAGGGCACATGACGTCTATACAACGTCGCATTGACATTGCATCGACGTTAATGTGACATTGTATAAACGGCATGTGCCGTCATGTTTATACAACGTCTCATTAATGTCGATGCAACGTCATGACGTTGCATCGACGTTAATGCGACGTTGTATTATATACCCGCCGGGAGGAGACCCATACGCGGGAAGAACACTTACGGTAAAACGTGCATGTAATATGTACCACATATTCCCCAATAATACGCAGGAATGTGTAGGGTTATACTATTAGGAATATGTAGGGTTATACTATTAGGGGAAATTTCAGAACTTTGCTTTTTTTTTTTTTAAACCAGCTTTTCATTTTGTTTATTACTTTTAACAAACATGTTAATATATAAATCTGTCTAAATTTACTAAAAATTACCACATTCTTTTTTCCTTATGCCATGGCTCACATAACTTTTGGTAAACTGGGGATCAAAATAAATCTTTATATATAACATATCTGAAGCGATTTTAGATAATTTCTGCGGGAAATATAATTTATATTTCCCTGGAGGAAATAATTCCCTTAGAACGCCATCACGCCGCGCGACGAGTGTAGATGACGTAATATCGCAAAACTTATTTACATCATTTGAAAGAGCGTAAAAAAGAATCCGAAGAAAATAATTTTAATGATATGAAATATATAAGTTTTAATACACGCTGAGTTTAAAATACAGGAAATATTTCCCACGAGACTTGCAAATCTTATAAACAACCTCGTGCTTTGCACTCGTTTGTTTATCGGCTTTGCAAATCCCTCGGGAGATATTTCCCGTATTTTAACCTCGGGGTGCATTAATCTCTAAATCTCTTTTCTTCACAAAAAAACTATTTGTTGGTGCGCGTTAGAAGCGTCTCGCTAATGAGTACCACACTATATGTTTTGTGGAGAAAAAAAAAAACAGTATTAAATATCAGTTTAACCATTACCACACATTGGGCATTTTCAGCAGACGACAGATTGATGATATTTTTCTTATTTTTCCCAGAAAACAGGATTTGACATTTCATGCAAATTGTCTCATTTACATGAAATGTAAAATCTTATTTTCTGGGGAAAAATAAGAAAAATATTTCAAAATGTCGTCTGCTGAAAATTTTACCTAGAGTGCTAAGTGTTAAAAAGCATCTTACCTAGATAGAGCTACAGCATCCCAGACACAATGTCATGATATAACATCACGAAAACACGTCTATATAATATTAACCCCCTTAAACCCCACTCTTATATAGTAAATCTGGGGTTTACAGGGGTATACATTATTTTTCTTATTTCTGCCCAGAAACATAGATTGTGGGTACTCGTTAGAACCGCCGCGCCGAGGCGGTTCTAACGAGTACCCACAATCTATGTTTTGATCAGAAGTATGAGAAATATTCGAATTTTTATCTGAAAATTTTCTTTTTTTGGTGGTTAAAATGTTCAGTATATTTGAATAGGCGTGTTTTCGTAATGTTACATTCCAGTAACATAATTTTAACACCTCGGAGGTTATTAAACTGTTTTTATTGCTCAGCTGGGCCGAGCATGAAAGTGTCTCTGCTAATAAATATGAAAATGCCAACAATAGTTTTTTAATGCTTAGGTATATTAAGCATGAAACCGACCATCACGAATATATAATTTTGACCCCCTTAAACCCCACTTTTATATAGTAAAACTGGGGTTCACAGGGGTATACATTATTTGCCTTATTTCTGCTTAAAAAAACATAGATTGTGGGTACTCGTTAGAACCGCCTCGGCGAGGCGGTTCTAACGAGTACCCACAATCTATGTTTTGAACAGAAACATGAAAACTATCAGAATTTTTATCGGAAAACTTTCAATTTTTGGTGGTGAAATTTTCAATATATTTGAATAGGCGTGTTTACGTAATGACCTCTACCGATTCTACTTTATGTTCGCGTTCAAAGAGCTGTCAGCAATTGATTCATGTATCCGTATTAACTCATAACCAGCAAAAGACAGTCAGATTAAAGATGTCACGCTGTCAAGTTCTTCCACACGATGGTCTTGACAAAAAAAAAGTACAAGATTAATTCTTTTGAAACCTATATCGGAAGTTATCGGAGCTTTCATTACCACTATATGCCACTATGTACATGTTTTGTATCCTCATGGGCATTTGTGCCTACTGGAAGTTTAAATAAACTCTTCTTCTTCTTCATTACGAATGTAACAACAGCATTCTATAATAGTCCCTCAAAATGAACAGATATGATCAAGATGTTTTGGTTATATTTTTATTTTTAATCAAGGGGGTGAACGATAAGTTATTAAACAATGAATCACGCCACAAGAAATATGTTCAATTCAGGGGTTCCAGAGTCCCAGATAAGTCAAATGTAAGCATAGTCTAATCAGTGCATCTGCTGTCTGACGATATACATGAGCTAATCAATATCTTTACGGTCGCATACTCCTCGAAAATTTATTCTGCTGTGATCGGGCTCATATTGTCGTTTCGAGCGTTATAGCTCCGTTAATAGAATTATAAGCCTCTGTATATATTTAAAGATATATATGAAGAGTCGTTAATGCGTATTTTCGGTAGAGGAAGACTCAATAATACATATTTAAAGGTGTGAAAGCAGTGATTCGTATTTCCGGTAGAGGAAAACTCAATAAAATATATTTAAAGATATATAAGAAGAGTCATTAATGCATATTTTCGTACAGGAAGATACAATAATACATATTTAAAGATATAAAAGAAGAGCCATTTATGCGTATTTTCGGTAGAGGAAAACTCAGTTATGCATATTCAAAGCTATAAAAGAAGAGTCATTCATGCGTATTTCCTGTAGAGGAAAACTCAGTAATACATATTTGAAGGTATATTTGAAGAATCATTAACGCGTATTTCCGGTAGAGGAAAGTTCAATAATACATATTTAAAGGTATATTAAAAGAGTCATTAATGCGTTTTTCAGGTAGAGGAATACTCAATAATACATATTTTAAGGTGTGAAAGAAGAGTCATGAATGAGTATTTTCGGTAGAGGAAGACTCAATTCATACTTTAAGGTATAAAAGAAGTCATAAATGCGTATTTCCAGTATAGAAAAACTCAATAATACATATTTAAAGGTATAAAAGAAGAGTCATTAATACGTATTTGCGGTAGAGGAAAACTAAAAATTACATATTTATAGGTATTTTAGAAGAGTCATTAATGCCCGGGAGAGGAAGACTAAACAAAAAACATATTTTAACGCATAGTTTAAACATATTTTATTGCCTCAAAAAGCAATGGGGTTGGGCTACAAGTTCTAACAACATTAGTTACAGCCCGCCCCCTACAACATATAAACAATTACAACATGGCAAACATATAGATATAGCTATTAGAATACATAATTATTTTCTAACGTGATAGATAGATAGATAGATAGATAGATAGATAGATAGATAGATTCAGCGTCGGCCGTCCTCCAGAATTTAAACAGTGCATGAGTTTGAACTATCTTCTGCGGAATTATTCGAATCGCATGGAATCTTTAATATATTGTTGAATTGCCTGAAAAAGAACAAAGTTATCCTCGTCCGAGAGAGAAGTTTTCCCAAACAAGACTGCATTTAAACTGAGTGGATGAAAGTGTCTGGTTTGCTGAAACATTATTATTCTTTGATGAGTGTAATTATTACATTCAAAAAAGTAATGAAGGGCATTTTCATTGTCATAGCCACAAGTGCACTTCTTGTCATCTGTTAGATGATTTTGAAACAAGTCAGACTTTAAATCACTACAATTGTTGTGGATTCTTGCGTGTAGCACTGACAGCTTTCTTTGACCTTTCAAAAAGTATGAAGGGACATTCGCATTGTATAAGACTTCGTCTTTGAGTATTTTACGAAATGATAAGTAAGTGTCTGCTTCTCTAATATTAGCGCGAAGGCTATTCCAGTGAGTTACAGAAGACGGAATGCAAGATCTGCGGGCAGTTTCTGTGCGGTTGTATATATTTGAAAAATTGTCTCGATTGCGTAATGGGTAATTTGAAACGTCAGCAACACGTGGTGGAATAATATCAGATATATAGTTTGGTACAAGATTATTTAAACACTTGTACATGAAGCACATTTTCTGAAAATATCTTCGATCTGCAAGTGAGTCCCAACCACATTCTTTATATAAGTTAACAATAGAAGTAGATCGTGTGAGACCAGTGACTATTCTTGCAGCCTCATTTTGAAGTCTTTCTAATGCAGTTTTATCTTGCTCCGTACATCCGTCCCATACAATCGACGAATATTCCAGCAGAGGTCTTACATAAGATACATACATCTGATTTAATGCTTGTCTGCTGAAACTATATTTAAGCTTCCGCATAATGCCAAGTATCTTATAAGCCCCCTTTTGAATTGTCTCGATGTGTGTATGCCACTGACCATTGCAAGAAAATGTTATTCCTAGATGCTTATGATTCTCAACAAAATCAATAATACTATTATTAAAATTCAATAAAGGTAAGGCATCGATAGGTCTGAGAGAAAACAACATGGCTACTGTCTTTATAGGATTAAAATCTACAAGCCATTTCTTAGCCCATTCTGATATTAGTGAAAGGTCATGATTAATTACTCCTTCTATATCTTTAAGATTAGTGGCAGAAAAGAACAAAGAACTGTCATCTGCAAATAATCGAACAAGACTTAAGAGGTTCTCTGCAATGTCGTTCACATATACTAAAAATAGAAGTGGTCCCAACACAGAACCCTGGGGGACACCTGCATTTACTGATAGGAGGGAAGAAGTAGCTGAATTTATCTTAACTCTTTGTTTTCTTGAGGACAATTAATTAGAAATCCATGCAAGGAGTTTGCCCTTAATTCCATTTTGTCGAAGTTTAAATAGGAGACCTCTATGCCATACCTTGTCAAAGGCCTTTGATATGTCACAGAAAATCATACATGAATATTGTTTCTCGTCGAAGGACTGGCAAATATGATGAAATATATCAATAAGTTGAAAAGTAGTAGAATGACCAGGTCGGAAGCCAGACTGGTATTTAAACAACAAATTGTTACTATGTAGATGGTTGTACATATGTTTAAAAACGATTCGTTCTTGAATTTTACCTAAATTACTTAAGAGCGAAACTGGCCGATTGTTTGCTGGTATAGATCTATCCCCTTTTTTAAATAATGGTACAAGGTTCCCTAATTTCCAAATGTCTGGGAAAATACCCTCATTCAGCGAGCGATTGAATATTATACAGAGTGGCTTTGCTATAACAGCTGCTATCTTTATAATCATTTTGTTACTAATCATGTCAGGACCAGAAGCTTTATTTGGGTCTAAATTTACGATGACATCTTTAATTTCTTCTTCTGTAATATCGATATTATCTAATACTTTGTCAGTGTGTTCCGAAAATGACGGCAAAGTTGCTTGTGAGTCATCTAGCGAAGAGACAGAAGCAAAGTATGAGTTTAAACAATCAGCCTTCTCTAAGTCAGAAACATGCCAAATAGAATCTCCTGAAGCAGTAAATGTACGGAGGGGTGGTATTGTCGATATAGAGTCTTTCTTGTTGACAAAATGTTTTACAATTTTCCAAAATTCCTTTTTGTTGCTACTAAAGTTTGTTAATAAAGAAAATTCCAAATTATTGTAAAAAGTTTCTTTTGCGTGTCTTTTTAAATTATTTACTTTGTTGCGAAGGTATTTATACTTTGCCCAATCAGACTGTTGTGAAGTTCGAACTGCTTTCGTTTTTAAGCGGTCACGTTTTCTAGAATATCTGCGAATTTCAGAATCGTACCATGGCTTATCATTTGGTCGTATCATTACATCCTTGTATGGGATCGACGAATTTACAAATTCCATGAATTTATTAGTAAATAATTCACAGCAGTCATTTACAGAACCTTCATAAAGACAATCCCAATCATATGACCTTACGTTTTCCTCAAGCTTTGCAAAATCTGCTCTTTTATAAACCCATACCCTGCGAGTATATGCTGATGAAACTGAATAATTATGTGGAAGCAGTATGTATGTAGCAGAATGGTCTGTTATTTCATTAGGAATAGATAAAACTCCCGAATCATAAACAATAAGATCGTCAGGAACTAAAATTGGATCCAAAAGAGCTCTGCCTCTTGTTGGAACATTTATGACATTTTGTAATGAGTTTGTCATCACGATATCATGGAGATTTCTATAGTTTTCATTCAGAAAATCTTCATTTAGATCGCCTAAAATTATAATATTACGACTAGAGTCCAAAGCTTTTTCAATGTTACGATCCAGCGCTTCAAAAAAAGTTCGATCTTGGGGTTTAGGACTGTAAAATGTACCTATGAGAAACTGCTGATTATTTAATACAATTTCGATCCAGATAGCTTCTTCCCAAAATATTTCCAGATCTGGTCGTCTTTTATGTAAAAGGTTATTATTAACGTAAACTAAAATACCACCACCATGATTCGTTCTGTCTTTGCGATAGGGGGTAGCAAAGTCAGTGGTTAAAGATATACTAACATTTTCAACACTATCATCAAGATGTGTCTCCGTAAAACACAGACAATCAAAATCGCAAAAGTTATCAATAATATACTCTAATTTATTTCGAATACTCCGCATATTGCAATGCAAGATAGATACACAGTGTTCCCGTAATGTATCACCTGGACCAGGATTCAATTCGACATCTCCTGACAGTATGATCAGCAGCCAAACAAGAACTGCAGTTTCAAGATTGTTTATACTGTTGTAAATGAGAGAACTAAATATCCAGAATATTTTTTTAAAATATATGAAAATACCTGTCAAGAAAATGAAACTAAATGAAACCGTTCCTAAATAGTTTTTCACCACCATCCCATACACCATACCATAAAACAGACCAATTGACATTCTCCAGCTGGCTATGTCACTACCCATCTGGATACAGCGATGGTTTAGAAAGCTGAAACTTGGAGTTTGTCAACCAGTCATACACTGTCACATTTCGGGCCGCGATTGACACTGAATCTAGACTATCAGAGAGAAAAGAAGAAACAAGTGAGAGAAGTATACATACAAAGGTAAGAATAATAAATTGGGATACCATCTTATCGATCAAGAAAACTTATGAAACTGTGATAATAATAAATTTAAAGCATATATATATATATACATACATACACACATACATATACACATACATACACACATACGTATACGCATACACATACATATACATATACACACATACATACACATATATAAATACATACACACATATATATATATAACGCATAAAAGAAGAGTCATAAATGCGTAATTCCGGTAGAGGAAAACTGAATAATACATATCTTAAATTATAAAAGAAGAGACATTAATGCGTATTTCCGGTAGAGGAAGACTCAACAATACATATTTAAGGTATAAAAGAACAGTCATTGGTTTAATCTGTATTTATTTGACCTTGCAGTAGACATATACAATACATGCATTAAACATATATATGTTACGGGATTTGACGGTAAGCAAGAACAGTCATAAATGCGTATTTCAGGTAGAGGTAGACCTTATAATATATATTTGAAGGTATATTAGAAGAGTCATTAATGGGTACTTAAAGGTGTGAAAGAAGAGTCATAAATATTTTTTTTTTTTAGGTAGAGAAAAACTCAATAATGCATATTTACAGATACAAAGGAAAGGTCACCAGTGTTGTTTTTTTTTTCGGTAGAGGAATAGTCATTATTTAAATGTTTTAAAGATAAGAGAGGACCACACTAACAAATCGCTGTGACAGTTTCTTGGTCGGTTACAAACATTCCTAGTACCTCGGTAAGCTCAGCAAGAAAGTTATCCTCATTAAAATGTTTGAAACATGGCTACGAAGTCATTATTTGCATATTTTTGGAGATTTTGCTATTAATCTTTCGATAAAAGCTGACGGGAAAATGGTCACTGATCGAAAATTTAGAGACAAAGTAACTGGATAATCACAGTTTTAGTGTGAGAAGAGTATACATGACCAATTAATGAAGTACTTGTCTGTATAACACGCAATGGCTTTCAGGCTACTTGTTGTTAATGTTTTAAACCATTGATTTGTTTTTTTTTTTCTTTGGGTTAACTTTTTTGAAATTCCATTTGCATATCTTACGAAACCATTCCATACAGAGAACATTGGATCTCAGCATATTGATTCGTAGTTATATATTTCACTTTGCAAGTGTCACTACATTCGGCATTTTGTTCAGACTGACTGACTTTTGATACGAAGGTACTGGAAGGATTTGGACAATGTGTCTATATAGGGCAAACTTCTTTCAATAGTGTTATGCTGTCATTTAGTTTTGATGCATTTTCACTGGAATTTTCGTATGCAGTTTCTTCTGTGTCTATCTGCTGATCGGTGTCACTCTCCCAGTTGGTTGTCTCAGCGTCCAGTTGCATGGTTGAATCAAAGTCATGGACTACAGTCTCAGATGTCATATTTGAAGTTGTTTCTGGGCAGTTTAATCATACTGTTTTGTTATTTTATCTGATAGCCTAGTGGTGAACCAACACTCCGCTCATGACAGTCTTTTTTATATTCATAATTCATGAACCTTGAGCATGACATTACAAATTTTATTTATAATGTCGAGAAGTTACTCCTCGAAAGAATCGTCCAAACTTAGCAATCTAAGACCAGAGGTCATTTTTGTTATAACTCGCTGTGCAATTACCCCTGTACGTGTTTCTGGAGGGCTGAGCACAGAATTTTTCTCTTTGTCAGATAGAGAATAAGTTTCATTCACAATATAAGTACAAAATGGCCTGAATGCATGCCGCTTATTGAGAATATTGTATTTTTAGTGTTCATTTTTATTTCAAAATTGTGATATAAAAAAAGCAAAAAAAAAAAAAAAAAAAAAAAAAAAAAAAACAAAAACAAAAAAAAAAAAAAAAAAACATACAAACAAATACAAATAACAAAACAATTGCAACTCATTCGTGATACTCCAGATTATTAAGTCCTTTAAATAAACACAATGTCCACAAAAATCCATATAAATTTATCACATACTTAATTAGAAATTTCAATTTATTTACATGGCGATTTTAACATTTCATCCACCGTTGTTAGTTCCTTTTCTGTTTCCTTTTGTGTGTTTGTGATTGTGGTTATTCCTCATTACGAAAACATGCCTATTCAAATATCTAGAAAATTTCTCCTCCAAAAACTGAAATTTTTCAGATAAAAAACTCTGATATTTTCATATTTCTGCTCAAAACACAGATTGTGGGTACTCGTTAGAATCGCCTCGGCGAGGCGGTTCTAACGAGTACCCACAATCTATGTTTTTGAGCAGAAATTTGAAAATAATATATTAATATATACCCCTGTAAACCCCAGTTTTACTATATAAAAGTGGGGTTTAAGGGGTCAAAATTATATAGGCGTGTTTTCGTGATGTGGACATCTTCTACACTATACTTTGTGACACAGTTTTATTACCCTACTTCGAGTCGTTATGCAGTATACCGTTTTGCTAACAGAATAGTCTACGGGCAGGTGAGAGCGACAGTTCCACGTAGACAAACTTAACCCTTTTAGCACTGTAGATCAAGACAGATATTTTTGCAAACAGTTGTAGATCCAGATGAGATTGCTTATAATGAGACGTCTCATCTGGATCTTTACTCTTTTTGCCCTTCTGTTCTTGATTTAATAGTGTCACCCTTTTGGCAACATTAGATGTTTCCAAATGCAAAGATGGGAGAATGTGTTTCAGAAACTCTGAGTTGAAAAGGTTAAATGAGTACAGTGCATTTTACTTTTATCTTTCTAACAAGCCAACAGCAATATCTAAGAATTAGACTTTATGTCTGCTTCAAACGACTGCTTTATTCTTTGAAGAAGGTCGGGATCTATCATGGCATCGAGGGCTGTCATAGCAAGGGCTTTAGCTTGCATTAAAGTATACTTCTGGGCTCTCTCGTGGCCTGAAATTAAAGAAAAAGAAGTATTTGGCGTGTCAATTGTTTAAGGACATTGTCATTCATTCTAAGAACACCCTTACAACCTACATCATATCAACGGTAAAGCTAAGTATTTTCATCAGTAACTAGTTGTGAAATTCAGAATATTTACTTATTGCATCTCTGTCGCATGGACTGTCTGTCTTTGGAAAAATTGGGCTTCTGAGACGCAATGTATGTTCAGACACTTCGACCATCCATGTTCATATTCAGTAACACTAATAATTTAAGCATGGTAAGCAAAATAAGAAATACAGTCGACTCTCGTTATCTCGAATTCCAATGGACTCTCTGAAATACTTCGAGATATCCTAGCTCGACATATCAGATTTTCAGAATTGAGGAAAAAATAATTCGATTAATCACATTTAAAAAATTAATATGTAAATAGACTCTTGAAGTTAGAGATATATTGAAAATATTGTGGGAAAGAGGAGAAATTGCTCTTTAGGAGCAATTTCTCCTCTTTTCCACAATATTTTTCACCTGTTGTTAGATTTTCATGTTAAGGCAGGGACCAGATTTTCACTTCGAGATAAGCGGTTATTCGAGATAAGCGAGTTCGAGATAGCGAGAGTCAACTGTAATAGAGTGTCGTCTGCTACAAGTTTTGCTTGGCGCTTGAAGGGTTTACAAACCTGCATCGTCTGTGAAACCTCTCGTATGATACTCCTTTGTTCCACCAATGTAGAATTCTGGATGTATGCTTGGTACCACATGGGCCACATTGCCGATATCAGAGGAGCCACAGATGCCCGAGCTCAGGGTGGGAACGTCTTCAATAGAAACCGCCTCTAAGTTTTTCTCATAAATACTCACAAGTGTCTGGTTGTGTAACATTGAAGAATAGGGCTTAGCAAGTGTATGGTAAGAGATCTGTAAATAAATGAGCCGAAACGTCAGGAAACATACCTTTTGATATGTGCGCCCAACAAAGATTCAATTAGCCTGCGCATCCACGCAGTCTGATCAGAGTCTTCGTTGTCCGCATGAAGAATCTTGGCATCCTTGGTTATCCAAAATGCTTACAATGAGGAATCAAATCAGAGGGCGCACGTTTCCGAAGGCACGTTTTCTGACGTTGCGGTTCAATTATATCTTTTTGCTGATCATCTCTGCATCATAGTACAAACTGTAATAAAAGTGGTCGAACGTTATGGAATTTGTTGGCGACGCACACTTAAATGTCGGTTCAAACAGGATCAATTTTTCTGAGTATATATTTACCTTCACTACAATTTCGTTAAATGCCTATGCGACCGTATCCGTAGTTTTAACAAATACTAGCTTTCACAAAAAGCATAGTCCAAGCCTTTTTGTGAAAGCGAATACGATGTGTGCTGAGCATAGACCAAGCTTTTTGAGAAAGTTAATACAGTCGACTCTCGTTAGCTCGAATTCCAAGGGACTCTCTGAAATACTTCGAGATATCCGTAGCTCGACATATCAGATTTTCAGAATTGAGGAAAAAATAATTCGATTAATCACATTTAAAAAATTAATATGTAAATAGACTCTTGAAGTTAGAGATCTATTGAAAATATTGTGGAAAAGAGGAGAAATTGCTCCTTAGGAGCAATTTCTCCTCTTTTCCACAATATTTTTCACCTGTTGTTAGATTTTCATGGTAAGGCAGGGACCAGATTTTCACTTCGAGATAAGCGGTTATTCGAGATAAGCGAGTTCGAGATAGCGCGAGTCAACTGTACTTGGAAAATAGCATTGGACTAGCCCATGACTTTTCCTAGAGTGCTTCAGGAGCAATGGCATACTCCCCACCGGGACATAGAAATAATAATGTAGTCTGTAGTCTCTGGTTCTTTGGGATCCATTTGCTCATGTGAATAATTTGTAAATTGACCACTGGTATCGCTCAAGTCGGCGCTAGGTGGAGCGAGCACTGTTGCAAATTTCAGTCCAGTTCATGAACAGATTCTTAAAACATACCCGATAGCGCTTTAGTTTTTTCTTTTTTTTTTTTTTGTTTTTTGGGTTTTTTTTTTTTTTTTTGGTTTTTTAAATCTTGTTTTCTTACAATATATCATTTATATTGGCAGGATATTTTTGCAGTTCTGATCCCATCCCCAGAAACTGAGGGGTCAACCGCTCCGCTATGTTTAGACCTCATAGTATTTTGGCAACTTTATTCGGCGTTTTGAATTCATGCTGTGAGTTCGACAAAATGATGATGTAAAACTGAACGAATTGATAATTTGAGCCGCGACATGAAGAAAGATGTCTTCGGGATAAATCCAGATCCGACAGCGGAGATGCATAGTCTGATCAGGAACTGCTATTGTATGTTCTCTAGTACCCACCGATTCTATAAGCGGACAGTAAAGGCCCTGATCAGACTGATCTGGGCCTTCGCTGTCCGCATATGCCCGACGACACATTTTAGCACGGCGCGGTCCGTTTGTATGACGCATCCTAAGTAGTGTATCACATACCTCACATCCAGTTGCCATGGCAGCAGCATTGAAACACGAAATAATCTTTTCTTTGAGGGCAGATAACTCTGTATCTGTAGGGGTTCTGATGCCAACTTGAAGCGTCGCCTTCTCGGGAATTATGTTTGTTCTTATCCCGCCTTCTGTGACAATACCTGGAATATCAGCGCCATGCTTTACGAAAGAAAAGATAACTTATACCATTTACGAATAGCAAAGGCCCAGACAAGTCTGCACATCCGCGCATTCAGCTAAATAAGTGCCCAGGCTGCCATGTGCCATTCGAGTCATCTCGTATTAACTGCAAGTACTGCAGGAGACAGACAGTCCTGGGCAAAACATGTAGACCCAGATCAGACTCCGCAGTACGCGGCGTCTGATCAGGGTCCACGTTGCTTGTCACTCATCCAGCAGTTTTCAGACACAAAAACATGTGGTAAATCAGGGTCCACGTTGCTTGTCACTCATCCAGCAGTTTTCAGACACAAAAACATGTGGTAAATCAGGGTCCACGTTCCTTGTCACTCATCCAGCAGTTTTCAGACAAAAACATGTGGTAAATCAGGGTCCACGTTGCTTGTCACTTATCCAGCAATTTTCAGACACTAAAACATGTGGTAAATCAGGGTCCACGTTGCTTGTCACTCATCCAGCAGTTTTTAGACACAAAACATATAGTAAAACTGACATTCAAAATTTAGGACACGTAAGGTAAGGACAAGTAACACGTCTCAAATATTTAGGGTAAATTCGAGCCGCACTGTGAGAAAGCGTACCTCCGGACGTGCGCCCAGCGAAAATTCGGCTCAGCCTGCGCATTCGTGCAGTCTGATCAGAATCTGCACTTAGCGCATTTTAGGTATACAAGGATGCAACGTTTCCGCTTGCAGACACCGTAGAATGATCAGACCGCGTGGTTGCACAGGCTAATTTGAGTCTGCTTTGGGTGCACATGTAAGAAGGCATCGTTTTAAAGGCAAACTACCATTTGGCATGTGCAATCGACACATGTTCTTCGCAACCTCTACATCTATGAATATTGCTCAGTGCATAAATGCTTACTATATGTTTAAGCTTTACCAGTTGAGGTGTAAAATCTAACTGCGAGCAGCAAAAAATTGACAAGATTGCGCTGACGTGCAGTCAAGCCTGTGTTTTTTGCTGCTCGCCAAAATTAGGTTCTAACTCTGCAGCCACGTGCTAAAATATTCCAAAGAAATAAACGTAGGGTTCTTACAATGGATTCTCCAATCTGGCTTCATCTGTTGTCTCAAGCAGGCAATACTTTGGTAGCACGTAAAGACAGCATCCAGCGCGTTTACACCTTCCCATGGGTACCCTGCGGCGTGAGCTGCTTTACCTTTGTATGTGGCCTCCATGCTTTGGAAAAGAAAATGGTATTGATGTTCAGGATAAACATACTTGTGGCATAAATGGCTCGCACAACCGCCAGATCAACGCGCATTGTGCGAAGCACGGTCTGCAGGCTAACAAAGATCTCGACCGACCAAGATACTCTCACGAAACTGAAAGTTGTTGAAGGGGCAGACTACTGTCTTTCAACATTTCTCGGAAAGATGTTCTTTTTTGTTTGTTTTGTTCTTTTTTTCTGCGTCGCGTTTTATTTTAAAATGAAAATATTTGTTCTGATCGGCCATGTCTTATCAGAAACCATTTGTCGTTTCTGTTTCCGTATTTTGTTCTCTAATTGTTATCCTAGATTTAAATTTACAGTCAAAATATTACTCTGACCTATGGAATTTCTATTGTAAAGTGATTTTTGGGGGGACTTGTTATCTAAAGATAAATGTTTTACATTTCTTTGTTGACTTTTTATGTTTTATGACAATAATGAGAAAATTTCAGGAAGTTTGAACAAGTGGAACTTGTTGGAAACCTGCCTCAAACTGACCTACTCTACCGATTTCTGCATAATTTGCGACGATGAATATTTAAACAAAAATCCTGAAATGGGCAGATGTTCCTAAATCCAGAAACGAGCAAAATTTCTTTCTTACAGAAAACTATCTACACCCGAATGTAAAATTATGCTAAATTTCTTCGTCATATTTGTGTGGTACAGTTTATCTGTGTGACATCACGAAAACATGCCTATATGATATTGACCCCCTTAAACCCCACTTTTATATAGTAAAACTGGGGTGTACGGGGGTATACGTTATTTTTCTTATTTCTGCTCAAAAACATAAATTGTGGTACTCGTTAGAACCGCCTCGCTGAGGCGGTTCTAACGAGTACCCACAATCTATGTTTTGAGCAAAAATATCAGAGATTATTATCTGAAAATTTTCAGTTTTTGGAAGTGAAATTTTTTCTATATTTGAATAGGCGTGTTTTCGTAATGAGAAAACGTGTCCGTGCAAATGTTAACTTTACAAAGACAATGTACAGAGGAATCTGATATTGGTTGCAGAAAATGTGACACGGCGTCTTTATCATATTTTGTACGACACGGCAAAGTATTTGCCACAATTTCTGTGCCATGTATTATGTGGCAAGGAGTCTTTGCTCGTGTTTAAACTTTAAGTCTGAAGTCTGTATACCAAAATCGTATTTCGAAACACCATGAAGTCGATAGACACAAGGGCAAACTTAGGAATGTTCAGACAAACAGGCATAGACCACATAAATGGGTAAATTACTAAATAAGCACGCTTCGCCCACCATGCCTATCAGCTTAAACAGAGATATAGGAAAATACGGGAACTAATGTCCGAGGCTTAGAAAGTCTGCTTATGGTTTGGCTGTGGCAAAAATGTCAGATATAAGACTGGAAACAACTACATTGTTGGGACTGACAAGGTCACTAAAGGGGAACTGATACACAGTCAGGGGACACAACTCTGGCGAAATCGTTTTGTCCCCTTCTGAATAAGTGAGCTACTCTAAAAGAAAAGAAGTTGCTCCCAACGGCGGGAGCAAATTCTTTTCTTTAAGAGTAGGTCCCTTTACAGAAGGCGTTTGGTGTGCAGCAAAGCAAACAGGAAGTCACAAAATTTGTCTTCCTGGGCGGGAATCACGAAAAAATTGCCATTTGTATCCAATCCCCTAAATTTGACTTCTATAGTTTACCGTGTTTACCGTATCAAAGGTTAGACGAGTCTACTTAAAATCCATATTTAGGTAAAACATGACTAACTATTGCATCTCGGACCTTTTCGGATATATTCGTGAAGCATTCGCGAACATGTCTGAAATTAAATGGTATTGATATCACTAGACAGATTGGTGTAGTTGATACATTCATAGTCGTCAAAACCGACAAGCCAGATTGTGTATGGGCACCATTTGCGTTTGTGTCAATTTTTTATACAATGTTATATATACTCGTATATAATTACCTTTCGTCGGGATTTTAAATTTTATAAGTTACTTTTTTTATATGTATTTTCTATGCTAAAAGATTTTAATTAAAATCAATCATCTTAGGAACTATAAATATCAGATAAATCAGAATGCGGGTCAGAAGCACTGTCAAATTAGCAGCAACACCACCGGTGTCTGAGGCCGTGTCCCACCAACCCCGCACGTCTAATTCTTGCTTGCCGTATCAGTCTCGTTGGAATAATAACTGATGAAAAATGATGTTTTGTAAAACTTGAATATTCTTTTCGTGTCAATGACTTACATACGAGTAGTTTAAGACTGGGTATAGGAAAACCTATAGAATGTTATACGCTTAAGGTCAATGTTCATTACGGCCTTACTGCAGTACACAATATGACCGCGATCTTTGATTGCTGTGGTTGAGATTTTTCATAGTGTGCAGAGAACCGCGATCTTTGATTGCTGTGGTTGAGATTTTTCATAGTGTGCAGAGACCAGAAGGCACGTATACCCAAAGCATCTCATCAGTATGTGGCTTTTTGCAAGTGAATTACGCCGTTTTATGTTTTGAATTTTTTTTCTTTTTATGACATGTTATTGTTCAGACAATGAATAATAAGTCTTACAGGAACAAAATACAACGGATGGATTGACATGCCTTGGTGAGGCTATTTATAAAGAAATCTGGCATTTGACAATTTATTTGGTCATAAACCAAGAACAGATTGGCAAACAGTGTATATCCAGATGAGACGGCTCATTATGAGCCGTCTCATCTGGTCTACACTGTTTGCAAGATATTTTGGTCTACATGGCTGAAAGAGTTAAGCAACTTAAATACAACACACCTCTCTCGTGCTATCATGATCGGCTTAGAATCATTTTCCGGGGCTGGATGTGACATCATGGCAATGTCAACGTCAGAGAAAGCGCCAGCATCAATCAGATCAATTTTACCACCATACGCCTCTTCAGCAGGTGTTCCGAGAACTGTTATCTGGGAAAATATTCGCATTTTCATGCAAGATTTCAAGCGTTGTTAGCAAGAACGTCATAGGGCCCATACATAATTTAAGTCGAACTTCAATGGTCCGAACGTCTTTGGGACTATGGAAAATTATTCTAGACATGGGTAGTTCAAGCCACTGAGGGTTAATCATAGCGCCAAGTCAGGAGGCTAGGAATGTCTTTTCGATCTTCTATAAAACAATGTTATATTCAGTGTACTCTTAGAAATCACTTCGATGAGTAAACACAACATCCACTTTTTAATATAAGAACATTTCTCTTGAGCTATTGGAAGAATTTCGTAGGGACTCAAAAAGGAGTTCGAATCCCCCACGGTAAATGAGCCATCGGTGTTTGTCACTGAAGTATTACGGTATTTCCGTGCTGTTTGTTCCCGAGTTTCTGGCATCGTCTTAAGGTAACCAATCACATAAATACGAGAGATAAATTAGACCAGAGGGCACTTGTTTCCCTTTTCTTTAAGAACTACTTGCCTCCTTTCTGAAAGAAGGCTTCTCACAAAGTAAAAAATGCTTCCCTGGGACCGAATTCTTTCCTTTAAGAGAAACGCTAATTGAAAATGACTGATGTGCAAGGGAAGCAACTTTTCGCTGAAGTAGTTTCCCTTTGAAAAAGAAAAGCAAAACTTTCAGTTTATATTGCCGCATATTTAAGCCGCAACGAGAAAAAACGTACCGTCTGACATGTGTGCCCAACGAATGCTCAAATCACACTGCGCATCCGTGCAGTCAGATCAGAGTCGTCTTTGTCCGCATGAAGAACTTTTACATCTTTGGCTATCCCAAATGCGGTCAGTGAAGATTCTGGTCAGACTGCATGAATGCATTGGCTGGTCTGAATCTGTGCTGGGAGTATATATCCGAAAACACGTTTTCTGACGTTGCGGCACATTTAAGGTACATCCATTCATTTAAACTGAAGCGTCCCATAGTATCACATTCTTAACCCTTAAACTGCCAATCACAACAATTGTCGTCTGCTTTGTCATCTGCTTGTGATTTTAAATTTCATTTCTGCAAACAGTGTGGACTCAGATCAGACTGCTCCTTAAGGAGCAGTCTGATCTGTGTCCATACTGTTTGCCTGTATGCAAAAATAGGTTTGAAAAGTTTGCAAGAATATTCAGCAGACGACATAAACAGAGGACATTTTCAGATGCAGGTTTGCTTGGCGCTTTAAGGGTTAACTATAGGACAATGACAATCAGGGATGCGATTTAAATAGCCTAGAATGGATGTCGGTCGATGACTTAACCCATTTGTATGCCTAGCGTTCCATAAACCGGACACTGGCAAACAGTGTAGACCCTGATCAGACGCTGCAGCGCGTTCCATAAAACGGACACTGGCAAACAGTGTAGACCCTGATCAGGCGCCGCATTCTGCGGCGTCTGATCAGGGTCTTCACTGTTTGCATTCAGAACAGGAATCGCTATAAAACATAGTAACAATAAAAACCAAACAGACACTCCTTATATTGAAATGAACTGGTCCAAAGCGTTATGGTAGGGGAGCCCTCTCGGCATAAATGGGTTTAATAAAAAAGAATGTTAGAAATGCAATAATGATTTGATTGATGGAGTGAATGTATACGTTTCTCAAAACTATTTTACCTCCCTCCCTTTAAGTGTTCGCACACATTCCTGTAAATTATAGAATTAAGAAATAGATCACGTCTAGCAGTGACAGCCATAGTCTGTAGGCCAGTTGTAAAGTAAAACAAATCACGAGCGCGTAGCGCGAGTGATTTATTCACTTACAATTGACGAACGAACTGACGAACTAAATAAAATCACACACTAGATGATCTATTTCGATTCTAATATACTAAATAAGACTAAATACTGTTGTTTCCTTCAGATTACCCGACCTTCTGCTATTGTTTGAAGGAAGTCCACCAACACTTTTGACTGTAACGCATGCGTTTACCTGTTTTTATAATATATCACATATCTGATGCGAGAAACAACGTTGCACTGTCTAGCGTCAAGGAAATGAAAAATGATGTCGTGATATGTCATAAAAAGGCGGCTCTTAGCGTTGCTCTCCATCACGAAAACATGCCTATATAATTTTGACCCCTTTAAACCCCACTTTTATATAGTAAAACTGGGGTTTCCAGGGGTATACATTATTTTCTTATATCTGCTCAAAAACATAGATTGAGGGTACTCGTTAGAACCGCCTCGTCGAGGCGGTTCTAACGAGTACCCACAATCTATGTTTTGAGCAGAAATATGAAAAACATCAGAATTTTTTATCTGAAAATTTTCATTTTTTTGTGGTAAAATTTTCGATATATTTGAATAGGCGTGTTTTCGTAATGCTTCCGCCCAGGTACGAAAAATGTTGCACATTAAATGTTCAAGAACAGACTCGATAATACTGAGTCTGTAATGTTCGTTCGATTGATATGTTTCTGGCTTCAAAGCAATCCCTTATTTCAGAACATCGTATTAGTTTGTAAACAAAGATAAAGAACTTATACAATGCATACCTTGCCCAAGGATTTCTTTGTTGCATTTATGGCCGCCATTATTCCAATGCCAGCAGCGACACCTACTTCCGCTATCAAATTATGCCCACAGGCATGTCCTATCTCGGGTAGTGCATCATATTCAGAGATGACACAAACGTTTGGTTTTGTAGTCGAACCATAGGTAGCTCTGAAAGCTGTTTCAAGTTTGTAGGATTTTTCGACCTGTTTAGATAAACATGAAGCGTTTAGAATAATACCTGAATCAATATAGACCTCATATATTGATACCTACTTTGAAAGCATATAATCATATATAGTGACATCTACTTTGAAAGCTTATAATTGTATATATAGTTATATTAACTGTGAAAGCATATAACTGCAAGGATAATGATATCAACTTTGAAAACTTATCATTGTATACATAGTTACACCAACTTTTAAAGCGTATAAATGTACCTATAATGATATATACGTTTAAAGCATATAACTGTATGTATAGTGAAATCTACATTAAAAGATAAGTGATATCTACTTTAAAAGCATATAACTGCATGTTTAGTGACAACCACTTTGAAAGCTTATGATCGTATACACAGATACATTTACTTTCAAAGCACATAATTGTATATATAGTGATATCTACTTTGAAAGCATATAACTGCATGTATAATGATACATACTTTCAACGCTTATAATTGTACTCGTATATATAATGACGTCTACTTTGAAAGCATATAATTGCACATATAGTGACAACTACTTAAAAAGCATAGAGTTAAATAGTGATATCTACTTTGAATCTTATAACTTTAGGTTTTGTTTGGTGACGTTAGTTATGACGTCAGAAGCGCGCTTGGCGTGTGCATAATAGAATAAAATGAAAATTTACTCTTTTGCAGTGACTATCATAAAAGTTTTCACTCGTGTAATGAAAACATTCAAATTGTCACTCGTGCTTTGCACTCGTCAAAACATACTGATGTTTTCATTACACTCGATAAAAATATTTATGGTATTCACAGCAAAAGAGTCAATATCCTCTATATATATACTTTTAAAGCATATAATTGCAAATATAATGATATCTACTTTGAAAGCATATAACTTAATGTATAGTGATATCTACTTTGAAAGCATATAATTGCACAAATAGGTATATCTGAAAGCATGTAAATGCATATATATTATTAGATCAATGAATTATAAATGAATAATTGCTATTACTTTGAATATATATTATATATATTCAAAGTAACAGCAACTATTCATTTTTGAATATTTTTGTCAAAGTGTATAAGGTGGTAAATATATATTTTCACAATGATCAAGGAGACTTGAAACACCTGTTGTGCCTTCTTTGTAGTTTAACTTTTTAAACATGGGGTCTGTGCTTAAAGGGAAGAAAAATAGCCTCTAGTGAGCATGGAGGTAAATATTGGCATGCCAAAGATGATGCCTATAGAGACGAGTCCATTCATCTCAAGACAAGAAAGATAATATATATGTTAGGAAGAGCCAACAATCACAGAACATAGCCTACCAATGACTTTAAGAAGATGAGCAAACAAAGTCAGAAAGTACACAAGCCACATTCCAAAGACAAGCAAAGCAACCACTTCTCATTCTCTCTTCCCTAAAAAGATGATCATAATGCCAGACAGGATCCACTAAACACAACAAGACAATGAACGATACAAAACACAAAAAACAACAACAACAAAAAAAAAAAAAAAAAAAAAAAAAAAAAACACCGAGAGGTCACAATGCCTCACAAAGAACACACAACACCAGAACTACCATCGCCATAGAACGATCAGTTGTAAAACCTACCGTGGGGTTCTAATCCATTTTAACGGTACAAAATCTTCACCCTAGCTTCAGAGGTTGTACAAAATACGAAGTGATTGCTCGGCTCGCACAGGGGCTATCTAACTCAACTAGTGAAACATCACAGGAAACACACACACATACACACACACACACACACAAAACAAAAAACAAAACAAAAAAAAAAACAACAAAAAAAAAAAAAAACGTGTTAATCAAATAAAATCGCTATCAACACATCTCACCTGAAATCCTTGTTTTTCCAGAAATTCAGTCAGAATTTTATGTGCATACTTCTCTTCAAACGCTAGTTCTGGGTGGCTCCACAGTTTGTCACTTAACTCATGTAACTCCGATGCCACTTTGTCAATCGCTTCACAAGCTACTTGTTTCAGATCCGCCATTTTAAATAAACTAATTCACAAGAAAAGGAGCCCAATGTCATATGCAGACAATGAAGGCCAAGATCAGCCCGCATATTCATGTATTGCATGATCATTCCCTCCTTACCCACTTACTGGCTGAATGGATTATGTAGAATATATCGATCGATAAAGCTCCAGATTAGACTGCATAAATGGGCCGGTCAATCTGAAGCTTCAGTTCTGTTCGCAGATGGTAGAATAGTCTTTTTGTTGTGTTGTGCTTCATATCATAGCAAAAATATACGAATATGTGGTCAAATTTGACGGTGACCTTTTCAGCATGTGTTGGTCGTAAAAGTTTAAGGGGCAATACAAAAGTGTGTGTTGTATATAGTGATGGTTCAACTGTTTCAGTCCAGCAGAACAAAACAGATACCTGTGCAAACAGTGTAGATCTAGATGAGACGGCTCCTAATGCCATTCTGTTGTTGATTTACACTTGTCAGCCTTTGGCAGCAATGAATGTGTCCAAATGCAGATGGAAGAGTCTATTTCAGAAACTGAGGATTGAAACTTATCTAAAGCATGAGAAAATGTACCGTATGTACGCGCATGCGTATCCCGCGGAATCTTTACGAGAATTCATACACGCACATAGGGAGGCAACTCTGTCAAAAGAATTTTGTCTCTGCTTGAATAAATATCAACGCTAAAAGGAAAGAATATACTCTCGAGGGGAGGATATTCATTACTTTTAGATGAGACCCCTTTTAAGGAGGTTATCCAACGGATGTGCTCGCAAGTAAACAGAAAGTTACAAAATCTGCCTCGCATGTCAAAGTGATGATAAAAATACCACGTGTATCTGGTACCCTTAATTAACCTTGTTAGCCTGACATACATGTGCATGTGCGTACAGATACATGTGCAAACAGTGTAGATCCAGATGAGATGGCTCGTGACGAGCCGTCTCATCAGGATCTGTACTGTTTGCCATTCTGTTTTGATTTTAGACAAAACAAACCCCTTTTTGCATCAGTGGACATGTCCAAACTCAAGGAAGGGAGAGTCCATTTCAGAAATTCAGGAATGAAAAGGTTAATCGATATATTTGTTCTACCAGACACACTATAGAATGTCAGAAGGTGAGAAAGTATACATTCAGACCAGTACAACTAGCGAAGACTCAGATCAGCTGCGCATGCGCACCTGATCAATGTCTTTGCTGTTCGCCTGTAGAATCCTCGGAGCTTTAGCTTTCCACAAAGCGCCAAGTGGAATAAAATCTATGAAACTTGTAAGATAACTGCCTCGGGCCAGATTGTGATGAATTACGGGGAGACTTGCTGTGGCCGCCGCACGGCACTCAATGACAGCTTCAGTAAAGTCAAAAAAATCTATAAAGGGGCCCTTGGAAACAAAGAGCACATAAAATAACAAAGGTCGGAGTCTTGGTTTCATTGAGGTATAATTGTCATAAGGTAATTTTCTTAAGTTGTGTAGCAAATATTAATCAATCAGTAAACACACAACGTTGTCATAACGTTGTTTCGACGTCGCTGCGACGTCATGACATCACAGCGACGTCGAATCGACGTTATAATGAGTTGCGTGTTTACTGGTTTATGATACCGACACGCTGTCACGTTCTTCAATACAATGGTCTTAACAAAAATAGCAATTTTATGAAAAGGCGAAAGGCTGTTGTTTTCTTAGAGCAGATTTTTGATTTCCCCTCAAATATGAATAGATAGGATCAAAGTGTCTCTTTAATGTTTATCACACTGAATTCGCCTTGAGAAAAAGGATTTTCAGTACATATGCGGACATTGATGGTCCGAAATCACCTGCGTGTCTTCACAGTTAATCTGTACATTCAATCAGCTTACAGAATCAGTGGATATCAGATTTCTTCGCAGATGCGCAGATGTCCCTTGTGACTATTTTATTCTTTCAACAGTATTCGTTTATTTCGTAAACATTTTTTCATTCCTTTTGTCAAATGACCGGGTATAAGATGGTCCTCATTCAATATTTCTGATATGTCAAGTGATACGATGAGCTTTTTGTTGATATAAATGGATCCCCGGCAGAAAAACGGTACTTTACAACATTCTGCAATGTTTTATAAAATATAATTTTTTTTAAACAATTGAAGATAGTATTTTTATCGTCTTCAAATATATGTACTTTTTGTTTACGAGAAATGCAACGTAGCATCCCAGCAAACACACAACGTCATATTATCGTTGTTACAACGTCGCTGCAACGTCGTGACGCTGCATCGACGTTGTAACGACATTGTAGCCACGTTTTGTGTTTGCTGGGATATCCTATTTTCTAAATTTGGAGATACTTAGTTCGACAGCCACTTGATTGTTGCCATGACAACCATATTACTGATATACCCATATTCATAGAATTCTTTTGTTGTCATAGAAACAAAGCTCCGTAGCAACAATTTCCATACAAATCTCAGAACTATTTGGTTATACTTATAAAAGAAACCCATAGGATGTTATTTACATAAACCTTTGTTTCTTGCTTAATTATTTTGTTTCTTTCCAACCATTTTTTTTTCATTTATACTTTGCGTACACATTTTGACGTCATTTACAATTTATTAAAAGTGATAACCAATATTTGTATCGCATAGTATCGCCTATAATTTTACTTAGCAAAGGCTTAGCTATAGATAAGAGGGGGTATCCACATAATATTTTTCTTATTTCTCGACACCGAGGCGCTTCTGATGAGTACCACAACATATGTTTTCGTCGAGAAATAAGAAAACTATTAATACTTTTTGGCTGAAAAAAAGCGCCTTATCTGGAGCTATGCTTTGATATGTAAGGTCACATACTAAACACCCATATAGCTGATTAGTATGATACATCACAAAGAAAGTAGACACATTAATCTAGATATATTAACACTTACCGTGCTATGGGCAGATTCAGCAGACGATCAACTGATATTTTTTGTTATTTTTCCTAGCAAATAGGGTTGGAAATTTCATGGACAATTTGCATGAAATGCCAAATCCTATATTCTAGGAAAAATAAGAAAACTAATTCAAAATGTTGTCTGCTGATTTTTTTACCCAACATTCAAACTGTTAGTGTCTTCTTTCAAAATAAACTATTTAAAAATCAGATGTCAAGAGTAATACTGAAGCACAGAAAGAATTGATTGGAGGTACAATGAGTCATCATGTTCAAGATACAACTCCTCATTTTCTGGAATGTCCCAGAATATTTTTATGAATAAATATTATAAGAATCTTTACACGAAAAGCCACAATTACAGAACATAGCCTACGATTACACCAAGTGGGAAGCCAAACAAACATGACAGTGCATATGCCCCAAACCAAAAAAAAAAAAAAAAAAAAATGACCAGCTCCCTGTTCCCACATTACGAAAACAAGCATATTCAAATGTACTGAAAATTTTACTACCAAAAAAAGAGAAAAGTTTAAGATTAAAAAAATCTTATATTTTTTTTTCATACTTCTGCTCAAAACATAGATTGTGGTACTCGTGAGAACCGCCTCGGCGAGGCGGTTCTAACGAGTACCCACAATGTATGTTTTTGAGCAGAAATAAGGAAATAATGTATACCCCTTTAAACCCCAGTTTTACTACATAAAAGTGGGGTTTAAAGGGATCAAAATCATATAGGCATGGTTTCGTGATGCAAACGTGATGATCACGGTACCGGATAGGTTCCACTAAAACTCAACAAAAAGACAACGAATAGTCCAAAAACGTGAACAAGACCCCGCAGCGAGCAGCCAGAAGGCCACACATAAAATATATAGAACTGATACAAGATAATATGAATTTCTATAACAATTTTATTCTGCCGGGATAATAAGACTTAATTGCTCTCATGCACTCTAAAAATGGTTCTAGGCGGTTGTTCTGTTGTTGTCTCTGTTTTCATTAAGTCATTTGTTGTTCACATCAAGTTGGACAATAAATGGACGTCCATAAAACCAGAGGCGAGTTCAACAACGTGGATGCTCGCGATTGCCCATTTTATAGGCACCGATTTATGTACAAAATATGTCAAGCTTGGTACCAATCGATCGAGCGCCCGCGAGCACTCACGTTGTTGAACTCACCGTTTTGAAGTTTACATGAAGCAATCCGATCACTTGTTTATAGCTGTCTGTTTGCCATTTGCCATCTTTAACCTTTCCCACTCTCTGGGCTAATTGGGAAGAAGACAAATTGACAATATTTTCGTATTTTCCCAGAAAACATGATTTATTTCAAACTATCGTCTGCTGAAATCCTTACCCAGCATGCAGTGCGTTAAATCATTTCGTATGTTTCCGTGCAGGCATTGTTGGACCTTCTTCAGCTGCCCACTCTGCTTTCAGTATTTTTATGTTGGACATCGGTAAAACTTGTATATGTACTTTTGACCCCCTCAAACCCCACTTTTATATAGAAGAATTGGGGTTTACAGGGGTATACATTATTTTTCTTATTTCTGCTATAGAATATATATTGTGGGTACCTGTTAGAACCGCCTCGATGAGGCGGTTCTAACGAGTACCCACAATCTCTGTTTCGAGCAAAAATAACAAAAAAGATCACATTTTTTTCATCTGAAACTTTTCGTTTTTGCAGCTATAAAAAGTGCCATTATATTGAATGGGCGTGTTTTCGTAATGATGTAAGGTACTGCGTCACAAATAAGGCCGAGGGTTGGACGTCCACAAAACCAGGTTTGTGTAATTGTGATAATTTCTATGATTTTGGCTCTTCCTGGACATCTGAGAATACTATTTCGCGCGCACCACTCACCCTGCTTCCTCCGCGCTAACAGTTTTGCAATTGATCTCTGTGACAATGTGTCGGCTTCGTTTCTTGTTCTTTTGTTCATTCTAAATTCGAGCTTTATCCGTTCTGTATAAAGGTGATAATGGGCAGATTAAGCAGACGAGAAACTGATGATATTTTCTTATTTTTCCTAGAAAATAGGATCTGACACTCCATGCAGATTGTCTCCTTTGGAGCAAATAACAATTTGCATGAAGTGTCAAATCCTATTTCCTACGAAAAATAAGAAAAATATTTCAAAATTTCGTCTGCTGAAATTTTTACCCAGAATGTCAATGTTAAGTTACTGGATGCACGCGGTAAATGTTTCCGCAAAGGAAGACAAACTTTGAGGCTTCCTATTTGCTTTACTGCCCAAATCCCCTCCAAAAAAGGGATCTATTGTATAAGGAGCAAATGGTGTCCTTATACAGTAGATCTTTTTCAGGAGAGGAAAAAAAACAATCCCAAGGCGATGCCCACCCCGCCCCCCCCCCCCCTCGCCCCCTCTGAATGTATCAATGGGCCAACAGTGAGCCTTTACAAACGGTGTAAACAGTGTAGATCCTGATCAGACCTTTACGTTAACCAATACTACAGCAGACGACACTTTGAAATAATTAGTTTTAGTTTTCTCTGACAAATAACCTATCAGTTTTGGAATACCGTCTGCTGCAAATTTGCTTAGAGCTTTAAGAGGACATAATATCTCATTCTGACTTGTAAGATGGAAGAATCGACTGAGATGTCGGAATGCTGATGGCTTACAAGTATTAGTGTTCACAAAAAGTTTGGTCTGCGCTTAGCACACAATGTGTGCTAAGCGTAGACCAAGCTTTTTGTAAAAGCCAATACTTGGTTATATACTTGGTAAAACTTTGAGCAGTCCATGGAAAATGGCATTGGACCAGTCCATGACCTTTTCATAAAGTGCTTCCGGAGCAAAGGCAAACATTAATGTTGTCTACGCCCATGAATGTAGACAATTACACATCTGACTGGTCATCGTCTGATTCATTCAGCTTTATCAGTTCGTCCATTAATGCTTCTGGAAATTGATATTCGAGTTCTGATGTTTGTGTGCACGTGAACGTGCACGCATCTGTATGCATTTGTTGATCCGATGAAGCGTTCTGTATTGTGGAAGATGGAGCGGACTGAAGTTCGATGTCTGTCTCTTTTAAGCAATTGCAAATCTCTGAATATCCCTGTTGATTCGTTGAAACGTTCTGCAATGTATAAGATGGTGCAGTCTGTAATTTGATTCCTGTTACTTGTGGGCACGTCTCTGTATTCCTATCCCGATTCGATGAACTATGCTGTAATGTGGATGAGGGCATTGAATGTCCTTCTGGATACTGTTCAGTTTGTTCATTACATTCTCCTGAAATACAGTCAATGTCATTGTTTTTCCGTGATTCTCCGCACATTCGATCAATACTTTCCGTACCGGCTCGGTTTATTTCGAGATGGAATTGACGTGTTGAAGTGTGGGAATCGTGTGCATCGTTTTCGAGAGATCTTCTGGGAATCGATTGCATTGTTGTCGTGCAGATATTGGAGGTATCTGAAAATGTCCCAGAATTTGAGAATATGATTATCAATATCATGTACAAAAAAGCGATAGCTATGATCAACCTGCTCATGTTTTAAAGGGATAAGATATTATTGTTCAGTCCCAGGGGCGCATCCAGTATGATTACTGAGGGGTTCAATTCGATCAAACTGCCGTTCTTTACGCATTCGGACAGACAAGCCTGAGCAAACAGTGTAGACCTAGATCAGACGCAGCAGAACGCGGCATCTGATCGATGTCAACGCTTTTTGTTACTCAACCAGTAATTTTACACAAATTCACAGGTAGTTTAATGGACTTCTTGACTGGAAGCATAAGCTAAACTGAAAGAGCATGAATATTCAGAGTAAAAACGGTATCCCATTTTTTTTTTTTTTTTTTTTTTTCAAATTTATTTAAAATTTCCCATGAAAATGAGATTTTGAGCCAAATGCCACCCACCCCTCTCCCATCCACCCAAAACCCCAGTGAATCTGCCCAAGCCCTCTTAACTGCACCATTCCTTTGTAATCACTATACTACTGATGGTTCCACCGTCAAGGATATCAAAAGGAAAACATAACCATACTAGCGAGAACCAGCTTTACTCAGTTGCAAAATTTCCTCGAATTGACACAGAACTGAACCGTTGTAGGGGGCGGGCTGGGGGAGGCATTTGCGTGTGGTAAGCTCGTTGCTTACCTGTTAGTTAAAACAAAATTCATTTCGTTTATTACGAAAACACGCCTATTCAAATATGTTGAAATTTTCACCTCCAAAAACACTGAGAAAATTTTTAGACAAAAAATCTGATATTTTTTTTATATTTCTGCTCAAAACATAGATTGTGGGTACTCGTTAGAACCGCCTCATCGAGGCGGTTCTAACGAGTACTCACAATCTATGTTTTGAGCAAAAATAAGAAAAATAATGATTACCCCTGTAAACCCCCAGTTTTTCTATATAAAAGTGGGGTTCAAGGGGGTCAAAATTATATAGGTATGTTTTCGTGATGTTTGTATAAATGTAGAAAAACAATCATATTGATACATATGTTATATGTTATTTGTACAAATGTGACCCAGAAATAAGTTTGTGTTGAGGTTTTACGGCACAATCAACCCAATGGGGTCATGTCGAGCGCGGTCAGTTTACCTAACCACACGTTTACTGGGCAGGCCTCTAAGTCCTCTAAGCGGTTAACCAGTATTGTGCGCATTCTTTCGCCAGAAATTGACAACTGCCCTTCTTGAATCAGCGGAAGGGAGAGAATGCCCAGAAATAAGTAAGAAGACTTTTGTTGGTCTGTCTTAATCCTTGTCCTGCTGAACCCGGATATGCCCTGCCTTTGCAAACAGTGTTGATTCAGATCAGTTCTTCTTCTGAAGAAGCCAACTGATCTGGATCTGCACTGTTTGCCATTCAGTTTATGAATTTATGTCAATAATCTCGATCAAGGCATCTGATTGGCCGACACCTAGAAGTGGGCGTGGCATCTTAATTTATTCAGCATGACAAGGGTTAATTAACTGTGGCTGAATTCAAGCCACAAATATGATGCGCAACGCATGAAAGGGACCTATCATTACGAAAACACGCCTATTCAAATATATTGAAAATTTTACAAACAAGAAAGGAAAATTTTCAGACAAAAAAAATCTGATATTTTTCATATTTCTGCTCAAAACATAGATTGTGGGTACTCGTTAGAACCGCCTCGCCGAGGCGGTTCTAACGAGTACCCACAATCTATGTTTTTAGCAAAATCAGAAAAATAATGCATACCCCTATAAACCCCAGTTTTACTATATAAAAGTTGGGTTTAAGGGAGTCAAAATTATATAGGCGTGTTTTCTTGATGATATTATTTGAGGAAAACGCAGGCCCTGATAATACGAGGGTGAGTCAATAGGTAACCAGCCTAACTTATTTCCGGTTGAGATCCACCTTTTCTTTTCGATGTAATTGCCATCTAGTGTGATGCACTTAGACCAACGGTGTTCAAGTGCCATCAGCCCAGAACTGAAAAAGTCAGGGTCCTTTCCATTGACCCACTCCTCAACTGCCGTCATGACTTCTTCATCAGACCGGAAATGGTCCACGGATATCCTTTTTCAAGTTTGGGAATAGGAAGAAGCCGCTAGGAGCTAGGTCAGCGAATAGGCAGGATGTGGTATTAATTCGTACCCGTTTCGCTCTACAGCATCCATTGCAACTTTGCAAGTTGGGACTCTCGCGTTGTCCTGTTGCAGCAAAACACCTTAAGAGAGTTTACCTCGGCGTTTTTTCACGGATGGCGGTTCTCAGCTGGTCTAACAAGTTTGCATAGTACACTCCAATTATAGTACTTCTCTTGGGTAAAAAGTCCAACATAATAACGCCTTTTGCGTCCCAAAATACTGTGGACATCACCTTGCCAGCAGATGGTTGCGTCTTGAACTTCTTAAGCCTCGGGGACCCAGGCCCTACCCACTGACGACTCTGAGCTTTATTCTCTGGCTCAAAGTAATGAATCAAAGTCTCATCTACAGTCACCAGACGCAAAAGAAAATCATCTTTTGACCTAAAACGCTTCAACAAGGTGCTGCATACTGATGCTGTGGTTGCCATTTCCTCATCGCTAAGGGATTTGGGGACCCAACGGGCTGTTAGCTTGCGCATACCTAAACGATCATGTAAGATTGTTGAAACGCTACCATGTGAAATGCCTAATGCCTGCGCTATTTCTTCCACCTGAATTCGCCTATCAGAGTATACCAGATCCTGAAATTCCTTAAACATTTCTTCGTCGGTGGCATCCAGTAGGCGTCCAGACCTGGCCTCATCTTCTAAAGACGTTCTACCGCGTTTGAATTCCCCTACTCAGAATTTAACCTGAGCATAAGATGGTGCAGAAGACGCATAAACATCGGCTAACTCGCCGTGTATTTCCTTGCCTGTTTTACCTTTTAAATACAAGTACCGAATTACAGCACGGTATTCATCTTTAGATGAAAAGCATGCCTTTGCATCACTATCTATGTTTGACATTCAATATCTTATTAAAGAATGACTCGATACGTGTGCAATTTTGTACCAATGTATAAAACATATATTGAAACAAAGCATGAAAATCGTGACCATCTCAGTCCATCGGAAATAAGTTATGCTGGTTACTTATTGACTCACCCTCGTATATACCAGTATCTAAACAAATGTGATGCACAACACGCCAAAATTAGGGGCCCTCATACAATTTGCGGACCTAGCATATCAACGCAAGCCCCGATCAGCCTGCGCATTCGTTGTCCACTTACAGAATCAATTGGTAATGTTGTATATGTCGACGAATAGAGAATGTCCAGATCAGTTCGCATGGATACGTTCGCTCATCTGGACCTTCGCTGTTCGCATATGGCATAAGGGCCTTTTTACCACGTTGTGCATCAGTTATAAGTACAGAAACTGCAATTAAACATACATGTATTTAATATGATAACTAAATTAAGCTAAGAAACAGACAAGCAGAGAGAGAGAGAGAGAGAGAGAGAGAGAGAGAGAGAGAGAGAGAGAGAGAGATTTATAACTTCCTACAAGACTGCATTGCGGGCCAGCGAAGACTCAGATCAATCTGCGCTTCCGCACAGTCTGATCAGTCTTCACGGGCCACTCAATGGGTAACCAAGGCTGACAGTGAAGACTCACATATTATATCCAACTCTGCTTACCTGTTCGTTTCTGTCGTCGTCGTATGAAGCAAACCAACATGCATATAATAGTTGCCGTGCCCAGAACAGCTGCAAGAGTTCCATAGAATATTGCTGGATTTAACCTTCCTGTGCTGTCGGTACCAGACAGACCTCTTGTGATAAATCTTCTTGTTACTGGAGCAGAGATTGTAACCGTGGCTGGTGCTGCGACCAAAATACAATATTAGGACCACGTCATGTGCAAATGTTTCTTTTGAGCATGTGCGGGCCACGAAGTCCCAGATCAACATTTTCATTTGTGAAGATTGATCAAGGTGTTCACATTCCTCCACCAAATCATTTACCAATTTATCCCTAGCGTCCATAGCAAGGACACTGGCAAACAGTGAAGCCCCAGATCAGACGCCGCAGAACGCGGCGTCTGATCAGGGTCTACACTGTTTGCATTAAATACAGGAATTTATTTAATAAATGACAGTTTTAAAAATAATAAACGATAGTATTAAAAATAAACCAGACATCCCTTTAATTGGAAATTAACCCTTCTAAAGGAAGAGATAGACGAGACATAACTGGGTTGACTACTGTTGAATAAAAACGTGAAACGATAATATCCCGCAGTTATCACTGCCGTGGGCAGATAATTCTATCACAAACTGACAAAATTTGCCAATTAGCAATCCCATTACCAGATCACCACAATTATGTTGCACAACCAAAGTTTATTATTGGTGAAAATCCATTGAGATTTACTCAAGTTATTGTCCGGAAACAAAAATGCGGACGAGGCGCGGGCGGATAACTCTGTCAAAATGACGAAATTTGTCCATTAGCAATCCCAAACACATCTCCACAATATCCATGTATATACCAAGTTTAGAGAAATTCCATTAATATTTACTCAAGTTATCTTCCGCAAACGAAAATACTGATGGACGGACAAAAGCACGTACACACGGACAGCCAACGTAAAACCATAATACCATGCCACAACTGTGTGGCGGGGTATAAAAGTATAACGGACAGAAAAGGGTTCTGTTGTGACTGAGCAGATGCGTAGTCTAATCTTGCAGTTCGCATATTCCGAGGAAACGTCTTTTTGCATAGTTCGACGTATCTGAAGTCCGCTGTGTGGTAAGCAAGGTTTCCTATTTGTTAACAACGAAGACCCAGAGTAGGCCGCGACATGCGAAAACATCTTCGGACATTTACGAATAGCGAAGGCCCAGATCAGCCTGCGTATCCGTTCAGTCTGATCAAGGCGTTTGCTGTCCGCAAACAGAATTAATAGATACCAAAGAATGTTTCAATGGAGAGCAGATACCCGAAAGAGACTTTGCGCGTGTGCAGAATGATATGAATGTGCACATTTTGCACATGTTTGAAGGTACTTTTTCGCTTGACGTGGCCCAGAGTAATGTACCCATTTACCGTCCATTGACGTTTAATCTTGCCGTCCATTGACGTTGAATCAACGTTGAACGAAGTTGTTACAACGTTGTATGCCTGATGGGTATGTAGCAATTTAACCAAGTTTCCTTATACCATTTGACCTAAAACGACAGCTTGCTGCTTTGTACTCTGGGTGAAATTCGCAGCAGACAACATATTGAAATATTATTTTCTTATTTTCCAGAAATCAGGTTTTGACATTTCATGCAAACTTTCTGCAATGGAGACGATTTGCATGAAATGCTAAATCCTGTTTTCTGAAAAAAAAATAAGAAATACATCATCAATTGGTCGTCTGCTGAATTAGCCAAGAGGGCGGTAAAGGTTAAGTTTCTTTTACTGTTTGAATCCATTTATACATCGGAGAACGCCATATTGTTGGTCATAATACCAGATCTATTCAGAAACAGCTGCACGAAGGTAGACAACAACAAAAAGCAATGGAGAAAAAAAAAAACGATTTAGTGATGATCAACCTAATATTGAAAGGATCCCTGCTGGTGTATTCACATTCCCGAAAGAAAAGCAAGACTGTACTTCTTTTTGATTTATGAAAATGTTTTTCAGTACGTCATTGACTGATATAATTTCAAGTTATAGAACTGATCATTCTGCAATAATTTTGAAAATAAAATTTCAAGAAAATGATAGAGAAACGAAATATTGGGGATTTAATAATAGTTTACTGAAGTATAAAAAGTATGTTGATACAATTAAGAAAGTTATTGAAGATGTAAAACAAACATATAGTATAAATATACGTCTGTGTGAAAATATTCCAAATCAAAACTTACAGTTCAATATACATGATCAATTATTTCTTGAAACTTTATTAAGGATAATAAGAGAGAATACAATTAAATTTAGCTAAATTAAGAAAAACGAAAACATTAGAGAGGAGCAGAATTTAGAGCACGAAATAGAAGAAACAGAAAATGAAGTTAATACAATTTGTTTTTTTTAAATATCGAGGATGAAAAGCTACATATACTAGTTCAGAAAAAACAACAACAGAGATTAGCCGAGATCCGGAAAGCAAAAGTTTGAAGGCGTTATGTAGGAGAAAAAAAACGGACTAAGTATTTTTCTTTTTTCAATCTAGAGAATAGGCAATTTGCTAATAAAATAATGAATAAAATTATAGAAGAAAATGGAAACGAATTTACAGATACGCAAGATATTTTAAATAGTCTTCTATCAAAATCTTTATGATGAAATAAATATAATAGACGATGTACCAACTGAAAATATATTAGGGCAAAATAAAAAAAAAAGTCGCTATCTCAACAAGAGGCTGAATAGTTAGAAGGTGAAATTAAAACAGAAGAATTAACCAAAGCTTTGAAAAATATTAAAAACGATTAAAGCCCTGGACTTGATGGTTTCGCGGCGGAATTTTATAAGTTCTTTCGGATTGATATTGGCACATTCGTATTAAGATAACTTAATTATGCATACCGTGTTAGACAGTTATCAGTAACACAAAATCCGGGGGTTATAACATGTTTACCAAAACCAAATAAAAAATAGACATTTTCTGAAAAAATGGCGACCCATATCTTTGTTAAATGTAGTATATAAATTAGCATCATTTGTGATTGCAAACAGAATAAACAGTGCTGGATTCCTTTATACATGAAGACCAAAAAGGTTTCATTACGTGTAGGCTCATAGGAGAAAATATAAAACTTATATGATATTTTATTCGAGACAAAACAGCAAGAAATACCAGGACTTATACCCTCTATAGATTTTGAAAAGGCTTTCGATACAGTATCGTGGAAATTTATAGACAAGGTTTTAACATACTTCAATTTTGAACCGTCAATAAAGTCATGTATAAATTTGTTTCAAAATAATTCAGAATCTTGCATAATACAGAATGGGTTTATGTTTGACTTTTTAAAACTAAAACGTGGATGTCGCCAAGGAGATCCAATTTCACCCTATATCTTTATTTTATGTGCTGAGATTTTATGTAAAATGATATGGAAAAATGAGAAAGTAAAGGGAATTACTATAAACGGCAAGGAATTTCGGCTTAGCCAATATGCTGATAACACGCAAATATTTTTAATGGTACAGAGGACGCAAACAGTGGTGACCCTGATCAAACCCGGCGTTCTGATCTGAGTCTACACCGTTTGCAAATGTTCGCAAAATGCCTTTGGACAGAACTATTTTTTTTAATTTAGGGGTGTCAGTTTTGTTTTGTTTGATGTAAGTTTGCAAAACAAAATCCTGTACTATAAATGAACACTGACACCGCGTTCTGCAGCGTCTGATCAGGGTCTACACTGTTTGCCAAAGTCCCCAAAAATGCTTTTGGACAGATCCTTTGGACAAAATCATTTGAAAGTTAAGGGGTGTCAAGTTTTTTTTATTTGTTGTAAGTTTACAAAAGTTCCTGTACTTTTGCAGACAGTGTTAACCTTTAAAGTTAAGGGGTATCTAGTTTGTTTTATTTGTGGTAAGTTTACAAAAGTTCCTGTACTTTGGCAAACAGTGTTAACCCTAACAGACGGGTCGTTCTGCGGCTCTCGAATCTGGATCTGCATTGCTGAGATGGGGTTAACCGTTCCCACAAGTCAAGTTTAATTGTAAAAACACTGAGATGACATGACGGCTTGTTTATCACATTATCCATTCGAATTGAAAATAACTCAATCATTGATACATTTATTTCACTATTTGAGATTTTACCAGGTAAATTAACCAGGTGTTAACATGTACGTAATGTATTTATACGCGTTGATCAATGTTCCGTTGTCGAAGGTATAAGCATTGATTTCAGAAGCAAACTGAAGCCATTTTCAATTTGAATAAATCTAAAATGATTATTATGATTCTTTTGGCACTGTACAATTTGGATAAATTCTGGGAACTACAGAAAAAATTTGAGAACTATTTTTCTAGCGTAAGATTATTAGAAAAGGGATACCTAAAGCGGTCCCCAAAATCGAGTCGTAGACCATATATATAGCTATGGACGGGCTTAACAGCCGCCTAAAAAGCACATGTATTAGCTGCACGAGATGATAATACATGTATCGATAAACTTAGTAAAGCGTAACAGTGATAGGTTTTGAAATGTGACTACGGTGGACTGAATTAATGTTTTACTTTATAAAACCCGACCAGTCGAACCGAACCCTGTGTTACAGTAGTAATTTGCCATACTGTGCACTGAGCAAATAAGAAGAATAAGAGATTTTTTTAAAGATTTAAAGAAAAATTTTACTTCACATTTAAACTCTGTCTCATCTCTGTTTTGTGCGACGGATCGTCTGCTTTGCTGAGCCGGGGGTCAGAGACCCTTCAGTGGTGAAGGGCTTTAAAGGGATGCAGCCGTCCAGTTTTATAATTTTCTCTCGGCGAGTAGGGTGTATAAAGACTAGCTTTTTTTCGGTAGTGTTTTGCCGCTTGAGAATTTTGGGGCGGACTTCAGTTTTCTGCGCATGGGAATGGAGATGTCAGTTTTAGGATACTGGGTAAAATCGAGAATCATGTAAAGCCCAGAACAGTAATGTACCGCTAAGAAATAAAGAGAAACCACCAAAGCGGTTGAGAAAAGAAAGGACACGTGAAAACGATTAACATTGAGCAAATAAGAAGAATAAGAGATTTTTTTAAAGATTTAAAGAAAAATTTTACTTCACATTTAAACTCTGTCTCATCTCTGTTTTGTGCGACGGATCGTCTGCTTTGCTGAGCCGGGGGTCAGAGACCCTTCAGTGGTGAAGGGCTTTAAAGGGATGTAGCCGTCCAGTTTTATAATTTTCTCTCGGCGAGTAGGGTGTATAAAGACTAGCTTTTTTTCGGTAGTGTTTTGCCGCTTGAGAATTTTGGGGCGGACTTCAGTTTTCTGCGCATGGGAATGGAGATGTCAGTTTTAGGATACTGGGTAAAATCGAGAATCATGCAAAGCCCAGAACAGTAATGTACCGCTAAGAAATAAAGAGAAACCACCAAAGCGGTTGAGAAAAGAAAGGACACGTGAAAACGATTAACATTAATATATATCATGTTCGTTGACAATGAAACTAAACCGCATTAATATAACACTTCCTTTCAGTCATGGTAATCAAGATAGAATATGGTTTAAGAACATTATTGCCTTATAGGTTTAGAACTATTATATCACATATTTTAATGATGTTTTTGTTCTTTTTGTTTCTTTTTTCCTTCATCTTTAGTCCAGGGCAACATAGAGAGTGGGTATTCGTGATGTTAAGTAAATCGTATATATGTATAATCACCAATACTTTGTATATGTATTTGTTTGAGTTTGAAAATAAAATTAAAAAAAAAAAATAAACCAGAGATCCCTTTATTTGGAAATTAACCTTTCTAAAGAAAGAGCTAGAAGTGTCGACTAGACATAACTGGGTTGACCACTGTAGAATAAAAATGTGAAACGATAATATTCCGCAGTCATCATGCCGTGGGCAGATAATTCTGTCACAAATTGACAAAATTTGCCCATTAGCAATCCAAAACCAGATCTCCACAATATTAATGCACTTATCAAATTTGGTGAAATTCTACTGAGATTTTCTCAAGTTACTGTCCGGAAACAAAAATGCGGACGCGGCGCGGGGCAGATAACTCTGTCAAAATTGACGAAATTTGTCCATAAGCAATCCCAAACCACATCTCCACAATATTCATGTACATACCAAGTTTAGCGAAAATCCATTAATATTTACTCAAGTTATCTTCCGCAAACGAAATACGGACGGACGAACGTACACACGGACAGCCAACGTGAAACCATAATACCACGCCATTACTGTGTGGCGGGGTATAAAAATAAATCGGATAGAAAGGGGTTCTGTTGTGACTGAATGGATGCGCAGTCTGGTCTGGCAGTTCGCATATTCCCAGGAAACGTCTTTTTGCATAGCCATTACGAAAACATACCTATATTATTTTGACCCCCTTAAACCCCACTTTTATATAGTAAAACTGGGGTTTACAGGGGTATACATTATTTTCTTATTTCTGCTCAAAAACATAGATTGTGGGTATTCGTTAGAACCGCCTCGGCGAGGCGGTTCTAACGAGTACCCACAATCTATGTTTTGAGCAGAAATATGAAAAATATCAGATTTTTTTATCTGAAAATTTTCAGTTTTTGGAGGTGAAATTTTCTATATATTTGAATAGGCGTGTTTTCGTAATGGTTACGTATCTGAAGTTCGATGTGTGATAAGCAAGGTTTCCTATTTGTTAACAACGAAAACCCAGAGTAGGCCGCGACATGCGAAAACATCTTCGGACATTTGCGGATAGCGAAGGCCCAGATCAGCCTGCGTATACGTGTTGTCCTCAAACAGAATTAATAGATACCAAAGAATGTTTCAATGGAGAATAAATACCCGGATGAGACTTTGCGCATGTGCAGGACGATGTGAATGTGCACGTTTTGCACATGTTTGAAGGTACTTTTTCGCTTGACGCGGCCCAGAGTAATGCACTCATTTACCGTCCATTGACGTTGAATCTTACCGTCCAATGACGTTGAATCAACGTTGAACGAAGTTGTTACAACGTTGTATGCCTACTGGTTATGTAGCAATTTACCAAGTTTCGTTATACCGTTTGACCTAAAACGACAGTTTGACCTAAAACGACAGCTTGCAGCTTTGTACTCTGGGTGAAATTCGCAGCAGACAACATATTGAAATATTTTTCTTATTTTTTCCAGAAATCAGGTTTTGACATTTCATGCAAACTTTCTGCAACGGAGACGATTTGCTTGAAATGTCAAATCCTGTTTTCTGGGAAAAATAAGAAGAACATCATCAACTGGTCGTCTGTTGAGTTAGCAAAGAGAGCGGTAAAGGTTAAGTTTCTTTTTCTGTTTAAATCCTTTTAAACATCGTAGAGCGCCATATTGTTGGTCATAATACCAGGTCTATTCAGAAACAGCTGCACGATGGTAGACAACAACAAAAACGTAAGCAATGGAGAAAAATTGATCTAGTGATTTTCAACCTAATATTGAAAGGATCACTGCTGGGGTATTCACATTCCCGAAAGATCTAATCAGATTCTCTTCGCTTTTTTTCTCCGTTGTGTTAGTATTAACCCGTTTATGTCGAGTGGACTTTTCTACCAGAACTATTTGGACCGGTATATCTCCAATAGTAGGATGTCTGCTTAGTTTTTGTTATTAGTGTGTTTTATAGAAATTCCTGTAGTTAATAAAATTATTGTGGCCCCTGAACGGAAGCCGTATTTTGCCAAGCAAGGGGTCTGGTTAGTGTTTATTATCATTACTATGTTTTAAAGAAATCCCCGTATTTAATGCAAACAGAGTAAACCCGGATCAGACGCCGCATTCTGTGACGTCTGACCTGGTTCTGCATTGTTAGCTAATTACCCTCTTGAGGAGTTTCCAGACTAAAATGGTTTAACCAGTCGGTATCAATAGTCTAACCCTTCTCTTGCTAAACACGACATGCCCTGTCTTAGCAAACAGTGTAGATCCAGATCAGTTGGCTTCTGATCTGGATCTGCACTGTTTGTCATTAAATATGAGTTCAAAAACCCGGATCAAGTAATCTGAATGGCTGGAAATTATAAGTGGCATCTTAATTTATTCAGCATGACAAGGGTTAATCTGAGTTTGCTGTTATAGAATTGCGCATATAGGAAGATGCGCGCTATTTTGTTTAACCCATTTATGCCGAATAGACTCTTCTACCTTCATTCTTCGGACCGGTCTATTTCCAATATAAGGGGTGTCTGGTTAGTTTTTATTACCATGTTTTATTATTACCATGTTTTATAGAAATTCCTGTATTTAATGCAAACTGTGTAGACCCTGTAGACCGCTGAACGCGGCGTCTGATCTGGGTCTATACTGTTTAACAATGTCCCTTTTACGGGATGCTAGGCATTAATGTGTTAAACATTATTTTATTTGTAAACTGACAAACATGTACTGACTTTGAGACCTGGAAAACAAGACACTATCAAATTTTTGTCACGCTGTCACGGGAATGCTATAAATTACACTTAGCAGTATCAATGTATTCGCCCTCTTTAAAAGTGAAATTGTTAAAATTAATGTATATCCCATAACCTTTGATAAAAGGCTGCAATGGTAATCTTTTAGGATATCTACATAAGTATGGTGTACCGAAATAATGCATACGAATGGAGAACAACTTCTGTATATGTAGATTTTCCAATAAATATTATTCTGTTCTGTTCTATTCAGTGCTACAACTAGTCCCGAAGTTTAGTTGTATACAATAAGCATAAGGTCAATGATACATTGTGGATCAAAGATGGAATCCTTTCGTGTCTCTCCTCAACAAACACAACTTCGTTACAACGTCGCTGCAACATCACGACGTTGCAACGACGTTGTAACGACGTTGTTGCTACGTTGTGTGTTTGCTGGGTCCTCATCCCAATACAGTTTACGCCCCAGGGCGTAGATAATCACAATCTTCTCTCTTTATCAACAGACAGAAACAGGAATTGCCACATTAGATAATATACCTTATGACATGAGCGCCAAGTGAATTCTGTCGACAACTTCTTATCGCTTAGCATTCTGGGTAAAATTTTCAGCAGACGACATACCGAAATATTTTTTTTTTCTTATTTTTCCTAGAAAACAGGATTTAACATTCAATACATGAGACAATTTGCACGAAAGGCTAAATCCTGTTTTCTAAGAAAAATATAATCATTTTATACGTATATATCTAACAGTTTTAAGGTTCCTCAATACAGTTGTATTAAGAAAAAAATAGGACATTGATAAGCACGTTTTTATCAATCCAAATTATAGTTCTGATTACAGTCTCAGTGGCTTACTACAAAAGAATAGGGTTAAGGGTAGAAAAGGGCAATGCTGTTACTTACTTTTGTGTATTTGGAACATGTATGTGGCCTTTGAAAAAAAAAACATTTGTTGTATTTTTACTTTTACCAGAAAAAAAAAGAAAATGTCTCATACAGTGCCAAAAACTTTTCATTATGTCTGCATGTATCTAGGTCACATAATGTACTAGCGACTCGGAGAATGCTTGTTATTCAAAAACGTCTGAATTCCGAAAACCAGAAAATTTTTTCACGTTTTTTTTTCTTCATGGAGGCAGCCATTTTGAAATAAAGCAGCAAATCGTGACAGCAAAATTTGTGACGAATATGTATCCAGATGTTATGATTTATCGAACGTCGAAGTATTTCCAATCAAAATATAACTATATACCTTTCTTCCTACACATAGTATAACGAGATCGGCCATCCAGATCTTGTGTTCGGGCCTAATGAATCATGGACAAAGTGTGTTTGTTTCCATTTTACATTCTGCTCTATCCATAAGAATTAATCCGCATGAAAGACAACCGAACTAATTTTAGCGGAAATGACAGCAGTTTTGGAATATATTTCATCATTTTAACAATTATATGACGAAGTGTGATATGGCAAATAACACATTTACTTAATAAATTGTTCGGTACTTAAAATAAAATACTCATTTTATTTGGGACTACTTTTACGCGTACTATTTTCTGGTTAAATGCGGAAATGTTGTTCGGTCGTCATCTGAAACTGAAAAATGGAAGTTGCAGCAGCTGAACGTCAGTAGAATGAAATACAATGCAGATGCTTTGTTTTTTCAAGACTTATAGGATTTTTACATATAGGTAAATATGCGAAATAAACGATCTTCCATTAGATTACACTAATTTTGACTTTCTTTCTCGGCTTGTCAAATGTAATTATCATTATGTAACGACGGTAATATTTTTTTTAAATAAAAATGTTTTTTTTTTTTTTTTTGTAAAATTTTGAAAGTATAGTTCATTATTGTGTATTTGGATATTGTCTTTTTGAAAATTTGAAAATATATTTGACACGTTTTTTCAAATGATAGTGTATGAGGGCACATGTGAATCAGCGGTTTCCACAAAAATTTCCAGAGTTACAATTTTGTTCGTAAAAGTGTGTTAGTTGATTCTTGAAGCATGGCAAGGCGTAAGAAACCTTCGTACAAGTTTGGTCTTGGTGGTGGTCGGCATCGGACCAGGAGAAGAGCTCTGTGTTTTGGTAAAAACTACAGCAAATACACAAGTCATTTCAAGGAGAAGCAGGGTAACAGTAATATACTTGTCATAAAGCGAAGGAGCAGAATTGAGAAGAAAAAAAAATAAGTCCATTAAAAAACAATCATTGAAAAGGTTTTACCAGCTTTACCGGTCGCCTGTTACAGGACAGCTCAGGAAACGTTATGTTAAAAAGCTTTTCAAGAATGCTGCAAACGGTTACAGGTTTATAAATATTGGTTCTCTTCAGCAACATGTATCAGAAATTTCTTTACATTCAGCCACGTGTAAAAAAGCTATTGAACTTGCTACCAAAGGTATAAGCCCCATAGAATTGGCTTCAGAAATTGATACATATGGTCTGGCATCAGTATTGTCAGCCAAGTGTAATGGATGTCATAGGGAATTTATTCTAAATACAAGTCCCAAACTGAACATTGACAGACAATCCAGGCATTTTGACATTAATATAAGAGCCGTTTGGGGCACACTCATAACTGGAAATGGACAAGCCCACCTAAATAAATTTTTAGCAACAACAGATTCACCCGGATTGAATCAAAAAACATTTAGTAAAATTGAAAGTGATATAAATCAGTGGTGGAACACAGTGTTGCAACAAGATTTAGAACAAGCAATAGAAGAAGAAAAGCAAATAGCTGTTTCTAAAGGGCATTTCCATGAAGGTATCATTTGATACATGTAGTTTCAACAGTCTCTTCATTTTTTTTAATAAGAGCTTTTGTTTAGACTATTATAAAATGATACATGTACATTTTTCTTGAGTCTGATAAGCTAGCCCTTATCCTGCTGAATCCAATAAGTTCTTACTTTGAAAAACGTGTAGATCCTGATCATATGACTACTGAAGAAGTCATCTGATCTGGATCTACACTGTTTATCACAGAGTCATTCAGTTTGTGAATTTGATAGTATGCATTATATCAAGTAGTTTGATTGGTTAAATCTTGTGCTGGCCAAAACTCCCATACTGTTTGAGATTATTATACGCCCGTTTGAAAAACGGGACATATTATGTTACGGGGTATGGAGTCCGTCCGTCCGTAAACTTTTTCGTTTCGGGCTAACACCTCCTACAGTTTACATCCGATCAAGCTGAAAATTGGTATATACATGTAGTTAGACCATGATGTGGCGCAGCACATATTGTTTCGGGGTTACAGTCCACCAAACGTTTGCAGAGTTATGCCCCTTAGAAAATTTCTGTAAACTTTTCATTTCCGGTTAACTCCTCCTACATTTTACATCCAATCAAGCTGAAACTTCATATATGGTTAGACCATGATGTGGAGCAGCGCGTATTATTTCGAGGTTACAGTCCACCAAATATTAACAGAGTTATGTCCTTTTGAAAATTTCAGTTGACTTTTCGTTTCCGGCTAACTCCTCCTGCAGTTTACATCCGATCAAGCTGAAACTTGATTTGTTGTTAGACCATGATGTGGAGCAGCGCATATTGTTTCAAGGTTACAGTCCACCAAATATTAGCAGAGTTATACCCCTTTGAAGATTTCTATCAATTTTTCGTTTCTGGCTAAATCGTCCTACAGTTTACATCCAATCAAGCTGAAACTTGATGTACAGTTAGACCATGATGTGATGCAGCGCATATTGTTTCGCGATTACAGTCCACCAAATATTAGCAGAGTTATGCCCCTTTGAAAATTTCAGTAAACGTTTCGTATCTGGCTAAATCCTCCTACAGTTTACAGTTTATTTGTAGTTAGACCATGATGTGGAGTAGCGTATATTGTTTTAAGGTTACAGTCCACCAAATATTAGCAGAGTTAAACCCGTTGAAAATTTCTATTAATTTCTTTTAATTTTCTGGTTTGCGGCTAAATCCTTCTATAGTTTACATCCGATCAAGCTGAAACTTCATAAATAGTTACACGATGATGTGGAGCAGCACATATTATTTCGAGGTTACAGTGCACCAAATATTTTATAATAGGTATATCTTTTGCAAATAACTAAAGTTTTGGTCATATGGGCAAGATATTGATTTTTTTTCTTTTATTCGATTTGTTAGGAAAGGTTGCCATTATTAAGTCTTTATCAATACATAATTCTTTTTGGATTTTTTTTTTTTTAAGACTCTTCTGATTTGGATCCCTTGAAGAACAAAAATAAAATCAGTATTACACAAGTTAAAGGTTTAAAAAAAAATTCTGGCAGCATTTATTTATTTTTTTTTTTTTTTTGGTTGTTTATTTTTGTTAAGTTATTGTTTGGTCTGATATTGAAGTATAGGAAAAACAAATCAGCCAAAGGCTCATATGAGCTTATAATATAGTCATGCTTCTGTGGTGTATCCTCCGTCAGAAAGCACTTCTCCCTAGAAGCAGCAAACTTCTCCCTATTTTCCCAGAAGGGAGAATTCACTTCTTCCTTAATTCCTGGACCAGCTTGGTCACTTAGGTTACAGTTCACCAAATATCAGCAGAGGTATGCCCTAATGATTTTTTTTTTCATTGTTTTTTAGTAATTCTACTTACAGTTTATATCCGGAGCACTGAATTATACAGGAGCCAGTTTTTGTGCTACATCTTTTTACTTGCTACGGGCGTATAATGCCCCGCTTGTTTGAAAATATATGGTAGGGACATATATCAGCTGAAGTAGGCGTGTCACATGCAAGAAGGACAACTCTTGCACTATTCTTTTTCTAGTTATCTCCATGAACAAATTTCTAAGCCAAATTCTTGGGCACTCAATGATTTCTTAATGGTTTGAAATATTTTGAAAGTTTGTAAAGGCAAGTTTAAGGACCAGTAGGCATGTCATATTTGTGAATACTCTTTACTTTCCTTATGTACTTACATATACTTCCCCTGATGTTGAAATCTTGTGCAGGCCATAACTCTAATACTTGTTTGAGATAACTTGATAATTTTTGGTAAGGACATATATCAGGCCAAGTAGGTGTGCTGCATGCAAGAAGGACTACTTTTGCTTTGTTGATTTTTTACCCCAATAAACATATGTAGCAAGTACGTTTACCTTCACAAGGCATTTAATTTTGCTATTATTTCTGAATATGTACACTCACAAATTGAAAGTATTTGTAAATATTGTGTATCCTGTACCAATAATCACAACAGAAGTCAGTAATAGATGATTATTTACAAAAATGAGCAAGAAAAAAATAAAAGAACATGCCAAAAAAATTTGTTTACAGTACACCTATTATTGTTTTCACTTAGTATTTTGGTCACATTCCATACTATCTTTCCATCTTTTTTCATTGCTCTATTTCAATATTTCCATGATATCTGATTGAAATATATATTAAATCTAAAGATGAAGAGATTGGCTTGAAATATAATAAATATCTGCATAAGTGCAATAGCAAGGATTATTTTAAATTATATATAAATTGTCTACCAGAACATAGCTCCAGATAAGGCCCTTTTTTCATCCAAAAAGTATTGATTATTTTTCTTTCTTCTGCATGAAAACATATTCTGTTGGTACTCTTTTGAGCACCTTGAGGAGGCGCTTCTAATGAGTACTCGCAATATATGTTTTTTGCACAAAAATAAGAAAAATAACGTGCATACCCCCTCTTATCTGGGGCTGTGATTGAAAACGTATATTTTGGTTAATCCTTACCAAAAACTTTCTTTCTTAAACAATTTTAGTAGGCGCAGTACTATTAATTATATTATCATACACTGTTAAAAGATAAATACATGTAATATAAAATAATCCTGCTGTTTGTCATCATGTTGAGCTACATGTATGAGTGCATAATACATTCTTAGGTATTCCAAGCATTACTGTGATCTATGATGGTGGATGGAGCAAACGGACACATAAGCACCCTTATAATGCTATGGGAGGAGTTGGTGTAATTATAGGTGCAGAAACCAAAAAAATATTGCATATTGGCATAAGAAATAAATACTGCTACATTTGTCAACAAGCTGATAATGTAGGTTCTCAACCAAAACAACATAAGTGCTTCAAAAACTGGAGTCTTTCAAGCCAAGCAATGGAATCAGATATAATTATTGAAGGATTTTTAAAAGCAGACAAGTTAGGAGTACGGTATATGAATGTTATAGGCGATGGTGACTCTTCAGTTTATGCACGCATAAGGGAAGAAGTTCCAGTGTGGGGTCCATGTGTTAAAAAAGGGGAATGTGCAAACCATGTTTGTAAGTGTTTGCGTTCAAACTTGGAAAAACTTGTGGATGAAAATCCTTCATATAAAGGGAGAGGAAATCTCACAAAAAACACAAGAATAAGACTTGTAAGTGCAGTGCGATGTGCCATCAGGATGCGCTCAAATCCTAATACTAAAAATGCTGCAAGGTTGTTAGAAAAAGACATAAATAACTCAGTCCATCACATTTATGGCAACCACAAAAACTGTAGTCCACATTTCTGCAAAGCTAAAAAAGTGAAACAATCTAATAAGGACAATAAACTGGTAGACAACAATGAGGCTAATGAAAATGAGGATGATGATGATTATGATGATGTTATAATGAATCAGATTAATTTATGGAAAGAAGGGTCATCTATTGAGGAACAAGAAGAGTCACGTTGTGGCACAGATGTTTCATGCAACAATAACAAACTTATACGTGACATAAGTATCATATTAAACAAAGTTGCATCAAAGCCAGACAGACTAGTAGGTAATTATACCACAAATTTGGCTGAGTGCTGGATGCACATCAGGACTAAATTTGATGGTGGTAAAGTATTCAACCATTGTTCTAGGTGATCATGGCACACACGATGCTTTGCTGGTGGTTTAAAGTTCAATGAAGGTCCAAAATGGTCAGCAAATATTTGGGAAAAAACAACAGAAACATCACCTGGAGATTATTTTAAATTATTATATGATAGGAGGGACAGATGTATTCTTAACAACACTCAGTCAAAAAGTACTAAGGAATCAAAATTAAAGCGATGGAAAAGGAAAACAAAACTAATAACAGAATCCAGGAGTAAGAAAGCAAGACTGGAATATGGATCAGAAGCCCTTGATGTAGAACCTGATGTGTCTACTGAAGAACTGAATAAAAAAATGGATGATTTTATTACAAAAGAAATAAATATCAGCGAAAGTGAAATGGAAAAGTTAGAGAAAAATACAAAAGACCAGTCTAATTCTGAATTATGGAGTATAGAGAGAAAGAAAAGAGTGACTTCTTCCAATTTTGGAGTAATAGTGAAGCGAAATCCAAATATGAAAGTGTCCCCACTTGTTAGGTCTATTTTGTATAGTACTTTCAAAGGTTCAAAATTAACAAAAATAGGCCTTCAGAATGAATTTGTTACTGTAAATGAATATCTTGAGAGAAAAAAATTAAACAATGAAAAAATAAAATTTGAAAATATGGGACTCATTGTGAGTAGGGAGTGTCCATTTTTGGCAGTAAGTCCAGACGGCAAAGTTAGAGATCAAAATGGAAATATTGGACTGATAGAAATAAAAAATATTCTTTATAATAAACCAGTAAGTCTTAGCCAAGCAGCTAAGCTGAAATCGGTGAACAATTTTTGTCTGGAAAATAATGAAAATACAGGAAAATTACAGTTGAAAAGATGTCACAATTATTTCTACCAATGTCAAGGATTGTTATTTGTGACCAAACTTCCCTGGATCGACTTTGTAGTGAGAACAGAAAGCCCCTATGAACTTCACATTGAGAGAATTTCCTTTGATAAAAAACTATGGACAAATATCATGCTACCAAAGATAAGGGCATTTTACCATAAAGCTCTTTTGCCTGAAATAGTCATGCCTAGACATGGGAAAATTCCTGGAATTAGAGAACCTGGAATATGGGTATGATAAGATTTTCATTTATTGAGCAATAATACTTACATATGATATCCATTGTGAGAAAACCTGTCTTCATATGCTATAGCTAGAGTTTTAAATTTAATATATAACTGTACAAACTGGAGGTATTGCACTATCCAAGAAGCAAACACAAATTTGCTTATCAGACCACAGGAATGTGCAGTCTGATCCGCTCCTTTGTCGTTCATAAATGAAGTAAAACATGTTTTCTTACAACACGGCTCGTATTTGCAAACGTCAAGCCTCAGATGAAACTTACATCCATATAATTAATATCATCATGTTAAGTACAAGTAGTCTGTATAATGAGCACCCCCATCAAAACCCCACTTTATATATGGAGAAAGTGGGCTTAATGGGGTATTGATTATTTCTCTTATTTTTGCTCCAAGACAGATTGTTTGTACTCATTAGAACTGCCTCATCGAGGCAGTTTTAGCGAGCAACCACAATCAGTATTTGGACTAGAAATAAGAAAACCATCAAACATTTTCATCTGAAAAATGATAGTTATAGAGATTAGAAGGGCGCCATTTCACATCTGATTACCAGTAATGACTGGCCCCAAATAAGTGAAGTTATGATTAAAGGGGTGTAAAACTGTGATAAATTTTAAGGATTATCACAACTGTCATTTCTTCCAAATAAAATGAAGCCGGCCAGAATACAAATGTGAAATAGCTGCAAATAAGGACGACTAATGATGTTGATATGGGGTTTATTTTCCTTGTTTTTCTATAAGTAAACTAGTGTGTGTACTTTTACCCCATTTTGTAGTGAATGGAATCTTCCACCTTATATAGCACAAGTGCATTTCAAAATTAGGGGTGTCAGGTTGTGTTTTCTTTAAAATTTAATTGGAAAATGCTTGAAGTTTTTGCAAACAGTGTATGTCCTGATCAGATGCATTCTGCGCATCTGATCTCGGCCTGCACTGTTTGCCAATTACCGGTTTTGAGCTTTCCCGTATAAAATGGGTTGAGAACTACGTGTAGCTGCCTCATCAATGCAATACTTACCAATACCTGCACATAGATATTAGGAAACTAACGACTTATTGTCGATTTTCATGCATAATCTTTATTTATGTACAAGTATGCAGTAACGATTTGCTATTCAAACATGCAAAATGGGTTATAGGGATGTTCTGTTTTCATTAACATGTAAGTTTTCTTTTACATATTACATGTCCCCTCCATTGGCATAGCCACATCATTATAGCTTACTATTTTAGGGTTTATTGTTTATCAACTGAGCCAGTGTTACCATATGCATCTGACTTATCTTGCTAGTGTCCACATAACTATCAATGGCTAGGGAAATTGCTTTTGTATGAAATCCAGGTGAGCAACCTTTATTTATAGCCATACCATTTTTGTTCTGTGACATTAGAGTGCTTTGTAAAAAGGAAAACTGGACTGGGCTGTTTTACTTGGTCATCAGCAAAGTGTGTACACTTGCATAAAATGCTGCAGAATGCAGGAGGCATCTGATCATGGTCTACACTGGCTGTTTTAAAATACTGGGGCCAGCCTCAGTGGGTCAGTTGGATGTGCGTCCGACTGGAGACCAGGAGGTCGTGGGTTCGACCCCCTCCGAGGTCGGCAACTTTCTTTCGTTGAGATTGATCATGAAATATTTTCTACAGTCACTCTCTCCCTTCCGCTGTTTCAAGAAGGGCAGTTGTCAGTTTTGGGGGAAAGAATGTGCACGATACTGGTTAACGGCTTACAGGACTAAACCTGTCCAATAAACGTGTGGTAGGTAAACTGACCGCGCTCAACATGACCCCATTGGGTTGACAGGGCTGTAAAACCTCAACACAAACTAAAAAAAATGAAATACTGGAATTTTTACTTTTAAACAAAACAGTAAAGTATCAGTTTAGGAGTATTTTTTTTCTGTACTCCAGTTTTTGCCAACATCTCATAGATAATAGATTCCACATACATGTAAGTGAAATAATCTTATAAAGGCTGTGGAACCCAAATAAAAAAGTCCAGTGTTTGGTTCATTTTTTATCTTCTGTTTTTCAGTATAAATCTAAAAAAGCTACAAAGAAGCCAAAAACCTATGCTGGAAGTCCTGTGTCACCAGATACTACACCAGCCATTGTTACTCCGACTACAGAACCCATAGCAGGTCCTAGCATTTCATGCCAAAGGTAAGAGTAAATACTTGAATAAATAATAATGCTTCCAGATTCAAATGGTATATGGATTTGGTATTAACATGATACAAAAAAAAAAAATGGAAAACATATTAAATTTGTGAGAAAAAATACATTGGAAAATAAATCAATTCCATCATCATCAGAAAGACCACTTATGCACAGATGATATTTTTACGTTATACACGCCCTGGCCCCTCTTGTTTAACTCTGTGCTTTACACGCACACACACACACACACACACACACACACACACACAGAGCATACATTATTACATTGTAATCTGTTATCTCTATCAACAACAGAGCCTCTTGCAGTTTAGATTAACCTGAAAGCACCAGTCATCACGTTAGCAGATATTTCATAGCCGTGTTTTATCTTGTCATCAAACCATGAAGACATGTAAATTCTTACATTCTTAGTAAAATAAAGAAATTTAGAATGTATTCTGCTACACAGTACTGGTTTGTACATAAAAGAAAGAACCTTTGATACTATTTTGTATATTTTATGTTTACACAACTGTATGCCCATATTAAATTTTTGTCATGCAAACATTGCTTCAAGTACTCAAAATATAACCACTGCAGTGGCTAATTTGAATGTATGGCTAGTTTGTGATCAGATTGATCACTGGTTCAATCCATCCAGCTCTAGCTACATTCCTTCATTAAGATTAGTCATGAAATATTTTATACAGTTATTCTATTTCCTTCACTGATTCAGCTGGGGCAGTTGTCATTAACTTGCAAAGAGCATGGACTGTACTTGTTAATCATTGGATTGACTATGTACATGAAACATAGGCTGATGTTAACTGACCAGCTTAATGTGATCTATTAAGCATAAAATAATCATTTTTAGCAGAAAATTAGCATGCATCTGAAATATACAATTAAATGTTTGTTATCTTTACCAGGTGACAGAATATTTGTTCAAAATGAAAAAAGATGATATCTACTATTCAATACACCCATCCATCTATCAGGCAGTCTGTTTGTCTGTCAGTCTGTTAGTCCATCACTGCGGTCTGACAAGAGACATTTTTTATTGTATAAGATACTCCTCAAGCAGCAGTCCGAGTGAGAGGCAGTAAATTGCGACAGTATTCTTCCTGTAGAGATGAACACTTTCTTCTCCAAACCAAAAATATTTTTTCAGGACACTAGGTCAACACAAATTAAAATTCGTCGGAAGGCGCATCTCTCATTTATGGACTCTACATGAAAATAAAACCAAATGGTATAAGGAACTGTTTTATCTGTGATTAGTGGTTGTGATGGTGATGACAGTGCAGTATATGAAGTAACATATGATGGTGATAACGAAACCTATGAGCTTGAGAATTTGTCAGAAGATCTGAGGGAGTCCCAGTTAAAATTCATTGATATTTAAGGTAATTAAATATCCTGTTTGCTGAAATGCATTTGGAGAAAAAAAAAGGTACATTGAACCCTCCTTAGAACGTCAACTTTTGTTTGCAAAGACATTGCCATCAAAACTAATTTGCTGTTTTACAGAATCCTTTATGGACAGAATAATAGGTAAGAATTCATACACCACAACCTCTTTATAACACTATTGTTGGGGCCCATAGCTTAAACTGTGTTAGTTAAACAATTGTGTTATATCCAAACAAAAATGTATAGATTAAATTGAAATTTATGGTCATTTTCAATATAATCTATACATTTTTGGGATCCATGTTTGAACTGTTTTACATGTGTATCCAAAACCGTGTTATAACGAACCATGTTATAAAGAAGTTGAAGTGTATTCACAGAAGATATTTTTTGGACATTTGTTAGAATTACCTCAGTAAGAGGATTCTAACAAATATCTAAAACATTTGTTGCTTGAAGTTTTAATGCAGTATTCTTGCATAATTTCTCATTAACTGTCAGCTATTGAGCTAAGGTTTCGTGACATACAAATTGTCATTATAACGAATTCTGTCGTTGTATCGAGCGTAGGTATAAAGAGGGTTGACTGTAATGCATAAAAGGTAAAAGCAATAAAAATAAAACGATTTTCTTCACCTGTTCTGTCGACCAAGACTATTGATCCATAAACCATTAGCGAAGAAATAAACAGATGTTGTTGAGTATGCCAGATCAATGTCATATTTCTCTTTCAATAACAGTACAAACAAGAATTCCGCGAAAGGCGTCATCGCACCTGCTGGGGCAAAAGTCACAGGAGCCACAATCAGAACGTGGTTATTAAATAAGTTTATTTCATTCTTAGCAGTGCTTACTTGGAAAACTGGGTTGAAAAAATGTAGACAAAGTGCCTAGTGGGGCACATATATTCCAGGCCAATCCCATTCCCTCTAATGGCTATATCTTCAGCACTGACTTTTCGTATCATACAGCCCAATGATAATGGAGCGTTGACGTAAAATGTGTAAAAGTCACTGGAGCATGAAATATAGGTCAAGGTCACGGGTCAAGATACCTGCTAATTCAGTACATCAAGGAGAAGCACAATGCAAGGTATAGTGGTTGTAGGCCTTATAGTTGAGGAGTTATCAAACATCAACGTAAAATGTGTCAAATATAAGTCAAGGTCACCGGGTCAATGTACCTGCCAAGCCAGTGCAATGAGGTGAAGCACTATGCAAGGTTTAGTGGTTGTAGGTCATATATTTGAGGAGATACCGAACATCAACAAAAAATGTGTCAAAGTCACTGGAGTGCACAATATAGGTCAAGGTCACCAGGTCAAGGTACCTGCCGAGTCAGTACATCGAGAAGAAGTACTATATAAGGTTTGGTGGTTGAAGGCCTTACAATTGAGGACATAAGGAAGGGTGACGTAAAAGGTGTAAAAGTCAATGGAGCGCGAAATATAGGTCAAGGTCATCCAGTCAAGGTACCTGCAGAGTTCGTACATTGAGGAGAAGCACTATGCAAGGTTTGATGGTTGTAGGCCTTATATTTGAGGAGATATTGAACGTTGACATAAAATGTGTAAAAGGCACTGGAGCGCAAAATATAGGTCAAGGTCACCAGGTCAAGATACCTGCCGAGTCAGTACATCTAGGAGAAGCACTATGCAAGGTTTGGTGGCTAGAGGTCTTACACTTGAGGAGATCTAGAACATTGACGTAAATTATGTCAAAGTCACTGCAGCCAAAATATAGGTCAAGGTCATCAGGTCAAGGTATCTGCCAAGTCAGTTCATTGAGAAGAAGCACTTTGCAAGGTTTGATGGTTGTAGGCCTTATAGTTGAGGAGATATTGAACGTCGACACAAAATATGTCAAAGTCACTGGAGGGCAAAATATAGGTCAAGGTCACCGGGTCAAGGTACCTGCCAAGTCAGTACATCTAGGAGAAGCATTATGCAAGGTTTGGTAGTTGTACACCTTATAGTTGAGAAGATCTGGAACGTCAACGTAAATTGTGTCAAAGCCAATGGAGCGCAAAATATAGGTCAAGGTCATTGGGTCAAAATACCTGCCAAGTCAGGAGGTCAGGGAGATGTGTCATGCAAGGTATGATGGTTGTTGTAGAATTGTAGTTGATAAGACTACTAACTTTGACGTAAATGTCGAACTTCGACATAATAGAACTGTTAACAGACAGACGGACGGACGAACGGACAGACGAATGGAAAAGCGGGCACCTATGTCGCAAAGTCAGGAGGTCAGGGAGATGTTTCATACAAGGTTTGATGGTTGTTTAGTCTTGTAGTTGATTAGTATACTAACTTTGACATAAATGTCAAACTTCGACATAACAGAACTGTTAACAGACAGACGGACGGACGAACAGACAGACGAATGGAAAAGTGGGCACCTACATTACAAAGTCGGGAGGTCAGGGAGATGTTTCATGCAAGGTTTGATGGTTGTTTAGTCTTGTAGTTGATAAGAATACTAACTTTGACATAAATGTCGAACGTCGACATAAATGTTGACAGACGGACGGACGAATGGACAGACATACGGAAAAGTGGACGCCTATGTCGCAAAGTCAGGAGGTCAGGGAGATGTTTCATGCAAAGTCTGATGGTTGTTTAGTCTTGTAGTTGATTAGAATACTAACTTTGACATAAATGTCGAACGTCGACATAAATGTTGACAGACGGACGGACGGACTGACGGACGGACTGACGGACGGACGGACGGACGGACGGACAGAAAATTGGACGCCTATATCGCACCCTGCTACAAGCAGGTGCGATAAAAATCAGTACTGTTGAAAATCGCTGTTTGCCATGTCTATACTGCTGTCAGCTGGCTCATTAGACAACATTTTTTGACTGATATATGGTAACAACTTATGGATCAACATGCTCGTTTGACAGCAAACCTACAGCAAATGGTATTGTTTCCATAAATATCTCTTGAAAGAAATATTCAAGAATTATATATGTTATCTGTCCTAACTTGCCAACTGAATTATTTGTAAACTGACTAGACATTTTTTAAGTTTATTGGTGATTATCTGTGCTACAAATGACATATGAATATGTCATCCCATAATAAAAGGTAACATGCTCACATACAGTGTAGACTGTACATGTATATTTTGTAACACACTACAAATAAACCTCTATAAAACTCTTTATTGTAATATGTTTTTTAATATCAAAGTTTAAAAGATGGATAAAAAAGTATACAGTATAGAGAAAAATACACACACCCCCACTCCCCCCCCCCCCCCCCCCCCCCCCACACACACACACACACACACCAAAAAAAGGGTATTTTTCTGTCTTATCTGTACATTTTTTTTTTCACCTTTCTGCTTTTTATGGCACCAATGCTGTTATAAAGAGCATATGATGTAGTGTACTTGTAAGAAAAAAAATTTATTGCTATGTAGACAGTTTGACATTACTGTCTCAATACTAAAGAGTAATTTATAGTAATGCCATGATTCTTTTTTTTTTTTTAAATTCATGTATTGCATGTGGTTGAAATATCAAGTCATTTGTCACACAGTAAGACCTTTATTAGGTTAGGGTGTCTTGCATACAGGTCATTAATGCTGCTTTTAAAGTGCTTTTGATAACTTTTAATTCTTATGTCCAGGTGTATTGGGAAAATGAACTTTTTTTCAGTTTTCATGTATGATCATTCTTGGCCACCATATAATGAAAAAAAAAATAGTTCCGGCTTTGTTATTTTTTTTTTTTTTTTTTTATTATTCCAATTTTTGGAATCATGACTTTTTACTTCTTTTTTGCCATTTTAATTGGAAATGAGTACTGGCAGTCCCTATAAACAACTTTAATCTACATGTTTGTAACAATATTTTGCAAATTATCATTAAAGGGGGATAATTATCATTTTTGCCCAAAATCACCAAAAATGCCAAAAAATCATGTAAATATTAGCTTTTTAATTTCTTAATTTTGCTTTCAGTTAATCACTTTTGTACAAGCATTCATGTGATGTATAATTTGACAAGATTATTTATTGCAAGTCAAGTTTATTTGTAGGCTCAAATGTTGCCAAATAACTGTATTGAGGAACCTTAAAAGCGGACAGCCAATTAAGCCTCTGATCAGATTACACCTATACATCACGAAAACACCCCTATATAGTTTTGATCCCCTTAATCCCCACTTTTATACGGTAAAACTGGGGTTTACAGTTGTATACATTAATTTTCTTATTTCTGCTCAAAAACACAAATTGTGGGCATTGTTATAACCGACTCGCAGAGGCGGTTCTAACAAGTCCCCACAATCTATGTTTGACCAGAAATATGAAAACTACTAGAATTTTTAATCTGAAAGTTTTCATGTTTTGGTGGTAAAATTCTCAATATATTTGAATATGCGTGTTTTCGTAACGGATAGTCTTAACAGGACTTTCGCTGCCAGAATGTCAGAAACCATTTTTGACGACACAGATCTTGCGCAACGTAAGAAAATGTACCTTCCTACATGTGTGCCCAGCGAAGATTCAGATCAAACACAAAATTGATCAAACGTTTCATCAGCTTCGTTTGGTACATTTGTTTTGACTAGATCGTGGTATTTGATATAACATCAACATCGATGCAACGTTATGTGCGATGTTGTATAAACAACATATACCCGGTGGGAAATCTGTAAATTTTATTAAATCTGTTTTGTTGTATATGATTTAGTGTAGCGTTACCTGGCAGAGCTAGGTCAAGGTCGACATATCGGGGTATTTTCTGGTTGCCCTCACAATCTCCAGGGCCAGGGTAGGATGATAGGATACTGTGAACTTTTATAGTCTCCACTCCATGATAGACACACTTCATTCTGAACTGTCCAGATATTAAGTTGTATTCCTTTCAAAAGAAAACATTGACCTTTTCAGTCCTTCTGACTAAACAGATACCTTTGCATACCTCGCATAAGAACTGAAGAGATCGCTCCCGTTAGGATCTAAATCGTTTGCCATTCTGGGCCCATTTGTTCAAAGTGTCGTTAGCTTAACGAGCTCGTTAGTGGTCAAAATGTTAACTGTTCTAGTAAGTACAGTATCTAATTCACAGGTATTTTTGCTGAAAAATGTGAGTAGCTTTTGCAAATCCAAAAGCTACTCACATTTTTTCAGCAAAAATATTAGGGTATATGCCATATTAATGATCAAAGTTTTAACGATACGTTAACTAACGACATCGTTAGTTTTGAACAACTGGGCCCTGTTCTTTTTTGTTTTTTTTTTTTTGTTTATTTGTTTTTTTGTTGTTTTTTTTTTTTGTCTGGTACCCCTATATGCAATAGTGGACATGTCCAAATTCATAGAAAGAAGCGGTCACTCGAGAAACAGGGTTGAAAGGGATAACACCGCATTAATTTAGTTTAAAACAAAGTAATTTACGAAAGATTTAGTACATGAATATTCATATTTACCAGCATTTTCTTTTCTTTTTTTTTTTTTTTTTTTTTTTTTTTTTTTTCTTTTTTTTCTTTTGTAGAAGTCAAAGTATGTTATCTGTACATTTTGAATTCTAAAATGTTGTCTTTGAGAATGTGAAATAAGATTATGATTACTGGAAACATTCGCTGAGAAGGAGTGCACAAATAATATAAATGTAGGGATACCGGAGAAATGCCATAGTCACGGAACACAGTCATCCTGAGACACCGAATAATGTTACCATGAAACTCAAGATAAAATATTAGACGTAAACGTCTAGGTACCGGCGCAAATTTTGTTCATGTTTACATAGAGGTATAGGACAATGGTATACTTAAGTTTAATAAATTTTCAATGCAACAGGTAAAATCGAACAACAGTGTGATTCTTTAACATTCACTGCCATAGGCGATAATAATAGGCTTTTGCAAACAGCATAGATCCAGATGAGACGGCTCATATGAGCCGTCCCATCTTGATCTACGCTGTTTGACATTCAGTCTTTCACTTTACGTATAAACTTCTTTTCAAGCGGTACTTTGTTAAAAAAGAAAAGTAAACGACAAATGTCGTCTGAAATTTGGCACCGAAAGTGGTAATGTTTGCTTTTATTGAGCTTTATGAAATTTCTTGATTGAAATGAAAATAAAATAGACATTAATCTGCTTATAATACAGTTTGTTTTAAGATTTTTTTAGCAAATATAAAACGTCCTGAGTGAACTAATCGAATCCCGCCCCGGTCAAAAAAGACATTATAGAGCAAAACACCAATGAAAAAAACAAAATAAAATAAAAAATCAGGGAAACATGCGTATATAATTTTGATTCCCTTAAACCCCACTTTTATATAGTAAAACTTGGGTTTACAGGGGTAAACATTATTTTTTTTATTTCTGCTTAAAAACATAGATTGTGGGTACGCGTTAGAACCGCCTCGGTCCGCCTCATCGAGGCGGTTCTAACTGGTATCCACAATCTATGTTTTGAGCAGAAATTTGAAAAATATCAGAATTTTTTAGTTGAAAATTTTTATTTTTTGGTGGTAACATTTTCAGTATATTTGAAGAGGCATGTTTTCGTAATGAAAGGATCAAAAATAGAGCAACTGCAACAGAAACACCGCCTTGGAACTGTCAGCAATATAACTGTTGTACGGCTTAACCCAGGTTTTACGAGCACTAAACATTCGTCCTTAATCCTGATACAGTTCCTGATAAGGCCACATTTATTTGGACAACATAAGGGCAGAAACACATGCATTAACCCCTTTACTAGCATTCTACATAAATCTATAGCGGGCCGTTATCGGCCCTTCAAGGTAGCTGACGGGCCGATAACGGCCCGCCATAGATTTATAAAGAATGCTAGCTGGACCTGGGCCTGCTGGACCCGGATATGCCCCGCCTTTGCAAACAGTGTAGCTCCAGATCAGTTGGCTTCTTCAAAAGCCAGTCGATCTGGGTCTGCACTGTTTGTCTTTCAGTATGTGTTTTTTGTTGTTGTTTTTTTTTATCAACAACCTGCAACAAGTAATCTGACTGGCTGACAGTTAGATGCGGGTGTGGCACCTTAATGTAATCAGCATGACAAGGGTTAAATTCTAGAAATCTGTCTTTGAGAATATAGAATAAAATTAAGATTACTGGGACTATTCACTGCGAAGAATTGCCCAAATGATATAGTAAATATGTGGTTTTACTCCGCAGGAATTACTTTCTTTAATAGGAAATTGCCTTTGCAAACCTTTGCAACATCTGGTTGGATAATGTGGATAAAGTAGCAGTCTTTGAGAGGGTACGGCTCTGTCTGTGCTTCCTCAACCCATAATTCAAACTGGAAACCTTTTAATATGTTGTACGACCCTGAAATATATGGTTGACACAATGATTATTGTTATTATAACATATTGAGACCCTAAAGTGAAATAAAAGCCCGTTGCCGGTATGCGTCCCCCGACATCGTGGCTTTGTCAGGAAAGTGACTTTTAAATCTGTATGAAAGGAGGACAACCCAAAAACCACACACACATCTTCAGACCCTGCAGAACAAATATTGCATAGTTTCAAAATAATTCAACAAGAAGTTGCGCCTACAAGGTATATCTATTCCAATACTAATTAGACCTGGAAAAAACTAAGTCAAAAAAGTGAAAAAGTTGATAAAAAAAAATAATGGAAGGATAACCCCAAGACCACACGCACACCTTCAGATTTGCATAGTTTAAAAATGATGGATGGAAAACTGTAGGATGAGTTGCACCCACAAGGTATCTAGTCTGATACTAATCGGACCTGAAAAACGTCGAAAAAGTGGAAAAAAAAGTTAATAAAAAATAAAAAAAAAAAGTTTGATATAAAACTGTAAGAGGAGTTGCGCCCACAAGCTACCCACATCATTGTGTCACAACTAAAAAAAGACTAAGTTGAAAAAAAAGCAAAAATCTAAAAAAAGATAATGGCAAGATAACCCCAAAACCACATGCACATCTTCAGTCCATGTAAAACAAATATGCATAGTTTCTAAATGATCAGTGGAAAAGTCTAGGAGGAGTTGCGCCCACAAGATATCTATTCTAAACATCTAACCTGAACCTGGAAACATCTAAGTCAAAAAAGTGGGAAAAGTTGATGAAAATAATAGTAGGATAACCCCAAAATCACATTGAATCTTCAGACTATGTAGAACAAATATGAATAGTTTCAAAATGATCTGTTCCAATCCTAATTAGACCTGGAAAAAAAACTAAGTCGAAAAAGTAGAAAAAATGATAAAAAAAATAAAGGGACGATAATCCCTAAACCACATGCACATCTACAGATGATGTAGAACAAGTACGCGTAGTTTCAAAATGATCGGTGAACATTACGAAAACACGCCTATTCAACTATATTGGAAATTTTACCACCAAAAAATGAAAATTTTCAGATAAAAATTTCTGATATTTTTCATATTTCTGCACAAAACATAGATTGTGGGTACTCGTTAGAACCGCCTCGACGAGGCGGTTCTAACGAGTACCCACAATCTATGTTTTGAGCAGAAATAAGAAAAATAATGTATACCCCTGTAAACCCCAGTTTTACTATATAAAAGTGGGGTTTAAGGGGATCAAAATTATATAGGCGTGTTTTCGTGATGAAAAACTCTAAGAGGAGTTGCGCCAACAAGGTATCTATTCTAATAGTAATCTGATCTGAAAAAAACTAAGTCGAAAAAGTAGAAAAAGTTGAGGAGGATAACCCCAAACCCAGATGCACATCTTCAGACTATGACAAAAACACTTGCAAAGTTTCAAAAAGATCGGTAAAAACTGTAAGAGGAGTTGCGTCCACAAGCTACCCATCTCATTGTGTCTACGGACGGACGAACCCATTTTAATAGTCCCCCTTTGACTAACGGACTCGTCAATTATCCTGTATTCTTGACAATAGTACAAATATTTCCCCATACATCTGAAAAAGAATGGATATATCTATTACATCCATCGTTTGTGACGTACACACATATTGCACAAAATCTTATTATTTGAACTTTTGTGAAAATATTTTATGCCTAAGTTTTGTTTCAAATTTATGAGTGGTCCTGTTTTAGGGCATATCTATGGCCCTGAGTTGATGTCTAAACGCAGTTTTAACTCATTTTAGACGGAACAGACCCCCACACTGTATGTTGGAAGAGTCAAATTTCAATAAGGTATGTCAGGCTATGTGATTTTGATATGCCTAGAGAAAAAAATGGCTCAGTCATATGGAAACAGTGGAGACCTGATCAGATGCGACGTCTTATCTGGAATTTCACTGTTTGCCAGGTACCTTTTAGGGGTCTCCAGACTAAAATGCGTTAATCTATGACATTGTTAATGAATGTTGCAGCTATTTGAAAACAGACTAAAGATGAGAAACACGTAGATTAAGAAAGTAAATAAAAAGGATAAAGCTATTAATACTTACCGCCAGCATTGTTGCTTGTCCTCCATAAATACATAAATCTGTTTCCACTGCTATAACCGCTGTAATTAACAGGTCCAGCAGGTAAGAAACTGCAGTTTGGCGGAGGAAAATCTGATCAGAAAACAATAAATAAATTAAGGCCGCCGCAATTAATAGGATAATCGATTAATTGATCGATAAATTCCATAAAAATTACTATCGTTACAGATTTGCGAATAATCGATCATTTGATTTCTGTGTCTGTTATTTTACTGTATTTTCCCTTAGTATTCAGACGTCTAAACTCCTTACTATACTTTATCTAAAATTTGAACAAGTCTAAACCCATTGTTGTGTCTAAAAATAGCTGAATGAGTGGCATACGGGGTAGACCCTGATGAGACGCCGCGTTTTGTGGTGTCTCATCTAGGTCTACACTGTTTGCTCAGGCTTGTCTGGCCAAATACGTCAGTTAAGTATAACACATGGTATCAGTCATGCTCAGACAGACAGGTAAAATTATGACTTAATCTTCTGTGATTATTCATCGATTATCGATCACAATGGCAGTACTTATAATCGATTATCTTTTCAGCCTTGATTAGCCAGCCCTAAAATATATTGAAACCCAAAATATATTTACTTCTTTACTAATAATGGAATGTTATCGATATGTCAACAAACATGTTTGAAAATGGGGAAGATCATTATTCTCGCTATTTGTGAAATAGCATATGTTAACCGACGTGGTATGCCTATACATGTAACATACACATTAAAACTATAACATAAACAAGAAAACATTGATGCAAAGCATCAATACGCCGGGAAACTAATCTGTCATGCATTACTTAGCTCCCTATAGATCGTAGTACAGTGCAAAAATGTTATAATTTATGAAAGGTTGTAAATTATATAAATTATCGCAATACTCAACGATAAAAACATTATAGACGTTATCAGAGCTATGTAAAAAAATCAACTATAATCGTTTGTTTTCTTGCCCGCATACATAATTACATGTCGCCATCCATAGCCTAGTCGGAACATACTATATCCGAAATTATCTATGTAGCAGTGTTTCGCTCTTTTCTCCACTCATAACGTTTTCTTTCGGCCCAAATCTTACCATGCTTGAATATCAAATTAAACTGTATTATTAAACCAGCTTATAATCCGTTGGATTTGAGATGCATATTTCCAATCATAAACAAAGAAAAATATCTTTTGTTTCTTCCTCGTAGTACGACGGAAAAAAAAATTAAAAAAAAAAACGAAATAAAAAAAAATTCAAACGTACGAAGGTACGAATATTGACAGCAACAAGCTCATTTCAGGTCGAATGGTCAAATTGGGGCTCCTACGGGAAAACTGCTCGTTTCCTTTTAAATGAGCAAAACCCACATTGCTACATTCATTCTACACAGTACTTTCCATTCTTTATTTCACTATGTTACCAATAGCACTGTTCCTGCTGCAAAAGTGTGACTTTGAATAACAAAAAAAAGTGGGAGGGTGAATAGTTATATATAACCTCACTAAGAACCCCATAAAACTAGAAGAAAACCGATGTTCTCCAAATGCATACACATTTTACAAAAACAACCTCAGATAGATACGCCGGGCTCCAGCCCGGCGTAAATTACCGAGGACAGGTCAAAATCGGGAAGCACAGCCTTCCAAGGGTACCGGATGGATAAGAAATGAAGATAAACGGCACAGTGGAAATAGGCGGCGTATGTTTGTGTTGAGGTTTTACGGCCCAGTCAACCCAGTGGGGTCATGTCGAGCGCGGTCAGTTTACCTAACTACACGTTTACTGGGCAGGATTAGTCCTCTAAGCGATTAACCAGTATTGTGCACATTCTTTCGCCAGAAACTGACAACTGCCCTTCTTGAATCAGCGGAAGGGAGAGAATGACCGTAGAAAATATTTCATGATCAATCTCCACGAAAGAAAGTTGCCGACCTCGGCGGGGGTTGAACCCGCGACCTCCTGGTCTCCAGTCGGACGGCGCATCCAACTGAGCCACCGAGGCCGGCAATAGACGGCGTATGAACAAAGAACTGCAAATGAGGAAACGCTTTCGAACGGGGCTTAAAGCAACCAATGACCATTCTTTAATTCTTTATTCAAACTTAAACACTGATCATACTAGCAACCTAAAGCATGCCGTATGTTCCTTACAAAGATGCATTTTTTTTTTTTTTTTTTTTCCTTTTTTCATTTCTATTTTCTTTTTCTTTTTTGTTAATTTGGCCTTTACAACTGTTCGCTTTGTCATTATGTTTCTCTGCTGCTGTAGCCCCCTCCTTTAGCCTGCTTTGCTTCCAGTGTTTATTTTTGTATTCTTGGTTACCTTAGGTCAAATAAAAAAAATATGTGTGTTTTTAGGATAACCCTACCTTACATAATGTTCCTGGTGAAATCTAGCAATTTTTTGTTCATGTTTCCTCCGCCAAATATATTTTGTAATTATAGTCTAAATAAATAAATAAAATAAAATAAAAATAAGAATCCCTGCCTAAACTACCTATTGTTTTCTAACACTTTTCCCTAAACACATATATTTTTTATTTGGGCTTATTGTTGGATGTAAGCACTTGCTACGAAAATAACATTGGTTATACGTCGGTATATGTTTACATCCATTACATCCTGTTTACATCCTGACCAGACTAGGCGGATGTGCACACTGTTCTGTGCCTTTGCACCTCGCATATAACCCGAACATACCTTTCCGCTTGTCGCGGTCTGACACAGTCGGAACACCCCACAAATGCAAAAGCTTTATATTGGAATACCTTAAGAGCAATCCCCTGCCTGAGCAGTTGTTATGTCCGTTTTTATAAACTTTAAGTGGAGTTGATACACTTTCAAGGGAGGAAACTCGGTCAAAATTGATTTTATTCCCCTATAAATTTGATCTACTATACAAGGAAATAATTAGCTCCCTATGGAAGCAAATGCGAGCAGATTATTTCCTTGTAGAGTAGAACCCTTTTTTCAGAAAAGGGTTGATGTGCAGGAAAGCAACAGGAAGTTAAAAAAGTTGTCTTCCTTGGCGGAAATGGCGAAAAACTACCAGGTGTGTCCAACACCCTTAAGCAGGAACATTTAAAGATACTTACATGTCTTACACAGATTATCACTTAATCTGGGAACAACTGTGACATTATACGAAACATCACCCTGGAAAAAAAGTTTCTAAACAAAATATGCGCCTCACCAAAAAAAAAATGCCTTCGGGGCATATGCGGACAGCGAAGGCCAAGATCAGACTGCGCATATGCGTAGTCTGATCAGGGCCTTTGCTGTCCGCTGCCAGAATCATTGGATACTATAGACTGTATCAATGGAGAGCAAAGGCCCGGATGAGACCTTGCGCTTGCGCAAGACTATCTGAACCTGCACATTTTGCACATGTTTAAAGGCGCTTTTTTGCTTGGCAAGGCCCATATGGGCATACCAATATATAGTGATCACGTTATTGAAAAGAAGACCCTCCCCTGTATCTCATCTCCTTTGCTAAGATAACAAAGGTTATTGGAATCAGGACGGAAACAAGAACAAACGTACAATGAACACAAGAGGACCAAGATGGCCTTATATCGCTCACCTGATTACCAGACAAGTTTCAAGTCAATTAGCCCTTCGGTTCAAGAGAAGAAACTCAATATAGATTTTAAGATTGCGACCATCTTGGATTTCCAGTCAGAACGATTTTAGCTCTTTTGATCAAAAGTCATCTTACCACTTCCAATGCAGTTTCTAGTCATTTCGTCTTCTGGTTCAAGATAGAAAAGTTCAAAATAGATTTTCAACATGGCTGCTAGGGCGACCAGCTTGCATTTTCGATCAAAATGATTTTAGCTATTTTTGATCAACAAGTTACCCCGATACTTCCTATCAAGTTTCCGGCCAATGAGCCTATCTGTTCAGAAGAAGTTCACAATAGATTTTCAAGATGGCGACTAATGCGGCCTTATTGGATTTCCCATCAGAACAAATTTATTTATTTTTTGATCTACAATCACCCAGATACTTCCTTCCAAGTTTCGAGTAAATTGGCCTTTCGGTTCAGTAGAAGAATCACAAAATAGATTTCCAAGATAGCGGCCATGGCAGCCATCTTGGATTTCCGATCGGAACGATCTTAGCTATTTATTTATCTACAAGTCACTCTGGTGCGTTCTACCAAGTTTCGAGTCAATTGGCCTTTTTGGTTTAGAAGAAGAAGCGCAAAATAGATTTCAAAGATGGCGGCCAGGGTAGCCATCTTGGATTTCAGGTCGGAACGATTTTAGCTATTTTTGATTTACAAGTCACCCTGATTTTTTCTACCTAATTTCGAGTCAATTGGCCTATCGGTTAAGGAGAAGAAGCGCAAAAAGATTTCCTAGATATCGGCCATTGCAGCAATCTTGGATTTCAGACTGGAACAAATTTAGCAATTTTTGATTACGAGTCACCCCAGGTGACGCTTCCTACCAAATTTCGAATCAATAGTTCAAGAGTAGAAGCGAAAAATAGATTTTCAAGATGGCAGCCATATTGGATTTCCGATCAGAACGATTTTGGCTAGTTTTGATCTACAAGTCATCCCGATGCTTCCTACTAAGTTTCAAGTCAACTGGCCTTTTGCTTCAGGAGAAGAAACAAAAAATATATTTTCAAGATTGCAACCATAGAGGCCATTTTGGATTTCCGATCAAAACGATTTTAGCTATTTTTGATCTACAAGTCACTCCGATGCTTCTGACCAAGTTTCGAGTCAATTGGCCTAGGGTTGCTACATACTAAATCTGTTAGCTCTGGGCCTCATGGTTTCAGAGAAGAAGATTCTTGAAGGTTCTTTAGCTATACAGCTCTATATAAACATATGACCTTCTGGGGTGTGGCCAACTTGGACCCCAAGGGCTTGATGGGCAGGATTTATGTCGGGGACCACTAAACATAGCTACATACTACATATATAAGCTGTGGGCCTCATGGTTTCAGAGGAGAATTTTTTTTTTTAAGTTTTTCCCAATATAAGTCCTCGGGAGCTAATGACCCCTGGGGCGTGACCTATTGGACCCCAGGGGCATGGTTGGCAGGATTTATGTAGGAGACCACTACATATCGCTCCATACTTTATCCGTTAGCTCTGGACCATGTGGTATCAGAGAAGAAGATTTTTGGAGGTTCTTAGCTATACAACTATACATAAACATGTAACCACCTGGAGTGTGGCCAGTCGGGGACCACTAAACATTGCTACATTTTAAATATATAAGCTGTGGGCTTCATGGTTTCAGAGAAGAAGATTTTTAAAGTTTTACCCATTATAAGTCTGTAGGAGCTAATGACCCCCGTAACGTGGCCAATTTTGACCTCAGGGGCATAGTTGGCAGTTTTTGCTACATACCTAATCTGTTAGCTCTGGGCCTCATGGTGTCAGATAAGAATATTTTTGAAGGGGGGGGGGGGGGGCTGTGGCCAGTTTGGAATCCAGGGGCATGATTGGACGGGTCTATGTAAGGGACCACTAAACATTGCAGCATACTACATATATAAGTTATGGGCCTCATGGTTTCAGAGAAAAATACTTTTTTTACTTTTTCCCATTAGAAGTCTATGGGAGCTAATAACCCTTAGGGCGTGGCCAATTTGGACCCCAGAGACATGGTTGGCAGGATTATGTAGGAAACCACTAAACATTGCTACATACTTTAGCTGTTAGCTCTGGGTCTTATGGTTTTAGAGAAAAAAGCTTTTTGAAGGTTCTTTAGCTAATAATCTCTATATAAATATGTGACCCCGCCCCTTGAAATGTGGCCTGTTTGGACGCCAGGGGTTTGATTGGCAGTATTTATGTAGGGAATCACTAAACATTGCTACATACTAAATATATAAGCTGTGGGCCTCATTGTTTCAGAGAAGAAAATTTTTAAGTTTTTTCCCCATTATAAGTCTATAGGAGCCAATGACCCCGGGGCGTGGCCAATTCGGACCCACGGGGCACGGTTGGCAGGATTTATGTAGGAGACCACTAAGCATTGCTACATACCTAATCTGTTAGCTCTGGGCCTCATGGTTTTCGAGAAGAAGATTTTTGAAGGTTCTTAAGTTGTATAGCTCTACATAAAGATTTGACCCCGCTCCCGCCCCTCCCCCGCCCCTACACCACCCGGGGTGTAGCCAGATTGTATCCTGGGGGAGGGGGGCGGGGCTCGATTGGCAGGATTTATGTAGGGGACCACTAAACATTGCTACATACTAAATATATAAGCTGTGGGCCTCATGGTTTCAGAGAAGATTTAAGTTTTTCCATTATAAGTCTATGGGAGCTAATGACCCCCGGGGCGTGGCCAGTTTGGACCCCAAGGGCTTGATTGGCAGAATTTCTGTAGGAGACCACTAAACACTGCTACACACTAAATAGATAAGCGGTGGGCTTCATGATTTCAGAGATCTTTTTATGTTTTTCTCATTATAAGTCTATGGCAGCTATATATGGGCATGGCGGCCATCTTGATACATGGACCGTGACTACTTGTATACATTTTCAATCACGCTTTAATACAAGGCTCCACATGAAGTTTGGTCTAGGGGTTTCAGATGAGAAGGCGTTCAAAGATGTGGACGGACGGACAGATGAACGGACAGACAGACGGACGAACGACGGACGGGGGTGATCACAATAGCTCGTCCTGAGCTTTCGGCTCAGATGAGCTAAAAAAAACTCAACAATTACAAACGTATACACGTAGATGAAGTCAAGAAAAGAGAAACAGAAGAATAGCAGAGAAAAACTGAAAGCATAACATGTCATATAAAATCAGAATGCGGTGAAAATAGGCCTACAATAACGTTAATATTTGCTCAAAAGAATCTGTAATTCATTCCGCCGTACCTACTTAACCTCAACCATTTTCTAGGCTGATTCAGCAGCCTGCAAATTGATAATACTTTTCTTTATTTTCACAAATGATAGTCTTTGACATTTCATTCAAATTGCCTTTTATATTTCAAAATGTCTTCTTCTGAAAATTTAAACCGGCATGCAGAGTATTTAATTTGAACATTGTAATAGGACAGGTCCTTTAGCTCTTTTTATTTATTTGTTTATTAATTTATTTACTTTTCTTTTGAAAAATAAGTCACACGCTACAAATGGTATATCCTGATAAGATGACGGGCCTGCACCGTTTGCAAAGATTTATTTTTGGTCTCTGATATTGAAAGTGTTACTTTCAATAGGCATCAAAGCTTTTATACATTACGAAAACATGCCTATTCAAATATATTGAAAATTTCACCTCCAAAAACTGAAAAATTTCAGATAAAAAACTTTGATATTTTTTCATATTTCTGCTCAAAACATAGATTGTGGGTACTCGTTAGAACCGCCTCGAGTACCACAATCTACGAAATAAGAAAAATAATGTATACCCCTGTAAACCCCAGTTTTACTATATAAAAGTGGGGTTTAAGGGGGTCAAAATTATATAGGCGTGTTTTCGTGATGAGAAAAATCCCTAAATCATGCAGATACCTGAAATATCCCTGTTGTACATGTTATATTAGCCATCTCCCATTTTATGGATCCAGTCACACACATAAAAGACGCTATAACACAAAGTAAATGAAACTTTTCCATAGTTTATACTCGAATTCATCATAATGTTTCAAAACTGGTTTCATTAATCCATTTTGTTAAATAGATAATCGCGTTATTAATCTGTCATATAGCTGATTTGAACCCTTTAAGCGCAAAGAAAATTTCTTAGTTTCTAAACTTAACAGACATTCTAAAATTGGTGTTTATATTTATCAGAGAAAATATGACTTGGCATTTTATATGAATCGTCCAGACGTTCCATATGAAATGACAATCCTTATTTTTTTCTGTAAAATAAGAAAACAAAATATCGTCTACTGTAGATGATTTGAAACTTTAAAGATTATAATCAAAGGACAGCTAGAATTCATATACAGTCGATTTTCGTTATCTCGAAGTCCAAGGGACTCTCTGAAACACTTCGAAATATCCGTACCTCGTCATATCAGATTTTGCTGAACTGAGAAAAACATTAATTCGAACAACCACATTTAACAAAATGAATACGTAATTTAACTCCTGAAGTTAGATATACTGAAAATATTGTGGCAAAGAGGAGCAATTGCTCCTTAGCTGCAATTTCTCCTCTTTTCCACAATATTTTGTTACCTGTTGTTAAATTTCCATGTTAAAACAAGGATCAGATTTTTCACTTCGAGATAAGCGGTTATTCGAAATAAGCGAGGTCGAGATAACGAGAGTCGACTGTACGTATATTGGTGTGATTATGATGCAGAGATTGCACATACATTAGAAAACGCGTTTTGTCTATTGCACACAGTAAACAATACTTTCAGTTTTGCTACATGCAGATTAGTCGTGTCAAGCGAAACAGTGTCTTCGAGCATATTGCGAAATGCGCAATTTTTAAGATCCCGCGCATCTACAAAGTCATATCGAAAATTCCCACCCCTTTTTTGGTTGATGCATTCAACAACATCTAATGATTCTGAAAACGGATAGCGAAGGCCCTGATCAGAGGGTTGCGCAGTCTGATCTGGGTCTTTGCTGTCCGCATATGCCGGATGGTACAGTTTCACTTGGCGCGCCCCAGGTAATCCTGATCGGGTGAACAATTGGACACAGATAAATACCTGATAGCAAATCACCACTATCACTGATAGGGTGACATCAAGAAAATGTTTACATCTATTATAACGTTATCATATTATATTTAAATAATTATACCCATTATCATGTATCATGTTAGAATCGAAATACTTAATCGCGGCTAACGCATGGTGTTGTCGGGCAGACACTCCGGCTTCGCCGTCGTGGATTAATACTTCGCAATCTGCCCTACAACACCATGCGATATTCGCGATAATTCACAGTAGATAAAAATTATTTCTTTAATTACATTAATATGTTTATTTGTGCTCTAAATTACTCCTAGATGTAGTATAAGTAACACGATTACGCAGTTTGAGAAAATTTATCAACGTAAAGAGGATACTGATTAAAAACAGTCTTTCTTTCGTCTTCCTTCTGAATTCCATTTGTATTACAGTAACTGTATATTTGTAATTCTTATATACTCGTACAATGTAATATACAATTCAATATTGTTTAAACCAAATATAGTCATTATGCTAAAACACCTATCTGAACTGTATACATCTAAGCCTCATGTATAAGATCTTGTAAATGATATCACTCTAAAGGTTAATTTAAGATGGAGGTTTTACCCATTTTAGACTTAATAAATCGACAAATCTTACCCCATTTTAGTCTGGGGACCCCAATTAGGATAATTGGAAAACAGGGCAAACCCAGATCAAACGCAAAAAACGCGGCGCCTGGTCAGGATATTCTTTATTTGCTATTTTTCTCTCGGAATATTTAACTCACATAACCTGACGTAAATAAAATTGAAATTCGACTTCTCCAATATATGATGTGGGGAAGTTTATTAATACCGTCTAAAAAAGTTAGTATGCTCCCAGCGGGCACATGACGTAAATATAACGTCGCCTCAACGTCGATGCAATGCCATGACGTTGCATCGACGTTGAGGCGACGTTGTATTTACGTCATGTGCCTGCTGGGCTAAATATTAGAACTACTGTGCTTTTGACATCCCTATGAATGACGTTTTTCGCTCAACGTTTTATTCTAAACGGAAACTGTGATTTCAGATTGACAATTTCTTAGCAGGAGCCATTTCTCTTATATGTTTCTCTGCTTTGTTTTGAAATATTTACCATAAAAATAATGATACTGTCAAAGATAGGTCTGATCTATGCAATTTCTAAAGTAAACTGAATTTTTGGAAAATTTGTGATGCATTGTGGACCAGCAAGTATTAGCCTTTCAAAAGAGCTAGCGGGTCGTTTAGCTTCAGAAATTGCATGTGCATTTATATATCATACCAAATTAATTTTGCTGACCAGATTTTCTTTAGAACATTTTCATCTAAAATTATGGTCCATGCCTCCAACCAAAATTGAAATCCAAGTACTTCAATTACCGTACCAGTTAAGTTAATACACTATAACGGGGCCATTTTCGAAACAGGAATAATATTTCTAGAGACGAACAAAAGTAGCAAAAGGACAATTCTTCCATTTTTGTAACATTTCAAAAGATCAACGATATATATATTGTTATTATTGCAGTAATCATAATTTGTACTATACAACTTCTACAGTCTTTTGAAAAATATTAAAATTGATTTGATACATCATTTCATATGCCCACAAACCCAAATGATAGTCATTACAGTTGTTTATTTTATTTTGATTTTTTTCCAAGACAGTTGAAATAGGACTATTTTAATGGTGTTAAATAATGTACTAGTAGTCCTTGACTAGTTTGTATAATCAGATGGCATTGTGTGCTTTTGGAGAAATGAACAAACTGCCAAATAATGCTTAGGTTCGTCAAAACCCATGACTGCAGGATAGATGACATCACGAAAACACGCCTATATAATTTTGACCCCCTTAAACCCCACTTTTATATAGTAAAACTGGGGTTTACAGGGGTATACATTATTTTTCTTATTTCTGCTCAAAAGCATAGATTGTGGGTACTCGTTAGAACCGCCTAGCCGGGGCGGTTCTAACGAGTATCCACAATCTATGTTTTGAGCGGAAATATGAAAAATATCAGTTTTTTATGCAAAAATTTTCAGTTTTTGGAGGTGAAATTTTCTATATATTTGTATAGGCGTGTTTTCGTAATGATGAGTTAGTTGGCAGACAAAGAGTTGCTGAGGCTTATACTATATCTATCTGCCGTTGGTGTACACAACGAGAACAGTGATGAATCTTGGTCTATATGTACCTATTCGCTCGTATGTGGTTTATGTTATGCCCTGCAACTGCGGAGAAATGCCTTGCTTGCTAATATTCACAATGAATATGCAAGACCTTTTACTGATTACCCGACTATTTGGTACCGGCGAATATAGTAAACCCAGTTAAAATTTTTGTTTTCACCGTTTAGTCAAACCGAATAATGTGCAGGATAATTTGAAGCCGTCTAAATGTTTCATTAAAATGTTAGTTCTTTTTAAGTATTAATCACTATTTCTGATAGTCTTTATCACATTTCAAATCTTTCAATAAAGAAATGTTATGAATTCTCGTACTTCCATTTGAGGTCAAAATAAATAGTAATTTCCTCATCACGAAAACATGCCTATATAATTTTGACCCCCTTAATCCCCACTTTTATATAGTAAAACTGGGGTTGACAGGGGTATGCATTATTTTTCTTATTTCTGCTCAAAAACATAGATTGTGGGTACTCGTTAGAACCGCCTCGCAGAGGCGGTTCTAACGAGTACCCACAATCTATGTTTTGAGCAGAAATATGAAAAATATCAGAGTTTTTACCTGAAAAATTTCGGTTTTTGGAGGTGAAATTTTCTATATATTTAAATAGGCGTGTTTTCGTAATGTGTTACGCATCTGACTGCGCGCTTTTGCACACTTTCTAGTTCTTCCTGCAGGACTATACCTTAGGATCCCAAACCGAACTGCCATATTAAAGAGTTGATCTTTCAGACATCGACTACGGGCATTATGCCTAACCAAGCTTAAGGGAACGTAACTACCCAGCCTATTGACAACAGACATAGAAATTATGCATTTGGTTACGAAAATAATACAAAATAGATTATAGTTGCTCATATATATATAATAGGGTTAAATGATGTACACAATACAAATAATATATACACATAGACAATTAACATACCCGTATATATGTCTGATTCAGTTATTCATAACTTAAATTCGCCTTTAATTGCATCTGCACGAGATCGTTCGCTTTAATACAGATTTCGCTTTCAAATGATATTTTGCTTCCACAAGTGCAGCCGGCCTCGGTGGCTCAGTTGGATGCGCCGTCCGACTGGAGACCAGGAGGTCGCGGGTTCAACCCCAGCCGAGGTCGGCAACATTCTTTCGTGGAGATTGATCATGAAATGTTTTCTAAGGTCATTCACTCCCTTCCGCTGATTCAAGAAGGGCAGTTGTTAGTTTCTGGCGAAAGAATGTGCACATTACTGGTTAACCGCTTAGAGGACTAAGCCTGCTCAGTAAACGTGTGGTTAGGTAAACTGACCGCGCTCGACATGACCCCATTGGCTTGACTGGACCGTAAAACCTCAACACAAACAAATCCACAAGTGCAAGGCTTAGTTAAGATGTTAAAGCAGCCACTTGTGTCACCTTGAAATGAAATTATACTTCCTCAAGTACGAGAATTCATCAAGATGTTAAAGAAGCAGCTTATAAAGTATCCCTGTCTTTCCTAACCTCTATATAGACCACGCCCATCGGCGTAGACAACAATCAAAGATCGATGGCGTCTTTTTGCGGATAGCACAGGTGCTTTCGCTTTCATTGGTTGTCAGCAAGTAGACAGCTGGCCTCGATTCACCATGTTGGGAAAGTTCAGCAGTAATAAAAAGTATGGATTAATGTTTAAATGTCCAAATGCGGTAAACAAATTCTGAGAGAAATAAATCCTTTTGAAAGCAACGAACAAAATAAGGTATTGAAATTTGATCTATGCTAATCTATAGGATTAAAAAACAACATTTAAAGCAGAGGACTTTAGTAAGTTGCAGTATTGGATGATAATTTTGGAATCAGTTTCTCCAGTTCTACGTACATACATATGCTGTGCGAACTCATTAGTAAAAAACATGGTAATCCCTACAATACAAATTACAGTGGAACTCCAATGGCTCAAACCAGTTTGGGGCCAACTAAATTTGTTCTAGACATGGGTAGTTCGAGCCACCGAGAATAAATCATAGTGCCAGATCAGGAGACTAATGGGAATAATGTAGGACTGTCTTTTCCATCTTCTGTAAAATAGGTGTGATGAGTGTATTCATTAGAATCGCCGAGGCGCTTCTAGTGAGTACACACAACATACGTTTTCATAATAAAACAAGAAAATTTTCCTAAACTATCCCTAAATATTTATTCCTTTGAGCAATCATAAGAATTTCCTAGGGACTCAAAAACGAGTTCCATCACGAAAACACGCCTATATAGCTTTGACCCCCTTAAACCCCACTTTTATACAATAAAACTAGGATTTACAGGGGTATACATTAATTTTCTTCTTTCTGCTCAAAATCATTGATTGTGGGTACTCGTTAGAACCGCCTCTCCGAGGCGGTTCTAAAGAGTACTCACAATCTATATTTTGAGCACAAATATGAAAACTACCAGAATTTTTCAACTGAAAATATTCATATTTTGGTGGTGAAATTTTCAATATATTTGAATTGGCGTGTTTTCGTAATGAAATCGGCCATGGTAAACGAGCCATCAGTGTTCGAGGCATTGGAGTTTTACTGTACAGTCATATTCAAGTTAGTTTTCTGGTGACATTACATTAGCGCACACATGTGGGAAATGTATATTTCTGAGACTATAGCTCAATATTTTTTTCTATTTCTCCGGCCACTATCACGAAATTATGTCTATATAATTTTGACCCCCTTAAACCTCACTTTTATATAGTAAAACTGCGGTTTAGAGGGGTATACATTATTTTTCTTATTTCTGCTCAAAAACATAGATTGTAGGTACTCGTATGAACCGCCTCGCCGAGGCGGTTCTAATGAGTACCTACAATCTATGTTTGAGCAGAAATATGAAAAATGTCTGAGCTTTTTATCTGAAAATTTTCAGTTTTTGGAGGTGAAATTTTCTACATGTTTGCATAGGCGTGTTTTCGTAATGCGAAAGCCTATCTTGTGGATACTCATTAGAAGCGCATTGTCGAGTACCACAGCACAGGTTTTCATGGAATATCTAGAACTGTGTAAGCCATGGCATTTCACTATTAAAAATATAGAGAATTTACTTATCAAGTACATTAAGCGAAAGAGATTTATGCAATAAAAAGTTGACAAAATAACAAGCAAATCACAATGAGGTTGGTTTAAACATATTTATTTCCGAAATGTTTACATATACAACACATACAAAAGTACAACAATAGGATTAGAACGAAAGCATAAGAGCTTATTTAGTTCCTTTCCTAGGATGTGATCATTGTCAGAAATATGAGTATACAAGCACATCCTGAATGGTTAGTTTCCAATGGTCCTCTTCAAGTAATAACAATTTATTAATAAATAATAATTGTGAAGTTTAACATGAAGAGATGAGCAAACATAAAATGAGAATCAGAAGAGAAAAGAGAAACAAATTACACAAGATGTAATGAAGAAAAACAGAGGGAGGGAAAGAAATGAAGAACTATGGAGCAGATTTTACGAAGACTATGAATATAGTAAGAAGTTACTGGGGACTGTGAGCGGTGCAGGACAGATCCGAGTGATGTCATCGATGTATGCTCCGAATCACTGTCACTATTTAAAGTCCATTTAGTCTGGTACAATTATTAGTCTGGTACAATGAGGTTGAAAATTGCAAAAGTTCTAAAACTCGATCAAAATGTATGTCCCTGGTTTGACTTTATATTATGATGGCTACAATTTGAGAGATTTATGTAATAAACAGGTGACAGAAATCACAAAGAAATTAAACTAATGTTTAAAACGGCAAAAATCTCACTAAAATATATACACCTGCATACCTCTTGTTTGAATATTTATTATGGAGATGGGTGGAAGAACGTGGCTGGATATTTATAAATGGTGAAAATGGACTTTTCCTTTTCATTTTCCATGCAGGTAACAGTATCAGAAAAGAGCGTTTATCGTTTATGCGTAACGTCTGATCAGAGCTTTCGTTGTTCGATTACAGAATCACTTGATACTATTGAGTAAACCGTATTGACCCGAAGGATACCGTATTTTTTACCGAACTGTGCCGTATTTACCCGAACTATACCGTATTTACTCGAAGTATACCGTTTTTACCCGAGATATACCGTATTCAGCCGAAGAATATCATATATATCCGAGGTATACAGTGTTTTGTCCGAAGTGTTGGGAAAGAAAAGCCCCAGCAACCAGTATAGACCAAGATCAGATTCTGCAGCGTCTGAGCAGGGTGTACACCTTTTGCCACTCATTCAGCATTTTTTAGGCACATCAGCAGGTTGTCACATGGACTTGCTCAAATTTTAGAACACGTATAGGACGGAGGAATATGTCCGAATATTTAGGGTAAATACGTTATCGACGAAACTGGAAGGCCTTGGTCAGTCTACGCGGAATACATAGGCTGATTTGAGTCTTCGCAGGTTGCACACATGTCATAAGGTACGTTTTCTCACATTGAAACATATGGTTTCCTATCCCCATTATTACATATATAAATACTGACCACATTACGAAGTCACGCCTATTGAAATATATTGAAAATCTGACAACCAAAAAAGGAAAATTTACAGAAAAGAAAAATCTGCTATTTTTCATGTCTGCTCAAAACATAGATTGTGGGTACTCGTTAGAACCGCCTCCGCGAGGCGGTTCTAACGAGTACACACAATAAGAAAATAAGAAAAACTAAGATATACCTCCCTGTAAACTCCAGTTTTACTATAAGAAAGTAGGGTTTATGGAGTCAAAATTATATAGGCGTATTTTTGTGATGAAAATTGATGAACACATTGCTTTTAAAGAAACAAGGGTGACAGACTTGACAAATTATGCAGCATGATGCTCTAAATGGAACTGTAAACTTAATTTAGGCTTTACGACAATAATTAGATTCTAAACGGATGACAAAAATGCAACACCTTGTCATGCTAGATAACTCTATATATAAGTTATCATGCTAGATAACTTAAAACGTCACGCCCATTTCTAATTTTCAGCCAATCAGATTACTTGATCTAGATTGTTGAAAGAAATCCACAAACGTAATGACAAACAGTGCAGATTCAGAAGCCAACTGATCTGGATATACACTGTTTGTACAGGCAGGACATAATCAGGTTCAGCAGGACTAGGGTTAATACATTATTTTTTCTCTTGCAATGCAAAATTATCTTCACGCAATTTCTTACACGTATATTTTATATTCAGGAATAAACACTTCAAATATGCCCTCAGTTTGCTGATTTACAGGCCCGTTTTACACGCTTGATAGGTTTATCAATCATATTACAGTTCACTCTCATTATCTCAAACCCTAATAACGTAAACTGCTGCTTAAGTCAAACAAAATTTGAAAGCAATGTTGTTTAGGTTGCTATATGTTCCTTACATTTTCACAATATATCTGAAACTACTGTTTTCTCAAACTAAAATTCTGGTCCCTTGGTGTTTGAGATAACGAGAGTTTTCTTTTGCCATTGTTTAGTATTGGGTTTCTTTTTTTGGGTCGGTATATATTCAGTATGAAATAATGATATATAAACTACACTATATATCCAACAATCTATTTTCAGGAATACAGAACCTCTATCATCATGTATATCTATAAACAAAAAAAAAAAAAAATATGCCGTATTTACCATAAGTATCCCAAGATAGCCTTAGCAAACATCGTAGACCCAAATCAGACTGCTCTTTGGAGCAGATTGATCAGGGTGTGCGTTGTTTGCTATTCTGTTAGTAGCCTTAAGACACATCACTATTGTGGAATCGGCTTGATCAAATTTTAGGATAAGCATAATGAGCAAGGATGTCCGAATATTTAGGAGAAATAGGGTAAAAACAAAGGCCATACAAACCAAAAATTGTATAAATGAAAACAGACCATAAAAGATCCACAATGAGCGGGCCTGCGTAATCATGAGAAATAGCTAGTTAAAGGCTGTTTTCAAAGAGACGCATCGGTTGATTTTGTGAAACAACGCTTAAAATGTAGATATTTTTCTTACCTTTATAAAAATCTGTCAAACTATACCTGGCAGTTTCCTTACAACGGACAATTATCGGATAGCGCCCGAGGCTGATGCTATCTTTGGTGTCTGTATTTATTTTTATTTAAATATTTTTCTTTGTGCATCATATTATCGGTTCAGGCCGAAAACGATGAGTGTAATGTTTTAATCTGTAAATGGTAAGCAAAGGTAAGAGTCGTTTTATATATTATTTAACCACTATCACTCTCTGGGCAAATTCAGCAGATGACAAACCGATGGTATTTTTTTCTTATTTTTCCCCCAGAAAATATGCTATGACGTTTCTTGCATATATACTCGGGAGACAATTTGCACGAGAAGTCGAAACCTAGTTTCTTGAAAAATAAGAAAAAATATTTCAAATTGTCGTCTACTGAATGTTTTAACCAGCATGCTACTCGTGAATCAAATGATGTGATGTTTCATATATTGGATTAACAGGAATGAGTTGGGCTCTCGTGAGATCAGAAGATTGATTAAATTTCTTTTAAAAAGGGAATTATTGAATCTTCACATTTGTAGTGTAAAGTGTTTTGTTATATTCTAGTGAAATATTATTGTAATGTAATGATCATCTTTTTATGAAGAAAGCATGTTGATAAATTAATTTTTGCCGCTTTCGTTAGCAATTATATAATAATACAATAAATGAATAAAATTGGCAATAAAATAAAATAGGAAAAAAAAAGTCTTATGACAAATTTGCAAGCAAGGAGTGAAAGTATTCATTATTTTTGAACCCATCTATGCCTGACATCCCATAAATGGGTCCTTTGCAAACAGTGTAGACTCAAATCAGACACCACAGAACGCGGTATCTGATTGAAGTCTACACTATTTGTATTACATACCGGCATTTTTACAAAACTTGGTAATTCATGTAGTAAGATTAATTAGTCACCCCTTCAACTGGAAATGCATCTGTCAAAAAAGTTGAGGCAGAAGAGTCCATTAGGCATAAATGGGTTAACATGTCTATGTGCTGTATAACCATACCCACCCACCCCATACTATATACAGTATTTACCCTAAGTATTAGGACAACTTATCTACTTACGATACTGGTCCTAAAAATGAAAATAGTCCATTTTACTACCTGTTCATTTGTCTTAAATATTGCTGTATGTATAGCAAACAGTGTAAACGCTGATCAGACGCCGCGTTCTGCGGCGTCTGATCTGGGTCTACACTGTTTGCAAAGGCCCATCAGACCCTATACTTAGGGTCATTACGGTAGTCAGGGGTATGCAGTACACATTATTAGGCATATTTTCGTATTTTTTTAGTTTTTTAGACTGCTTGTCATTTATAGCAACCTTTTACTGTACACCTCTAACCTTTCTTCCTTATTTCCCATATTATTGGATGACATATAACGGTATCCATAGCTCTCGATAAGAAGGTTATCAAGATTTTTTTTTTTTTTTTTTTTTCCTTTCCTACCCCTAGTCTTGCTTAATCCGGATATGTCCCGCCTTTGAAAACAGTGCAGATCAAGATCAATTGGCCTCTAAGGAGCCAGCTGATCTAGCTCTTCACCGTTTGTCATTCAGTATGTGAAGTTGTATTGACAACATGGATCAATAAATCTGATTAGCTGACCGTCAGAAGTGGGTATGACATTTTAACTTATTCAGCAAGACAAGCGTTAATTCTTCACGAAACATATACAGTTGAACTCAATAGGTCGAACACCGATTGCTCGTTTACCATGGCTAATTCGAACTCGTTTTTGAGTCCCTACGAAGTTCTTCCGATAGATCCAGAAAACAAATATTTTGGGAAATATTATCGTGAAATTGTATGTTGTGTGTACTCATTAGAATCGCCAAATCCAGGCGATTCTAATGAGTACACTCAACATACAATTATTGTGTAGAAAATTTGAAAAAAAAAAAATCCCTAAATTATCGCCATTTGCTTCCTGACTTGGCACCATAATTAACCCTCAGTGGCTCGAACCACCCATGTCTCGAACAATTTTCTATGGTCCGAAAGGTGTTCGAGCCATGGAAGTTCGACTGTATTGTGGGTACTCACCCGGCTACTCATTAGTGATAGTTAAGATTTTATTTCTATTACCTTTGAGATCATTTAGCCTATTCTGACTACGTTGAAACTCGAATACCGCTTAAGCCGGTGAGAGTGGGTGCAATGCAAAAGTACATAGCTGTATATGAAGAGACTTAATAAAACCGAGTCTCCGATTTTCGTACTTTTGTGTGTTCTTTGTTTCCAAATGCAACCTTTTAGAATTTTATATTGCCTCTTGGAAGTGTATGACACGAAACAATCACACTAAAACTTCAGTCACTCGGAACACCAATGACTCGTTTACCTTGGCTGATTCGAACTCGTTTTGAGTCCCTAGGAAACTCTTCCCATCGTTCAAGAAAACAAATACACGTGTATTTAGGGATATTTTACGACAATTTTCTTATTTTATCTTGAAAATGTATGTTGTGTTTACTCATTAGAATCGCCTCATCGGGGCACAAATTCCAGTGTTCACGAGATGTTCGAACCATTAAAGTCGACTGTATAAACATACAAGGCATGCAAAAACACCATAATCTGATTCGAAAATTCTCCTAAAACTATTCTCGTCATTTGCCCAAATAATCCACTACTGCCCCAGTACCAGGCCTATTATATTGATATGACACACTACACTAATGCCCCAGTACCAATCCTACTTATATGCTAAGGTGCACTTTGCCCCAGTTCCATCTTATTGATACGTCGCAGTCAACAACTGCCTCAGTACCCGTCCTACTAATACCCTTCAGTCCACTTCTGCCCCAGTACCAGTCCTGTTGATACGATACAGTTACGTTCTGCCCCAGTACCAGTTCTACGTGTTCGCTACAGTACACTACTGCAGCAGTACCAGTCCTTCTGTCATGTCACAGTCCAATGCTGCTCCAGTATCAGTCTTACTCATACCCAACAGTCCACTTCTGCGCTAGTACCAGTCTAATTGATGCCACACAGTACACTACAGTCCCAGTATCTATTCTACTAATATACAACAGTACTCTTCCGCCCCAGTACGTCGCAGTCCCCTACTGACATAGTGCAAGTTTTACTTATACCCTTCAATCCACTACTGTCTCAGTGCCAGTCCTAGTGATATCCTACAGTCCAACTCTACCCCTTTACCAGTCCTATTGCTACCATACAGTCCACTACTGCTCTAGTGATAATCCTACTGATATTCTACAGTCCACTGCTGCCCTTGTACCAGTCCTATTGAAACAACACAGTATATTACTGCCCATGTACGAGCTCTACCGATACCCTACTGTATCAGTACCAGTCATACTGATATGACACAGTCCACTTCTGCAACAGTACCAACCCTATTGATATGCTACAGTCAGTTATGCCCCAGTACTAGTCCTACTGACATCCTACAGTCCACTTCTGTCCCATTACCAAGCCTACTGATACGATACTGTCCATTATTGCCCCAGTATCAGTCGTACTGATACGATACAGCCCCAGTAACAACTCTATTGATACGTTATGGTCCAGTACGAATCCTACTAAAACAGTCCACTACTGCCCCTGTACCACTTTTACTGATCAGACACAGTAATAATACCAGTCCTACTGATATAGTGTAAGGAGATCTGGTTCTGTGTTTATAGTGGACTGTAGCATATACGGAGGACTGGTACTGAGTCTATAACGGACTGAAGAGTATAATGAGGACTGGTACTGGGTCTGTACTGGACCGCAGAGTACACGGCGGACCGGTACTGGGTCTGTATTGGACTGTACAGTATACGGAGGATTGGTACAGATTCCGCAGTGGACTGTGGATTATACGGAGGTCTGTAGTGGACTGTAGATTATAGAGAGGACTGTATCTGGGACTGTAGAGTATATGGAAGACTGGTACAGTGCCTATGGTGGACTGCAGGATATAGGTCTGTAGATCATACGGAGGACTGGTACTACTGGTGGACGGAGGACTAAAACTTATTCTGTAGTGGACTTGTAGAGTATACATAGGACTGGTACTGTGTCCCAAAAGGACTGTATATGGAGGACTGGAACTTGGTCTTTAGTGGACTATAGAGTATACGAAGGATCGGTACTGAGTCTACAGGACTGTAGAGTATATGAAAGACTGGAACTGGGATTGTAGTGGACTGTAGAGTATACGGAGGATAAAAATTTGTCTGTAGTTGACTGCATACGGAGGACTGGTACCGGGTCTCTAGTGGACTGTAAAGTATACGGTGGACTGGTACTAGGTCTGTAGTGGACTGTAGAGTATACGGAAGACTGGTACTATGTGGTGGACTGTAGAGTATAGAGAGGACTGCCATTGGGCCAGTAGTAGACTATATACGGAGGCCTGATACTGTGTCTGTAGCTGACTTTACAGTATACGGAGGACTGGAATTTGGTCTGTAGTGGACTGGTGAGTATACGGAGGACTGGTACTGGTTCTGTAGTGGACTGTATATAAAGGACTGTTACTGGGTCTGTAGTGGATTGTAGAGTATACGGAGCACCGGTTCTGTGTCTGTAGTTGACTGTAGAGTAAACAGAGGACTAGAACGGCCTGCATGTCATGTACTGTACTGTAGAATATACGGAGGACTAGTACTGGGTCTGTAGTGAACTGTAGAATATACAGAGGACTATCACGGTGTCTGTAGTGTAGTGTAGAGTATATGGAGGACTGGTACTGGGCCTCCAGTTGATTGTAGAGTATAAGGAAGACTGGTACTGTGTCTGTGGTAGACTGTAGTGGACTGTAGAATATACAGAGGACTAGCAAGGTGTCTGTAGTGGACTGTAGAGTATATGGAGGACTGGTACTAGGTCTCTAGTGGATTGTAGAGTATAAAGAAGACTGGTACTGTGTCTGTGGTCGACTATAGAGTATACGAAGGACTGTTGCTTGGTCAGTAGTGGATTATAGAATATACGGTGCACTGGTACTGTGTCGTAGTTGACTGTAGAATATACGGAGGACTAACTTGGTCTGTAGTGGACTGTAGAATATACAGATGACTGGTAAGGTGTCTGTAGTGGACTGTAGAGTATACTATACGGAGGACTGGTACTGGGTCTCTAGTGGATTATAGAGTATACGGAAGACTGGTTCTGTGTCTGTGGTAGACTGTAGAGTATACGAAGGATTGTAGCTAGGTCTGTAGTGGATTGTAGAGTATGCGAAAGACTGGTTCTGGGGTTTAAGTATGTAGAGTATTTGAAGGGCTGGTACTGGGTCTGTAGTGGACTGTGGATTATAAGGTGCACTGGCACTAGGTTTGTACGGGACTGTAGAGTATACGGAGGATTGGTACCTGGTCTGTAGTACATTATAACTATAAGCAGTTGGAATGTAAATACTGGTTAACTTACAATTACATCAATTTCTAGACCTCATTTACAAAGCGTAAGCTATACAGACATACAAGAAATTATAAAATTCTACACCAGGCGGAAGACGTTTTAAATTCAACAACCATATATACTTCTTATAAAACCATGATGCCCACTGCAGATATTGATTTCGTCGTTTTTCTCATTTAGTCGTTTTTCCAACTTAAGCGCTTGATATACGTTTTCCAAGATAGTCGTTATTTTTTCCCACTTAAGCGTATTTCCAACTTAGTCGCTTCATACCCGTGTTCGCACTGTTTTTGAAACTGTTTTATAAAATCTCTGGGAAGTTGGAAGCCATATTTTGTCGAGATGCGCGATCATGTGATCATCCCTCAGTGCGCGATCACCATCACGTGATCTTGCATCTTCCAGCTTCCGCTGGAACTTCGAAAGATGCATAAGAGTTTCTAAAACCAGAAGAGGTTTGTTCGATATGACGGAAGTGGAATATTTGCACAACTTCTGTTTTCAAAAGATGTTAATCGAAAAAAAAATACAAGCTTCTACTTTTGGAAGGCATCTTCTGTCTCAGATCGCACTCGGAACTACTAAAAACTTGGAGGAGCTCAAGGCTTTGTAAAATAAAAAAAACAAAAACTCAAATACACCACGAAAACATGCCTATACAATTTTGACCCCCTTAAACTCCACTTTTATGTAGTAAAACTGGGGTTTACAGGGGTATACATTATTTTTCTTATTTTTGCTCGAAAACATAGATTGTGAGTACTCGTTAGAACCGCCTCACCGAGGCGGTTCTAACGAGTACTTACAATCTATGTTTTCGAGCAGAAATATGAAAAATATCAGTTTTTATCAGAAAATCTTTAGGTTTTTTTTTTGGAGGTGAAGTTTTCCATATATTGAATAGGCGTGTTTTCGTAATGTAATGCACAAAGGCAGATGATACATACCATTCCAGTTAATCAAACTGAATTGATAACCGTTACCACTCTTTGAGATAATTTAGCAGACCCCAAATTGATTATTTAAATTCTTATTTTTCCAGAAAAATGGCTTTGACATTTCATACAAACTGTATTCTTAGGAGACAATTTGATGAAATGTCAAACCTGTTTTCTGGAAAAAGTAAGAAAACTATAATGAAATATCGTCTGCTGAAAATTTTACCCAGGCTGTTAAATAAATATAAAAAATATTGTATTGTTGTACATTGTGTTGTATTTGAAGCAACCAAAATAAAGTTTATACCGACATGGATGATTTCATCTCAGATACATTCTTCACCAACCTTTTTCCATCAACACTTCTTTTTTTTGTACTTCTGAAGGCTGTGTTTCGTGCTTTTAGCCTTACCTTGGAAATTTCATTTATATTTTAGGTATGATTTCATCTCAGATACATTCTTCACCAACCTTTTCCCATCAACACTTCTTTTTTTGTACTTCTGAAGGCTGTGTTTCGTGCTTTTAGCCTTACCTTGGAAATTTCATTTATATTTTAGGTACTTTAACAACAGTCGACTCTCGTTATCTCGAAGGGACTCTCTGAAACACTTCGAAATATCATATTTGCTGAACTGGTTAGTTAGTTTCATTGTTAGTTTTATTTGGTATCACAGATTGACATTTACATAAAACAATCCAAAGTGTAGCTAAATATACATAAACATATAAAACATATATTAAAAGATACACTAGCAATGTTCTATGACTTGTCAACCAATACCAAGGATAGCGCAAAAAGAGAAAGTGATTTCTCTTATTTCCATTGTGGTCCTTATAGATACTGGTTGCAAGCCATAGTGAGGCACAAATAACTTTTATCAATTGCAGCTGTAAAAATATCATTTTTTTTTTAAAATGCTTAACTCTACAGGATGAAAAACTAAAAACCCAATATACAATCTATTGATATTGCAAATTATTGTAAGATTGCTTTAAAAGTCAATTATATCTAAAAAGTGAGATTTAACAGCCAGTTTAAAAACTTGATGTCTCTGAGAAAAACATTAAATCGAACAACCATATTTAACTAAATGAATATGTAATTTAACTCCTGAAGTTAGAGATATATTGAAAAAATTGTGGAAAAGAGGGGAAATTTCTCTGCTTTTCCACAATATTTTGTTGCCTGTTGTTATATTTCCATGTTAAAACAGGGATCAGATTTTCACTTCGAGATAAGCGGTTATTCGAGATAAGAGAGGTCGAGAAAACGAGTGTCGACTGTAGTTATAATAAATACTTTCTGACCTCAATACAAATCTGTATTATACTTTTTTTCATTCATGTACCTTTGTTTTTATTAATTATTCTTCTTTGCAGGAATATGCTTTGCGTAAGAGTATATATCAAAGAACAATGAAATACAAACAATGTGTACGATATACAGGTGGCAAATTTGGATTAGTATCCCTTTTACTCGCTTTGTGGGTGACCGTCATGTTCTTGTTTCAAACTCACGTCTTAACAAGCATCACTCAGAAACAGGTAGTCGCATCAGATGAAATAGATGAAATCATCTTTCAAGCCCAAGTCTTAACAAGCATCACTGAAAAACAGGTCGTCGAACCAGATGCTCACGTCTTAACAAGCATCATTGAGAAACAGATAGACGCACCAGATGCTCACGTCTTAACAAGCATCACTGAGAAACAGATAGACGCACCAGATGCTCATGTCTTAACAAGCTTCGCTCAGAAACGGGTAGACCCACCGGATGAAATAATATATTCTGAGGATGAAGTACAGGTACAACTGAAGGCAATACATGAAGAAGGAGAACGAATCATTAATTTCACACGTGGAGAATGTAGACAGCGTTTACCTGCATGTTTGATAATTGGAAATTTCAAATGTGGAAGTCAGGAACTCATAGAGTTCATGTTTATGCATCCCAGAATTAGAATATACAGAGAGCCATGGTATGAACTGCATTTTTTCGAGGGAAATTATCATAAAGGTTTAGAATGGTATCGTCAGCAAATGCCTTGCAGTTACGAAAATCAGATTACAGTAGAGAAGACACCGTCCTATTTTCAGGATTCCTTAGCACCGCAAAGAATCCATTCGATGAATTCATCGATAAGGCTTATTGTCTTAGTTAGGGAACCACTAGCTAGGGCGTTATCACATTTTACCTTTTTGACAGATGCAGCCAAACAGTACCAGAACAGCTTCGACCGCTGTGTTACAAGTTCTATAAGGGGTAATATAAACAGAAATTGTTTTGCTGTAAAACATTCTATATATGACGAGGGTATGGATCGTTATTTAAAGTACTTTAAAGTAGAACAGATAATGATTATTGATTCAGAAGAATTCAAAAGAGATCCCTTCAAAACATTGTATGATATAGAGACGTTTCTAAAAATCGAGCATGTGATAAAACCGGAATATTTTACTTTCATTAAAGATAAAGGATTCCACTGCGTGAGGTCCGTACGTAATAGTTCTGTGGCAGCTTGTTATGATCGACGTAGAGGACGAAAAGAAATAAATGTTAAAACCAGTGACAGTGTTACGAACTCGACAAGACAAAAACTACGAGATTTTTTCAAACCACATAATGAGCGTTTTTTTGAAACGGTTGGTAAAAAATTTGATTGGTGAATAAAATGGTTGGTTGGTTTAATAGTAAAATTTAATTGACTGGTGAAAAATGTTCCTCCATTGTCTTTTAGCAGGCCAGAGAATGTCGTGTTTCGAAACAGGTTACTATATTTACCCAAACTATTTGGTTGTCTTTATTCCTTACCTTACCCATGATCACGAAAACATACCTATATAATTTTGACCCCCTCGAACCCCCCTTTTATTTAGTAAAACTGGGGTTTACAGGGGTATGCATTATTTCTCTTATTTCTGCTCAAAACATAGATTGTGGGTACTCGTGAGAACCGCCTCACCGAGGCGGTTCTAACGAGTACCCACAATCTATGTTTTGAGCAGAAATATGAAAAATATCAGAGATTTTATCTGATTTATTTTTTCAGTTTTTTGGAGGTGAAATTTTCCGTACATTTTAATAGGCGTGTTTGCGTAATGCTTAATTTTGGACAAACTCATTTTACTATCTCTAGAGATGTCTGAAATTTGCTGGATGAGTGAAACGGTGTAGACCAAGATCATATTCTGCGGCATCTGAGCTGGGTCTACCATGTTTGTTCAAGCTTGTCTGTCCAAATACTTAGGGTAAATGTTGTAATCTGAGGGTTTACAGAAAATTATTTAGACAGAAATGTTTCGATAAAACAGTATGAAATTTGTTATTCTATAATTAGAAATATTGAGTGATTAAAATTGTGCGGTAAAGTCCGAGGAGCAAACGTGCAGATATTACCCGATATCGACGCAATTTACTTGATATTGCACGCTTACTTGTGTCATAGGGTAATTTACTTGATATTGCACTATTGCACGCTTACTCGTGTCATAGGGTAATAAGTGTACAGCAGAGACCCTCGAATTACTGTTCCGATGCTCTATCGACTGAGCTACCGGCTGTTACTGTCTCATTCCACCCCAACCCCCCCCCACGCCCCCCCCTCCCCCCCCCCAAGCTGAATCTGTTTATGCCTAGTCTCCCATAAGAACACTGGCAAATAGTGTAGACCCAGATCAGACGCCGCCCAACGCAGCGTCTGATCAGGGTCTATACTGTTTGTATTAAATACAGGAATGTCTATAAAATATGGTAATAATAAGAACTAACCAGACATCTCTTCTTTTGGCAATGAATCGGTCCAAAGAGTTAAGGTAGACAGGTCGTCTCGTTCCAAATGTCAAAATCCTCTCCAGGCCGGCCGAGCAACTTATTTTCATACTTTATTATGCTACTACACGCAGCACTGGAGCCACATAGGCCACCAAATCTCAGTCACAGTGTGAGAAAACTAAGTTTCCGTACTGGGGCTCTAACCAAGGACATTCCGGTTCCGAAGCTTAACCAGTTGAGCTATCCGGCCGCCTCTGTCACATTTAGTGTAAGTGTAAGTTCAGATAAGCTTGTGCATCCGTGCGATGTCCAATCTGAGCTCTACTGGTCGTTTACGTAGTGTATGCACCTTAAACTGATATGTGTCGATGCAATCTCGTTTGAATTTGATTGAAAGTAAAACTGTTTGTGGGGACATTTCAGTCCAGAAATATGCCGTGCTAATAATCAGGGCCCAGTTGTTCAAAGCTAACGACATCGTTAGTTAACGAATCGTTAAAATTTACATCGAGTGATACGCAAATATGCTGATTTTTTTTTTGCTGAAAAAATGTGAGTAGCTTTTGCACTGCAAAAGCTTCTCACATTTTTTCAGCAAAAAATATCAGAATATTGTATATTGAATCTGCTAAAACAGTTAACGAAATGACTCTTAACGAGCTCGTTAAGCTAACGATGCTTTGAACAACCGGGCCCAGACTAGAAGAGGTCAGAAGGTAAGTTTTATTTGTTTATCTAAGCCGCTTCCATACATGCTCAGTATCAGACGTAAAGGACTATCTACTCAAAGTTGCGTTTTAAGATCTGTTTGCCCCAGCAGTGGAGTAGTAACAAAGCAGAAGGTGTTTAAAACTATCGTTTGCAAGTCTTTTTTCTTTGAATGTGATAACCTGGACAGTTTATTATAACAACAATATCGGTCCTTAACATCATCTGGGTTTTCAAGTGTGGTATATTTTGTATTTTCTGGTCCTTTGTAATCATCAAATCCCACACTGGGATTTTTTTAAAAATTACACGAGGGTCATTGATGATGCCTGTTGACCGAAATTACCTAGTTTGGCCAAAGAAAAAATAAAAACAGTTCAGTATTCTCATTCTTGCATAAGTGTTTTATTGCTTTGAATTCCTTACAATTACCAGAGCTTTCCGGGCCAGGCTAGCGATAAGATAAATATTTTACAGTAGTGAAAGTAGTATGCTGTTATTCTGTTCAGTGTAATCGTGTAAATACAAAAGGTTTTATTCGTTCGTGTGGTTCTTCATTTAACAACTGCTTCTTTACTTTACCCGGACAATATTGCGAAGTCGTGTTCTGCAAAGCCTGGGTATTCTACACATTGCACGCTTCATTTCACTCTTCGTTTGACATATAACATACGACTTTTCTTGGGTGTCTTTGAATTTGAATTTTCCACTACATATCACCCGCCCATTTCAGAATAATTATAAATAGTTATAAAACAGCTTCAACAAACACCGACAGGTTACACTAAACTAGAAATGTAAATGCACACACACACGCACGCCCGCAAGCGCGCGCGCGTTATCAGTACCTTCTTCAGCAGCACTAAACAAGAAATGTTTGAAAGAATCTTGGCGCACATCCTAGGATCACCATTTGAACAAATTTGAACAAACTCTCATTTCATGGTGCTATATATCAAGATTCAACCTTAAAACTTGCTTGGTTCTGGAGCAGAACATATTTAAATGGCTATGTCTTATATAAACCTGACGGCCATCTTGGTCAGTAGACTATGATCATTTGAAGAAATTTTCGTTCACCTATCCCAAGACGACTCTTCATGAAATTTGATTCAAACTTGCCCAGTCGCTTCAGAAAAGAATAGTTTTGTAAGAATGCGTTCAATAAATTAAAGAACGGGCGGACATACGCATGCGCGAATAGAAAGGAGCCATTGTGCTCAAACACAAAGGGACATAACTGTGCTAAAATACAAAGGGAAATATAGTTAAACTGCAAAAAAAAAAAAAAAAAACGGCTTGCCTTCTCTGCTCATCATCTAATGATGCTGGCTTTATATTTGTTTCAAATTTCATGGTTAAAAGGACTGGACCGGACAGCAGTTATGAATATATGGGCACATATCCATTAGAAATACGGTTTGTGTTCTGTGAACATTGTCCACTATTGCTTTACACTTCTTTTAGGGTTCGTGACATTTTCAACGGTTTCAAAGTTATGGAGCGGGTTTGTGTTCTGTGAACATTGTCCACTATTGCTTTGCACTTCTTTTAGGGTTCGTGACATTTTCAACGGTTTCAAAGTTATGGAGCGGGCACAAAGGAGGGTAGCTCCATTGAAATGAAAATAAGAGTTGCGGTTCTTTTTCACTCCGCATCATCATCTGATGATGAATTATATTTGTATCTGAAAATGTTCTTCATCGTTTTAAAGTTTTGAAATAGACAAATTCCATATGAAAGATTTTACAAGATATACAAGAGAGATAACTCTGTTAAAACGGAAAGCGAGTAATGATTCTTGTTCAGTTTGCATCGTTTGATGATGCTTATATATTTTAATATCTTTCGCGGAAATATCCTCAACGGTTTTATAGTTATGAAGCGGATACGAATTTCCTATTAAACATTTTCAAAGCTGCATAAATCCGATAAAATGAAAAGCGCGGAATCGTATTTACACTAGTTATCTCCTTACGTCACAAAAGCATACCTTTATAATTTTGACCCCTTTGAAACCCACTTTTGTATAATAAAACTGGGGTTTACATGGGTATACATTATTTTTTACTTATTTCAGCTCAAAAACATAGATTGTGGGTACTCGTTAGAACCGCCTCGTCGAGGCGGTTCTAACAAGTACCCACAGTTTATGTTTTGACCAGAAATATGAAAAATATCTGATTTTGTTATCTGAAAATTCTCATTTTTTTTGGAGGTAAAATTTTCAGTATATTTAAATAGACATGTTTTCGTAATGGCAGTTTTTGTCCTGGAATTTAAACAAGTCAATATTATTGTCACTTGATGTGTCTAAAAGCTCCTGGATGAGTGACAAATGTGTCGATCCTGATATGACTTCGCTTTCTGCGATGTCTGATTTAGATCTACTCTCAGGCCTATCTGTCCGAACACTTAGGGTAATTATGGTAGTCTATACAGCTGTATTTTGTACCACGATTAGTGAAAAGACCGTCCAACTGTTTTAAACTAAATGGCAAACTTTAAATTCAGTCTTTTTTAGAAACACACACACACAAAAAAAAATACATTTCGCGTTTCGCGGCTGAGATCTTTTTAATTCTTGATGTTCCATAACAATAATGCGAAAATTTCAGAACTTTTCAATAAGTGAAGATTTTTGAAAACTGTTCGAGTATTTAGGGTCGATGTGGCATATAATGTATGTTTCATAAATTAATAACTAAATATTATGATAAATAAATACATAAATAAATAAAAAGTGGTGAACCTAAATGACGAGTTCTTATTTTATACAAACCGCACTGACAATAAAAGTCAAAAAGATTGCCATTGGAAACAAAGAACACATAACAGATAGAAAATGGGAGCCTCGGTTTTATTAAGACTCTTCATAAGTAGTAATGTGACGTTTGTCAGCGAGTATATGCGAAATACGCAAAGTCAGAGTATACTGCACACTCACACAGCCACATCATCCCTGTTCTCTCTGTTGACGCATTTACAGTGGTTCTTTAATAAATAGGCAGACCTTGATCAGACTGAACTAGCGCAGTACGGCGCTTCATCATCATATGCAGTCTTTTATTATCATTCTTTGATCGTCTCGAAATGACTTAAAACACCAAATCATCATCATCAACCAAAATTTATGTTTCGAGCATATGCGAAACCTGCAGTCATGTCATCAAGGTTTTTACTATACCTTCATATATTACAGTATCCAATGGGTCTATTAGAGGAAAGCGAATGCTCTTAAGAGTCAGTCTGTTCGTATACGCATCGTTCTTTTTTCGCATAGCGCAGGTCCCCAGTTATGACAGGAAATATATGTATACTGACGATAAGCACATCAAACAGTCAATAAGAATAACTATGCACTACCTTCAGAACCGTGTCATATTAAACAGTATCTCATATCAATAGCGTAAACGTATTCGTTAACGGCTATCCCGGAAAGATCAGCTAGTACCCGTTTACTTGTATAATTCTTGTAGTAGTATGAAATATACTGAAATCCCAATCAATCTGTATGTTTGCTGCAGGCAAGCTGGAGACAACCACCAGTTTTCGACAATTTTACAAACCCTTGTCTTTATATGTTCTTGACAACATTGTATAGAAAAGGAAGACAATGACCAGGAATCAGTACAATTACCTAACAACTTTCGTCCAAGACACCAAAGAGAAAGAAGGACATACTTAAAGCAACGGCACCACAATCAAAACACAAAACAGTTTCTTTCCCAAAATTTTGTCAAAACGGCTTTCCAAAATATAACATTCACCAGGACATGCATGCAAATACAAACGATGATAGAAATAATAAACCACAGCAGAAGCACCGCCTTGGAAAGGTCAGTAAAAATATTATTAGGGGCTTAAATCATTTTACGTGGCCAGTATCGGAAGAAATTACGACGTTTCGAACAGATGTTGCAGCAACAAGGGAAATACTATACACGATTACTACGAAGTTTGTAAAAGACGGTATCTTCAACCTTTATATATTCGGGAATATTGCTGAAGATACAATGACCGGTGGATTGGTCCCCGATATTGATTATGTATACTGTATTGAAGAATGGCGCGTTGTCAAAAACGGTGACGAAATTCCCGATAAGTCTTTTGATGGTAAGAGATGAAACTACAAAACCCGGGTATACGAAACTACAGTGTGTAGTAAATGGAATACCACAAACAGGTGCAGGAAGCATCTTGATATTCCATGAACATTTCAAGATAGAGACGTAAAGACAGCCTTGTAGTATGCCGCCCACCAGTGCAAGATATGATCTGCAAAGTTCATGGACCATCTTACAGCACTGACTAAACAACAGGTTTTAAAGCACAGTCTACAATTACAGATCACACTAAAACAAACAAGCAAAGCTGTGTTTTCAACATTACCATATATAGAACTCAGCCTAATGTCCAGTATAACCGCACAGGAATCTGACAAAGGAACAGTACTTGGAGCTACTTGACTAGCCAAAATTAGAATGAAATAGCTTTGATTCTGATATGCTTTCTGCAAAGCTGAAACAAGCAATGCGTCCATAAATGTATATTCTTGGCTATCCCCACGCTTCTTTAGATATTTTAATGCGCGTGGTGACTTTTTGTAGTCTTACAGCAACATTCATTTGCCAATGTAGGGGGTTACCAATACTGGCGATCAGAAGATTCAGAAGTAAACTCTGATCTATCACAAGGTAACACCATGAATACGGACTATTGCCAAGCTAAATTTGTCCCATGTTTTCCATTTCTACCAACAGAAAAAAAATCCGTACCCGATGCCCTAGGATACGAAATGATGCGATCAAATGGTATGCCTGCAAATTCCAGAAATGAACGTCTTGAGTACTGGTATTATTGGGCAGTTGTAGACTGCAAAGTTCCCTTATATTTTATGCTGTATTTAAATCATGACAAAATCGGCATGGAATCGGAAAAACTCGCTGATAAAGAAAAGCTGGAGTAGCTTATTCGAACAAACAAGACTAATGCACCCAGCTTTCAATCTGCTTGTTTGAACATTAAAGCAGGAGTATTATAGAAAAGGCCGTTGTATGTTACCAGGCATCCCTAAATTTACACAATACTCATAATGCTGCAACGCTTGATCTAAGGGACATTCAAAACCTGAAGAAAGACGATGTAACAAAAATATATTCTCGCAAAGATAATGCATTGTGTGAGAGAGACAGAGAGGGTTTAGTTCATATGACCAAGACAGTACTAAGCCTAAACGACATGGTAAATGCAAATGGACTAGGCACAGCGTTTTCTACAAGAATCAGATCAACGTGTCCATACACACATAATAGGTAGAAACTCTGCCGCCTGTCTAAAGGAAGTCTGGACCTTTTGCTACCCATAAAGCGCCAAGCAATGACTCTGATCAGCCTCCATATTTGTGCAGACTCATCTGAGTCATTTGTGTGTGGATATGCGATATTGTAGGGGATGTTGTGCCCCGGCTCAAAAGTGTTAGCATAAGTATGCTTTTCGACCACGTCAAAGACTTTTGCTAAGCTTCAAAAAGGCGTCTTAGGTCGATATACATAAAGACAAAATTAAGAATGTTCATACAGAATGACATTGTCATGTCAAAAGTATCATTTGAAGACCTTAGTAGGTGTAGCGCCAACGACATGCATACGGTATGTACAATGTTATTTCACATCTCACCAAACTCGACTTTATGCGACTCGACCGCATTTTAACAGAAGTAACACATGCACATCGTCATACCTTTCCTAAACTTATTAATCCGATGCAAAAGTTGGATGAGTTAGCGCCACAAGCAATGTACCAGGGCCCAAATTAGGCGCCAATAAACTCGATGTAAAAACCCAGGTATTTTTTACTACTGACCGTACAAAAGCAGAAGTTCTTGTTTTCTTTGTTCTTTGCATTACGAAAACACGCCTAATCATATATATTGAAAATTTCTCCACCAAAAACTGAAAGTTCTCAGATAAAAATTCTGATAGTGTTCGTATTTCTGCTCAAAACATAGATTGGTTTTGAGCAGAAATAAGAAATATAATGTTTGTGTTGAGGTTTTACGGCCCAGTCAACCCAATGGGGTCATGTCGAGCGCGGTCACTTTACCTAACCACACGTTTACTGGGCAGGCTTAGTCCTCTAAGCGGTTAACCAGTATTGTGCACATTCTTTCGCCAGAAACTGACAACTGCCCTTCTTAAATCAGCGGAAGGGAGAGAATGACCGTAGAAAATATTTCATGATCAATCTCCACGAAAGAATGTACTATATACTATATAAAAGAGGGGTTTAAGGGGGTCAAAATTATAAAGGTATGTTTTCGTGATGGTATGACCGTGTGACTGTTGGCTGCGAGGCTTTTTTTCATGTTTTATTTGTTGTAAATTTTATCGTGGAGACACAGTTCCTTGGTAGAAAGATATAGCGTCAGTCTGAAAACACTTCTGCAACAAGGTATATCGGAACCAGAATTTTACGGTGACTTAGTGTACAGATTTAGAAAAATTGTAGGAAAATCTAACTTTTCGGAGCAATTCAGAACACAAATTAAACGTTATAAAAGAATTGGCTATAGCCTGGATATTTTGCGGCAGACTGCATGCCTAGTTGTCAACCCAATCATTGTTGATGGCTATGCTTCACTCTTTAATTGCACGGCGGCGCTTCGGGCCTCAGACTCAATGACGGCCTCTTCGTAAAACTTTAACCACTGGGTTGGGGCTTAACGGCATGCCTTTGGCTTGGCCCGCGGTGGTTCAGCTATTGGTTTTCATTTTGGCATACAGTAGAGTTAGCCATGAATACTCGTCTTTGTTTATTATAGTGATTAATTTGATTTTTATGTTTTCGCTTTGATGCATTGACTGTGTTGGGAGCCTTTATGCGAACCGAATTTTTATGTATTTCTGTATTAAGAGTAGCATCGGAACCCAGGGTGAAGTTGGCTTGCTGCAAAAGTGCTTTGACCCACGCACACCCCTCCCCCCCCCCCCCGTCCGCACCCCCCACCCCCCCCCCCCCCACGCCCCGGTGGTTTACTCTACTGACCGTTCTAAGGCGGTGGTCCCGGTGTTAGTCTTACTCTTTGTTGCTTTGTGGTTTATTCTACGAGGCGATTTGTTTTATGTTTTACCTTGTGTTTTGTTCTTGTGTTTTCAGTCCTTTTAGCACTGCGATTACTTCGCTTGGGAAAGAGAGAGCTTAGTGCTTTTCGTACGCTTTTGCGATGTGCGCTTGTTTGGATTTGTCTGTGTCCTCTTCCTCTTGGTGTCTGGGAAAGACTGTGGTTTGTGATTGTGGCACTCCCTGGACTTTTCTCTTACCTTTTTTACTGTTACATTCGACTCTCGTTATCTCAAAGTCCAATGAACTCTCTGAAATGCTTGGAGATATCCGTACGTCGACATATCAGATTTACAGATATAAGGAAAACATAAACCGAACAACCACATTTCACAAATGAAAATGTAATTTGACTCCTGATGTTAGAGATATATTGAAAATATTGTGGAAAAGAGGTGAAACTGCTATTTCTCCTCTTTCCCACAGTATTTTGGTACCTCTTGTTAGATTTTCATATTTAAACAGGGGCCAGATTTCACTTCGAGATAAGCGGTTATTCGAGATAAGCGATGTCGAGATAATGAGAGTCGACTGTATTTTGATGGACCCTGTCTAGCACTGGTATCACCTCTTTTGGGAAGCGGAGCTGGTCCCCTTATGGATCATTTCTCAAGCTGAAACTCCTATATTTCAAACGTTATTAACAGCCGTGTATTAACCAGCGTAAAAGCCGTGTATTAACAAGGCAATTCACGCGCAGTTAATGCACGGCTACGCAACTTTCAATATGCTTCAATATGCTTGTAGCGGGCCACAAAATTGCTGCCGTCACGAGATATGTAGTGCCCGGCCCTAGAACGAGTATAGTCTGTGGAAATCGCGTTCACGAGACATCAGTGAAAAGGCGAAACAAAATAGTGCAAGAAATAACGCAAAATGTAGCAAATGTTTTCAGTTTTTATGCAATAATAGCAATCGAACATGGTTTTTCATGCATTAACATTCGCCAGGTCCCGAGGGAGGTGTTGAAAACCGAGGCCGGAGGCCGCGGTTTTCAACACCTCCCTAGGAACCTGGCGAATGTTAATGCAATGAAAAACCATGTTTGATCCCTTTATTACTATTACCTTTTTAATACGATTCCATCATCAGAAGGCCACTGACCCATTTATTATGCCGAGTTGACTCATCTACCGCAACTCTTTGGACTGGTCCATTCCAACAGAAAAGGTGTCTGATTACTTTTTATTATTACCATGTTTTATTGAAATCCATGTATTTAATGATAACAGTATAGACCCTGATCAGATCTCGCGTTCTGCGGTGTCCGATCTGTGTCTGTTTGCCAATGTCTCTTTTTTTTATTGGACGCTAGGCTTAAACGGGTTAATAAATACTTTTCCTGAATGTCTCTTTTATTGGACGCTAGGATTAAACGGGTTAATAAATACTTTTCCTGAAAATGCAAATAAATGCCCTTGAAACCAGTTCTTGCTGGAAATCATAATATATAGTTCAATAAGTGCTCTTAACCCTTTAGCCCCCCCCCCCCCCCCCCTCCTCCTGTGCTAAACCAAATACTATTGAAGTGTACAAGTATACGAGCTGCTTCGTGACGAGCTGTTTGCCTTTTTTTCCTTTTGTTTTTTATTTCGAATAGCATTCTTGTTTTAAAAAATGACGTGTCCAAATACAAATATGTGCTAGTCTACGTCAGTAACTCATGGGAAGAGATAGCTAATAATTGCAGCAGAATTAGGATTTTCCCATATCACACTGAAAGGACTGTTTTATATTCGCTAGTAACTCTGAATCCATCATGATATCAATAGCAGTCATTGCAATGGCCTTGGCTTGTATCAATGTGAACTTCTGGGCACGCTCGTGACCTGAAAATAGTATTGAGCTCAACGTGAGAAAACGTACCTTCGGATAAGTGTGCCCAGCCAAGACTATGATCAGTCTGCACATCTCAGATGTGCAGACTGATCAGAGTCTTGGCTGGGCACACTTATCACATGTCAGAAAAGTTTGCCTTCGGTCTTAAAACGAGTCTTCTCTAAAAGGAAAGAATTTGCTCCCAAACGGAAGCAAACCCTTTCCTTTAGAGTAGATCCCTTTTCAGATGGGGATTTATGTGCATGACAGAAAACAGGACGTCACAAAAATTTCTCCCTTTGTACAAAATGGAAGAATATAATCATAGCTACAGATAAGAGGGGGTATCCGCATAATATTTTTCTTATTTCTCAACGAAAACATATGTTGTGGATACTCATTAGAAGCACCTCAGCGAGGCGCTTCTAATGAGTACCACAACATATGTTTTCATTGAGAAATAAGAAAGATATCAGCAGTTTTCGGATGAAAAAGTGCCTTATCTGTTGCTATGAATATTTACCTTTAAATACTTAGTTGAGACCAAAAGTGGTACCACTTACTAATGATTTTATTGCCCCTACCTAGGCGCTATGCAAGAGACATCACGAAAACACGCCTATATAATTTTGACCCCCTTAAACCCCACTTTTATATAGTAAAACTGGGGTATACAGGGGTATACATTATTTCTCTTGTTTCTGCTCAAAAATATAGATTGTGGGTACTCGTTGAGGCGGTTCTAACGAGTACCAACAATCTATGTTTTGAGCAGAACTAAGAAAAATACCAGACTTTTTTTATCTGAAAATTTTCATTTTTTGGTGGTAAAATTTTCAGTATATTTGAACAGACATGTTTCCGTAATGGATCAAAGATATGTCAGAAAGAGCCGATTATGAGATTCCAGTAGGGAGTGTAAAGGGGCCGTCTGAGGGGTAAAAAATTTCTAGGACTATTACTGTGCCCGGCTCATTTGATATTACCAATGAGCAGATAAATAAGCCAGTTTTAAATTCCCCTATTACGCCTCTATTTGTTTATCAGTTTCTTTTTTGACAGTATACTAGGTTTTATATTGCCCAGTCTCTCATCAGTGATAAGACTAATGACCGAGACACATTTTATATTTATGTTTTTAACCTTTGTCATGCTGAATAAATTAAGATGCCACGCCCACTTCAAATTTCCAGCAAATCAGATTACTTGATCCGGACTTTTGATAGAAGTTCACATATTTAACGTCAAACACATTTGGCCATGTTTAACTTTCATCCCCGCACCTCCTCCGCCTTCCCGCTCTCCCCCCACCCCCCCCCCCCCCACCCCCAAAAAAATGATCACTCTGTGAGACAAGAAAAACAAGAGGACCATGATGGTCCTATATCGCTCACCTGAGCAAACAGCTTTGCACACTTACTGTTGAAGTTTCAGCCAAGTTCACTGCTCTAAGATTTTTGTGTAAATTTTATAGCCCTGCGCTCCAGCGGCCATGTTTTTTTTCATGCATCATGATGGCTTGAACTGAATCTTGAAAGAGGATCACCAAAGGAACAATTCTGCCATATTGAAATCGGTCCAGTGGTTTCTGACAAAAAGATTTTTAAAATGTTTCATATAGCTATATAGGGAAAATAAGCCCCACCCCCTAATGGCCATGTTTTTTGACGAATCATGACTGCTTGAACAAATTTGGTAGAGGGTCAGCATAGGAACATTCCTGCCAAGTTATATTGAAATCGGTCCAGTGGTTTCTGACAAGAAGATTTTTAAATTTTTCTATTTAGATATATAGGGAAAATAATCCCCACCCCTTGCAGCCATGTTTTTTGATGAATCATGATTGCTTGAACAATCTTGGTAGAGGGTCACCAAAGCCACATTCCTGCCAAGTAATAATGAAATCAGATAGGTGGTTTCTGACATGAAGAATTTTAAAGTTTTCTATACAGATATATACGAAAAATAAGCCCCGCCCCCCTGGCAGCCATGTTGTTTTGATGTATCATGAGGGCGTGAACAATGTTGGTAGAAGGTCACCAAAGCAACATTCCTGCCAAGTTACATTGAACTTGATCCAACAGTTTCTTAAGAGAAGATTTTTAAAGTTTTCTATATAGATATATAGAGAAAATATGCCCCGCCCCCTAGCGGCCATGTTTTTTTGACAAATCATAACGGTTTGAACAATCTTGGTAGAAGGTCACCAAAGAAACATTCCTGCCAAGTGATACTAAAATCGGTCCATTGGTTTCTGACAAGAAGATTTTTAAAACTTTTCTATATAGATATACAAGGAAAATAAGCCCCGCCCCCTGGCGGCCAGGTTTTTTGATGAATCATGATAACTTGAACAATCTTGGTAGAGGGTCAACAAGGAAACATTTCTGCATAGTTATAATGAAATCAGTCCAGTGGTTTCTGACGAAGATTTTATATTTTAATGTTTTCTATATAGATATATAGGAAAATTAAGCCCCGCACCCTGGCAGCCACGTTTTTTTTTTTTTTTGACAAATCATGACGACTTGAACAATCTTGGTAGAGGGTTACAAAAGAAACATTCCTGCAATGTTATAATACCGAAATCGGTCCAATGGTTTCTGACAAGACGATCATTATATAGATATATAGGGAAAATAAGCCCCGCCTCATAGCGGCCATGTTTTTTGACGAATCCAAATGGCTTGAACAATCTTGGTAGAGGATCACCAAAGGAACACTTCTGCAAAATTATATAGAAATCGGTCCAGTGGTTACTGAAAAGAAGATTTTTTAAAGTTTTCTGTAAAGATGTAAAGGGAAAATAAGCCCCGCCCCCTGGCGGCCATGTTTTTTGACGAATCCAAATGGCTTGAACGATCTTGGTAGAGGATTACCAAAGGAACATTTCTGCAAAATTATATTGAAATCGGTCTAGTGGTTACTGACAAGAAGATTTTTAAAGTTTTCTATATAGATTATATAGGGAAAATAAGCCCCGCTCCCTGGCGGCCATGTTTTTTGAAGAATCCAAATGGCTTGAACAATCTTGGTAGAGGATCACCAAAGAAACATTTCTGCAAAATTATATTGAAATCGGTCCAGTGGTTTCTGACAAGAAGATTTTTTAAAGTTTTCTATATAGATGTAAAGGGAAAATAAGCCCCGCCCCTGGCGGCCATGTTTTTTGACGAATCCATATGTCTTGAACAATCTTGGTAGAGGATCACCAAAGAAACATTTCTGCAAAATTATATTGAAATCGGCTTAGTGGTTTCTGACAAGAAGATTTTTAAAGATTTCTATATAGATATATAGGGAAAATAAGCCCCGCCCCCTGGCAGCCATGTTTTTTGATGAATCCAAATGGCTTGAACAATCTTAGTAGAGGATTACCAAAGGAACATTTCTGCAAAATTATATTGAAATCGGTCCAGTGGTTTCTGACAAGAAGATTTTTAAAGTTTTCTATGTAGATATATAGGGGAAAATAAGCCCCGCCCCCTGGCGGCCATGTTTTTTGACGAATCCAAATTTCTTGAACGATCTTGGTAGAGGATCACCAAAGGAACATTTCTGCAAAATTATATTGAAATCGGTCCACTGGTTTCTGACAAGAAGATTTTTAAAGTTTTCTATACAGATATATAGGGAAAATAAGCCCCGCCCCCTGGCGGCTATATTTTTTGACCAATCCAAATGGCTTGAACAATCTTGGTAGAGGATTACCAAAGGAACATTTCTGCAAAATTATATTGAAATCGGTCCAGTGGTTTCTGACGAGAAGAGTTTTAAAGTTTTCTATATAGATATATAAGGAAAATAAGCCCCGCCCCCCTGGCGGCCATGTTTTTTGACGAATCCAAATGGCTTGAACAATCTTGGTAGAGAATCACCAAAGAAACATTTGTGCAAAATTATATTGAAATCGGTCTAGTGGTTTCTGACGAGAAGATTTTTTAAGTTTTTAGTTAAAAATCTATTTTTAGCTCCTGTGACCTAGATATGCAATGGACCGGAACCATTTGAACAATTTTGAAAGGGGATCAACCAAGAATTATTCCTGTGAAATTTGGTCAAAATCCAATCATTGGTTTAGGAGGAAATGTTGTTTAAAGATTGTGAACGGACGGACGGATGGACAGACGGACGACGACGACGACGGACGGTGAGTGATCATAATAGCTCACCTTGGGCCTTTGGCTCAGGTGAGCTAAAAAACACTTCTCGCTGACATGGGCATGCAAAACATGTATTTGACACCCAGAATGAGTGATAAGGTACAAAACGTACAAGGATTTAGATGAGAATTGCATTGCAATCAAAATGAAATAATGCCAAAAAAAAAAAAAAAAAAAAAAAAAAAAAAAAAATCAAGGAAAACAGATGACTTCATAATAAAAATAAATTTTGTTGAATAAAAGTGAATTGTGAGATATTGTTTAACGACACGTCCACCAATAAGTGTCATTTTGTGTCGTGTCCCGGAGAAAGGGAGGCGAGGGACAGAAGTGCAAGTAGAGAAAAGGAAAAAGAAAAAGGAGGGTGGTGACGGGAAGCATGAATGACAGTCATGAAACAAAAGAAATACTAATATGCCCATTTCTCCCACCTCCTGCAAGTACAGCAGTCAGTTTCACCTCCAAAAACTGAAAATTTTCAGATAAAAAACTCTGATATTTTTATATTTCTTCTCAAAATATAGATTGTGGGTACTCGTTAGAACCATCTCGGCGAGGTGGTTCTAACGAGTACCCACAATCTCTGTTTTTGAGCAGAAATAAGAAAAATAATGTTTACCCCTGTAAACCCCAGTTTTACTATACTGAACCAAAAAAGAAATTTTCGCGAGACTTCAATGGGACTGATTCTACATATGTGTATATTAACAGTTTTTATTCGTATTTGTTATTGCACAATAATTTAAAATCAATTCATCAAAGATCATTTACAGTCTGAAAATTATCAATTTCATTGGATTTTTCAATGTCATGTGAGGTAGGTGTCGATTCATTTTTTTTTTTTTTTTTTTTTTGGCTTTAGTAACGAGTATGCCCACCGCGAGTATTGCTAACAGCTTGGCAGCGACGACGCATTGAGTGGATGAGATTATTAATTTGAGCCTGGGGTATATTATTCCACTTATCTAGCAAAGCGTCACGGAGCTCATTGACGTTACCAGGCGGATTTTGACGTTGCCGTACACGTGTGTCAAGATTATCCCAAAGGTGCTCGATGGGATTTAGATCCGGGCTTTTTGAGGGCCAGTCGTCTATGAAATCAATATTGTTGTTTCGCAAGAACTGGATATTGTCACGGGCGACGTGAGGTCTGGCGTTGTCTTGCTGAAACACAGAAATAACGCCGTGATTTTGTAAGACAGGAAAAACGTGTGGGACAAGGACACGGTCTCTATACTTTTTTGCGTTCAAATTGCCATCAATGACCACTAATTGGGTACGATACCCATAACTTATTCCGGCCCAAACCATCACGGAACCCCACCGCCAAAACGATCCCGCTGAAGAACGCAACAGTCAGCGTAACGTTCATTCCTACGTCGGTAGACCCTGATCCGACCATCACTATTGGACAATGCAAACCTGCATTCATCTGAAAAAAGAATCGTCCGCCAGTCTTGCCTTGTCCAGTTGATGTGTCTATCAGCCCATTGAAGCCTGTCACGGCGATGACGATCCGTTAATACTGTTCCGACGTAGGGACGACGTGCACGTAAATTGTTCTCAGCCAAACGATTTCGTACGGTTTGAGCGGAAATCCTGGAGTTATGAGTACCTGGGGTGACAGACGCTGTAGCTGTCGCAGTTAAAACACGATTTCGTAAATGTTGGTTCAAAATATAGCGGTCTTGCGCCGGCGTGGTCACATGTGGTCTACCGCTACGTGGAAGATCTTCCGTGCTTCCGGTCTGCACAAACCGCCGTCTCAGACTTCTAACTGCCTGCACAGATGATCCAACTTGCGCAACAACATCTTCCGTTGAAGCTCCTGCCTCCAGCATCCCAACGGCTCTCTCTCTCTTAAATGTTCGCAATTCGAGGCATCGAAATTTTGCCTAAATTGTATCGATATAAAAGTGTTTAGGTATTTTTATGACTGTAGTCGTCAAGTGCAATAATTTGCAGTGAAAAAAAGTTAACACATGTAAACAAGATATGTCCACCCCGTGCGTGCACGTGAAAATGGAGGTTTTGTCAAAACAGACTATATCGTTCGACATGAGGTGATTATCTGACCGATTTCCCAAAGTAGGACGTCAGTGTAAACTACTACATGTACACATTTTTCTACATGTTGTATTTAACCTTATAAGTTTAATACCTACTTTGCGAAAGTTTCTTTTTTGGTTCAGTATATATAAAAAGGTGTGGTTTAAGGGGGTCAGAATTATATAGGCATGTTTTCGTGATGACAAATGAGTAAGTCAAGAGAGAAAGTCAGTTTTTGGAAATAAAAAAGGAAAATATTTATACCTGCATCATCTGTAAAACCTCTTGTGTGATTCACCTCCACACCTCCAATGTAGAAATGTGGGTGTATGCTGGGGACTAAATGTGTCACATTGCCCATATCAGTTGAACCACAAAGGGCCGACCTATTTCTTGGTACGTCGTCGGAGACAAAACCTTCCAGGTTTTTCTCGTAAAGTGCCACCAGAGGGCGGTTATGAAGCACGGAAGAATAGACCTTGTCCATTGTTCGATATGACATCTACAACAATATACAAGACAGACATCTACAACAATATACAAGACAAAATATTTAGACGTGAACGTCTAAGTACCGGCGCAAATTTTGTTTATGTTTTCATAGAGATATGGGACGAGAGTATACTAAAGTTTAATCATTTTTTAATGTAACAGGTAAAAAAGAACAACAATGTGATTCTTTAATGTTTGCTTTTATTAAGCTTTATGAAATTTCTTGATTGAAATGAAAATAAAATAGACATTAATCTGCTTATAACACAGTTTGTTTTAAGATTTTTTTTTATATTTGCCGGGATCGTCACAAACCGACGTCCCGGCAAATATCAAACGCCCTTAGTGAACTAATCGAATTGTCTATCATATGTTAAGATTCAAAGCTATATTAAGAGACTGGCGCTATTCGCGCGCCGGTCAATGAATTTGCCTATACATGACAAACAGACCCTTATCGTGGACAACGAAGGCCCAGATTAGCATGTGCATGCGAGAAAGTTGCTGTGTTCTTTCTTGTCCGCTTACATAATAATTAAATACTGTAGAATACATCGGCGTTCATAGAAGGGTCTGATGATTCTGTGCAGAATGTGTAGGCTGACTTTGATCTTCGTTCTTCGCATATTACATAAGATATCACTTTGATGGTGTCCTTAATCGGCCATCATCTATCAATGATGAAGCTATCAACAGACTACCATAGGTAGAATGTTATCCACTGCTTGATGAGCTCCCAATCGTCTCTGAAACAGTGAAACAATATAACTCCTGTCATCTGGCAGGGCTCCAGAATCAGATGCAATACCTGCAGAGATCTACAAAGCAGGAGGTCCTCCAGTTGCACAGAAACTGACAGAGTTATTTCACATTATGTGGAGAAAAGAAGCCATCCCTCAAGAATTCAAGGATGCAACAATTATCAACCTATTCAAAAGGTAAGGGAATCCTCAAGTCTGTGACAATCATCGAGGCATCTCTTTATTGTCAGTTGCTGGGAAGATCTTTGCTAGGGTCCTACTGAACCGATTGAATGAACACCCCGAACGGTCAGGGATTCTACCAGAAAGCCCGTGTGGATTCAGAAAAAAAAAACAGAGGAACAATAGACATGATCTTTACAGCACGACGACTTCAAGAAAAATGCCAGAAATAGAATGTGGACCTCTACATGACCTTTGTCGACCTTACCAAAGCATTTGACACAGTCAGTCGTGTGGGACTTTGGAAAATTATGGCAAAGTTTGGCTGTCCTGCCAAATTCATAGCAATGGTGTGGCAGTTCCATGATGGTATGCTTGCAAGGGTCCAAAATGATGGCGAGTTTTCTGATCCATTTCCTGTGACAAATGAAGTTAAGCAAGGCTGTGTACTAGCTTCAGCACTGTTCAGCATGATTTTTCTGCCATGCTTACAGATGCTTTCCAGAATGGTGACAATGGTATACCTGTTAGGTATCGCTTTGATGGGAAACTTTTCAACCTAAGAAGGTTGCAAGCTAAATCTAAGGTGCAGACAGAGGTGCTAGACGAGTTCCTCTTTGCTGATGACATGGCAAAGGGTGCTCAAACAGAAGAGAAAATGCAAAACGGTGTGAATCAAGTATCTGATTCATGTGACAGCTATGCTCTCACAATCAGCATCAAAAAGACTGAGGTAGTATATCAGCCAGCACCTGGAAAGCCTTACAAGGAGCCTCCATCACAGTGAAAGGTCAACGACTGCAAGTGGTAGACAAGTTCACCTACCTTGGAAGCACATTGTCTAGAGTTGTGCACATTGATGATGTAGTCACTGCTAGAATTGCCAAAGCTAGTGCAGCATTTGGCCGGCTACGTGGAAGTATTTGGGACCGAAGTGGAATGAGACTTGACACAAAGCTGAAAGTATATAGATCAGTAGTGCTGCCAACACTATTATACGCATGCGAAACTTGGACAGTTTACCAATGGCATGCCAAAAGACTGAACCACTTCCATACAAGCTGTCTTAGAAAACTTCTAAAGATCAAGTGGCAAGACAGGATTCCAGACACAGAAGTCCAGAAAAGGGCAGGGATGCAGAGTGTACATACTCTTCTGAAATTGGCACAGTTAAGATGGACAGGCCATGATACCAGAATGCCTGATGAACGTTTGCCAAAGAAAATCCTCTATGGAGAACTTCAAGTAGGAAAACGCTCCCATGGTGGTCAGAAAAAGTGATACAAGGACACCCTCAAAGCCTCCCTTAAAGACTTCAACATACCAACAAAGTCATGGGAACAGATTGCACAGGATCGTACAAAGTGGCGAGGCCTCATAAAAAGGGGAGCTGGTGAATACGAAGCAAAAAAAATCAGCGAAGCCGAGCAGAAACGTGCACACCGGAAAGCCAGAGCTAAGGCATCATCAAAAGAGCTTTCTTCCTCAGACCTCTCTTGTTTTATCTGCAACAGGCAGTTTAGAGCTAAGATTGGTCTCATCAGCCATCTTAGAACACACAAATAATAACACATCACACAGTTGATTAGGATTGGTCATTGTCAGGAATGACAGACGAATGAACTAATTACATAAGAGCCATTTTCTTAAGTTGTAGTTTAACTAGTGTCCTATTCGTGCGACATCAAACAAACAATCATTTGAATGCGCAGCGATTTAAGTCTTAGCTTTTTGCAAATTCTACAATATTCATGTTAAGGTGGTGACTGTGCAGACTCACTGGGCTCTGTTTCGTGCTTCGCATAAAAATGTTGCGCATGTTTCACTATCAACCCATCGGGCACGCAACGTTGATCCAACGTCACATCAACGTCGACGCAACGTCATGACGTTGCATCGACGTTGATACGATGTTGCATAAACGTCATATGTCCACTGGGAATATTTTTACAATAAAGTAATGACGATTTTAAATTTCTGAACAAAAAGCTGTACTTAGACCGAATTTTCAGGAGTGTAAGGGGGTTGGGAATAACTTTGTCAAGTGTTTTGGTTCCCTTCTAAAAAAAAGGGCTTGATTCTACGGGGAAAAACTTTGCTCGCTTTGAGAGCAAATTCTTTTCTTTTAGAGTAGACCCTTTTTCAGATAGGGCTTTTTGTACAGAAAAGCAAGCAGAATATCTTAAAAGTTATGGGCACCTCAACTGGACAATTCACATAAATAGAAAGGTTCTTATTGTGTTGTTAGTGTTTTGATGGGGTTTCTTTTGCATCGGCAAGTTGGTTTCCATATGAAAATGTGCATTCGTTGAAACACAGATTCCAATGCATTACGCAGCTTTTAGTTTACCCTTTTCTTGCTACGAAGGTGTGTTTATTTGAGTTGACGTTTAACTTCACTGTAAACAACCTTTCAGTCATCTAGCCATGACGGGAAAGGTTGCCCATTCATAGTCAGTATCACGCCCAAAACAAATTAACTTGATACTATCAGTAGTTACAGTATACCGACAGCGTTATGAACAGTCTTAACTCCTCTTCCTTACGCTGAGCGCCAAGTGTTAGAACATCTAGTACCAATTTTAGAAAGTGTTAGGTATAACCCGGTAAGCATTCTACATTAATCAACAGCTACCCTGACGGGCCGATATCAGCCCGCTGTAGATTTATAAAGAATGCTCGCTGGGAACCCGATTGGGGAGCGAACCACAATCTCCCTATCCTAAAATATAAGGGAATATACTCAGGAAATGCCACACTCTCGCGGCGCCAAAGGAAGAAGAAATGAGGAATGCTCTACCAATACATAAACCATTTTCTCACATGGTGGTTCATTTGTTACCTGGCAACCAGTAGCTGTAGCAGCAGCGTGAAAGCAAGCAGCAATCTTTTCTTTAAGTACTGCAACGTCTTTATCAGTGGGGGCTCTTACAGCTAGCTGTACTACGGCTTGCTCTGGGATAATGTTTACTCTGATGCCTCCTTCTTTGATGATACCTGAAGATATTAACCCTTTCGCACCTGAGTTTCTGAAGTAGACTATTCCATCTTTGAATTTGGGCACGTCCATTATTCTAGATAGTGGCTTTAGTCAAAATCATTAACAGGATGGCAAACAATGTAGATCCTGATGAAACGGCTCACCTAGATATGCACTGTTTGCATAATTATCTGTACTGGTTTGCAGAGTTGAAAGGGTTAAAGAGGCCCAATGGTATATGTTACTTTGTCTGAGTTTTTGTTTAACGACACGTTAACCATTGTGGGTCATTTTGTATTGTCTTCTAGAGAAATGGAGAAAGGGGAAAAGAAGAGCTTGTAAAGAATAGGAAAGAGAGAAATATGGAGGCTGAGAGAAAAAGTGGATGACAATGCAGAAAAAGAAGAAATAATAACATGCCCCTACCACCACATGCTGCAAGTACAGCAAGCCTTATTATCCCTTGTCATGCTAAATGAATTAAGTCTTTGCAAACAGTGTACATCCAGGTCAGTTGGCTTCTGAAGAAACCAACTGATCTGGATCTGCACTGTTTGCCATTAAGTATGCGATTTTTATCAACAAACTGAATTAAGTAATCTGACTGGCTGAAAATGTCAAGTGGGTGTGGCATTGTAATGTATTCAACATGGCAAGGTTTAAAAGTCACACAGCTTCCTTATATAAGGATATAAACAGTCTAAATATTTTTAATGTGATGGTATTTATGTACAGTATTGTCATTCAACTGGTGAAAACAAAGTGTTTACTCAAATTGGGCCAGGTTAAAAGCTCTTATTTTTTTAAATAATACAACAATAGTGGCGCGTTTCACAAAAATTACCTGTTTGACGGCTACAGTTTTATACCTTGATGAAAACAGTAAGACTTGACCTATTCCTTTAAGCATACAAGGAGATTAAGCTAACTTAGAAAATTTGTAAATTCTTACAGTGCACTCTCCAATCTGGTTTCATCTGTTGTCGTAAGCAGGCAATACTGTTGTAACACATAACGGCGGCATCTAAAGCGTTTATGCCTTCCCAGGGGAATCCTGCTGCATGAGACGGCTTTCCTATGTAGGTGACTTCTAGACTGCCAAACGTAAACAAATAATATAGAAGGTATCCAGAGAAAGCCACAATCACAGAACGTAGCCTATCAAATTTATAATTTATAATTTATAAGAAAAAACAATATATGAGAATAACTTATGAGGCCTAATTGAAACTGGCTAGTCTTACATCACGAAAATACACCTATATAGTTTTGACCCCCTTAAACTCCATTTTTATACAGTAAAACTGGGGTTTACAGGGATATACATTTATTTCTTATTTCTGCTCAAAAGCATAGATTGTGGGTACACGTTAGAACCGCCTCGGCGAGGTGTTTCTAACGAGTATCCACAATTTATGTTTTGAGCAGAAATATGAAAACTACCAGAATTTTTCATCTGAAAGTGTTCATTTTTTGGGGGTGTTAAAATTCTCAATATATTTGAATGGACATGTTTTCGTAATGCAAAGAAAACTTAACACTTCAGCTCTTTTCAATCTTGTTAGTGTGTTCATTGTTCTCAAGAGTTATTCTTTTTAGAAGTTATTCATTTCACTGTACATAATGAAAATGGTTTCCTGTTGTTGTTTTTTTTTTTTTTTTTTTTTTTTTTTTTTTTCGAAAGGCATACAGTCGCATTATGAAATCACGCCTATTCAAATACTCGTATATTGAAAATTTTACCACCAAACAAAAACTGAAAATTTTCATACAAGAAATTCTGATTTTTTTTTTTTTCATATTTCCGCTCAAAACTTTGATTGTGTGTACTCGTTAGAACCGCCTCATCGAGGCGGTTCTACCGAGTACACACAATCAATGTTTTGAGCAGAAATAAGAAAAAAATATTGTATACCCCTCCAAACCCCAGTGTTACTATATAAAAGTGGGGTTTAAGGGGTCAAAATTATAAGGTATGTTTTCGTGATGGAGTATCAAGACAATATGTACGTATGAAAACAAACTCTAATTACAGATAATGGTATCGAATTGCCAAAGTATTAAAAGTAATCCCCTATTTTCTGGAAAATAAAACAAAATACTGTTATTACGTCATTTAACTTTACTTTCAGAATTATGTGAACAAAAGAGGCTGATGCTTTGTTACAGTGCTCATGCAAGTTTGTAGGAAGTGTTGTGCCTCGGCTCAAGTGATAATAGGTGGAAACATATAAAACCGCATGTACTTTTCTCTCGCCAACATGATCGGAGTAGGGTCATTTTCAGGAAAAGGATGTGACATCATTGCAACATCAATGTCGTTGAAGGCGCCTGCACTGATTAAATCGATTTTACCACCAAATCCTTCTTCTGCTGGCGTACCAAGAACTGTTAACTAAAAGAGTCATAATACAGGTAAGTGGTTAACTAATACTTTATTAACCCTTTTATGTATCCAGATACACTTTGCATTTCTTCTAAGGTAGACAACTTTTCTGACTTCCTCTTCGCTTTCTTGTGCACCAATGCCCGTCTGAATAGGGGTTTACTCTAAAAGGAAAGAATTTGCTCCCATGTGGGAGCAAATTCTTTCCTTTTAGTGTAGACCCCATTTCAGAAGGAAAGCAAAACAATTTTGACACAATTGCCTCCACCTGAAAGTGTATCAATTCCCCTTAAAGGGCGATGCAAATTGTAGCAGACAGGATTAAGCCTGCCCAGTAAGTGTAGTTAGGTAAATTGACAGCGCTCGACATGACCCTATTGGGTTGACTAGGCCGTAAAACCTCAACACAAACAAACAAACGCCCGAGAAATTCCGTAATCACGAAGCACAGCCTTCCCAAGGCATCAGTCAAGATAATATATCTATTCACCAGTCATGGACCATTATACATGGTATACAATAACATGGTACCGTGTTTACTCTAAGTATTCGGACATTTCACCCCTGAGTTTCTGAAGTGGACTCTTCCATTCTTGAATTTGGACATATCTATAGATGCAAACAGAAGTTTCAGTCAGCAATCAAGAACAAAATGGTTAACAGTGTAGATCCAGATGAGACGGCTCGTTACGAGCCGTCTCATCTGGATCTGTACTGTTAGCAAAGATATCTATACTGGACTCCACACCTCAAGTCCTTACCATATTGTTCTAAAATTTGAACAAGTACAGTTTACTACTCGATGTTGCAACATACATTTGAGCAGCAACGTCAGAATAAATAACTTCGACGTGCGCACCCAGCCAAGACTCAGACCAGCCTGCACTGCCTAATCAGAATCTTTGCGCATTTTAGCCATCAGCCAAGACTCAGTCCAGCCTGCACTGTCTAATCAGAATCTTCGAGCATTTTAGCCGATGACAAAAAAATGCAACATATAAAACGAAACATATGAAATAACCGGCGCACGAACAAAGAAGAACTTCAACATAGGAGCCGCTTTGGAACGGTCAAAGGCAAACCTCTCTCTCTCTCTCTCTCTCTCTCTCTCTCTCTCTCTCTCTCTCTCTCTCTGAAAATATAAAAAAGTCACCTGCTGCAGTTGTGATAGCTCTCAAAGGGTTAATAAAAGTATTCTGCGCATAATACTGCGCAAAAAGTAGAAATTACATGTATACATTTTGCGATAATACTAACGCGAAATGTAATCAAGAATATGTTTGGCCCTTAGGATCTTAATTGTGTATATGTGCTGGTACTTTTATATACAAATGTACTATGCAAGTCTGTTTTGGGCATGCGCAGTTCACATATGCTCGAAAACAGGTTTTGTGATTTTAGACTGAACAAACTCCCCCACCCTATATATTGGAAGAGTCGAATTTCAATTCAACTATTTGCAAACAGTGGAGACCCTGATTAGAATTCGGCGTCTGATCGCAGAATGCGGCGTCTGATCGCAGAATGCGGCATCTGATCTAGGCCTGCACTGTTTGCTATATATCCTTTTTGGGATCTTCAGACTAAAATGGGCTAAAGATACCTTGCCAAGCGATTTATTTGAAGCTTTCATTGCGGCCATAATCCCAACACCAGAAGCGACACCTACTTCCGCTATCAAATTGTGCCCACATGCGTGACCAATCTCAGGAAGTGCATCATATTCGCTGATAACGCAGATATTGGGTTTCGGTGCTGAACCAAATGTTCCTCTAAATGCTGTGTCAAGTTTGTACGACTTTTCAACCTGTAGGAATAATGAGTGTTACATGTTTAAAAATACTGAAAAGACAGATAAATGTCTTCATCCTTCCTACACATAAACGAGACAAGACACAGAGTTTAGATGTTGTCATTTAAAAAGACTAAAAGATTCCATCAACTTCAGAATTCTTACTGGCATAAGTACAACAATTGAACATACGCGTTTATGTCTTGAAAACGTGCATAAAGAATATCGTGAAGGTGTTTACTTATTCTGCGTTGTGTAGCTACAATCTGTGACAAGATTAAGGGCCCATATTCCTCAAAAACAGACATTTTTATCCAAGAAAGGTTTAATAAATTGATATGTAGCATTTATACGATCGTAAAATGTGGCATCTGACAGCCTGTAAAATTTCAGTTAGTTTCTCGTTTTTTGAACCGGATCGAAAATGAAATGATTTTTATCGTATCTCTGAATATATTCAGATATACGATAAAAAAAATCATTTCATTTCAAGAATGAGAGACTAACTGAAATTTCACAGGCTTCATGTGCCACATTTATGATTGCATTAATACCATACATCAATTTATTAAACCTTTCTTGGGTAATAAAATGTCTAATTTTGAGGAATATGGAGCCTTTAACACAGTTCAGTAAAAAGTAATATAGTTTCTTCAAAGGTTAATTAATCATTAATGTACATAATATAATGGAACAATTGAGCCACAACGTCAAAAAACGGTCTTCGGAATGTGCGCTCAACCAATATTCAGATCAGCCTGCGCATTCGCGCAGCCTGATCATAATCTTCACTGGGAACCTTTTGGATGACCTAAGGTACAAAGTTTTAGTGTGGACAATGAAGACTATGATAAGACTGTGTGGGGTGCAGGTTAATTTGATCAATATGTGCGTCTTATTTGACCCTATGGATTTCATTACGAAAACTCGCCTATTCAAATAAATAGACAAGTTCACCTCCAAAAAACTGAAAATTTTCAGATGAAAAACTCTGATTTTTTTTTTATATTTCTGCTCAAAACATAGATTGTGGGTACTCGTTAGAGCCGCCTCGACGAGGCGGTTCTAACGAGTACCCACAATCTATGTTTTTGAGCAGAAATAAGAAAAATAATATATACCCTGTAAACCCCAGTTTTACTATATAAAAGTGGGTCAAAATTATATAGGCATGTTTTCGTGATGGTATAGTACGTGGAATATAAGTGAAAATACCAAGGAGATGCAACAATCAAGAAGCACAGCCCTCCAAAAGCTCCAAAGGAAGGAGAGATTAGGAACACCTTCGCAGAGAGAGAGAGAGAGAGAGAGAGAGAGAGAGAGAGAGAGAGAGAGAGAGTTTCAGTGCATCATTATGATAAGACTTGCCTGAAATCCTTGTTCAGTCAAAAACTGTGTCAGCACTTCATGAGCGTATATTTCTTGGAACCCTAACTCCGGGTGTTTCCAGATATCGTCACTCAACCTGTGTAGATCCGCTGCGGCTCCATCAATGGCATCACACGCAATTTTCTTCAAATCATCCATGTTTCTATCACACTTGCTTTATCCGTACTTTTCTTTTAGTAAAAAATAAATGCGTTAATTCTCATAACTGCCTATACCTCTCCTGATGAAAAAAAGATCGAGCTGAGATCATGAACCTCCTTCAAAATGATAGCAGACTCCAGAGAAAATACGGCTCGAAATTTCATGCGAATCGTCTTAGCAGACGATTCGCATGAAACATCAAGCCTTATTTTTTTCCCAAAAATATATCTAAAAAAAATACAAATTCTGAATGCTGTTTGCTTCTCTGTTGTGATTGGCACTTTACGGGTTAAAACCTTGCGCAGACAAGTCTGCCATACAATTTGCGTCATGTCGATTTGGATCATTCGAAATCTAAACAGCGAACGATTACATGTATCAGAATCAGAATCAGAATATTTTACTGGTGATACATCAATAGACATTCATTCACCGGGGCCAACGATTGCGAAGACTAGTCACTCTAGATCTCACAAGTGATGTGAATCTAGCGACAGGGTCCTTAGAACTTTCAGTATAGGATATTACAGATGCAGGGAGTGCATACCAATCCCTCACGGTGTGTGGGAAGAAACTGTACTTGTAAATGTCAGTTCTAGCATATGGCACTTGAAATGCCATTGGATGCTGATTCCTATTGCGCCTATTTGGGGGTTGAAGGTCATCACAAGGTATACTAGCTCTACCTTTCAGACCTTTGAATAGCAATATGAGTTTACTGCTTTTGCGTCTCTTGTGAAGAGACTCCCACCCTAACTGTTCCAGAATGCTAGTCATACTTCCAGTTTCAAAGTTGTAGTTTCCAGTCACAAACCTAGCTGCACAATTATGAACCTTCTCTAATTCTTCCTGGACTACTATTCCTTATGGGTCCCAAACAGGGCTAGCACACTCCGGGATTGGTCGCACCAACCCCTTGTATGCCATTTCTTTAACATCTTGGGGGCATGACGATAGGTTACGTCTTAAGAAACCAAGAGTTCTGTTTGCTTTTATTCAAACTATGCTTACATGAGTATTCCATTTCAAATCCTTAGAAATTGTCACACAAAAGTATTTAATATTACCCACGTTTTCAAGGTCTGTTCCTTCTATGGAGTAAACAGCATTGATCTTTTTTATCCGCTTCCTAGTAAGCTTTATAATGTTACATTTCACGGGCTGAAATCACATACCCCATTTCCTGGCCCATTTGCCCAGTTGATCAATATCCTTTTGGAATTTCGATGTGTCTTCAATGCTATCAGTCTTATGATAGCAGACACAATCATCAGCGAACAGACGAATCTCAGATTCTATTCCATCCATGATGTCATTTATATACAAGGAAAACAACAGTGGACCAAGAACAGTGCCCTGCGGCACACCAGACAAAACAGGTGCCCATTGCGACTTCGCACCATTGACTACAACCCTTTGTTGCCTATTGCACACTTGACCTCCTGCATCCAAAATTTTGAATGTAAAGTAATCTCAGTTTCTTGCAGTGCGCTGTTTACGAAAACTAAACAGAAAACTGGGAAAAAAAAAAAAAAAAAAAAAAAAAAAACTGAGACCCTGGCCAGACGATGCAGATGCTTATGATGCAAGACAAAAATTTCAGCGCGATATCTGAAATATTTTCCTCTAAAAACACCCAGCGAGCACATGATGTAAATATACAACGTCGCCTCTATGTCGATCATGTCATAACAATGCATAGAAGGTAAGGCGACGTTGTATGAACGTCATGTGCACGCTGGGTAGGATTAACATATCCTTGGGAGACAATTTACCTGAAATGTTAAACCCTGTTATCTGAAGCAAAAATAAACAAGACAAATTTGTCGTCTGTTCAATTTACCCAGTCAGTGTTGTTACCATTCACGAAAGCATATGAAATAAGAAGTACCACTTAACATGAATCTAAAGAGTATACTATGAATACATATGCATATAGAAACTACAAAGTACACAAAGTGGTATAACAACAATTCAACAAATACACAGTAAACTATACTTACTTTATGCGTACATAACACGCATGTATATGTTTACCCTATCTTTGGTAATGTCAGGTAAACCACGTGACTCACGTGACAGCATAATATTATAATGGGCCTGTTTGTTCACACTATTAAAACTTCAATTTAGTTTCGAACAAAAAAAAGGTTTTGACATTTTTATGCTAATTGTTTCCTTTTTCCTGACTATTTTCTGGGGAAAATAAGATAAAAGAAATTTCAAAATTTCGTCTGCTGATTTTTTTATTATTATTATTCCAGCATATGGTAAGAGCTAATCAAAATCTAGTATGTCAATATTTCAGTGTATATTATGTTAAATATTCAATGGATAAACACAGAACAGAAGATTGTTTATAGATAAAATATTCTTCATTTTGAGCGTTTATACATATTTTCTAACTGTTTTGTGGAAGGATACAATAACGCCAAAAATCTGCTGTTATATCAACGTCATTATCAACAGTAACAACTAGCTTGGATGTCCATCTTAAGTTATCACAGGCCGTGTCAAACGAATGTTTGAATGAAAATGTCAAACAGTAGGTAGTCTTGTTTTTACTTTCTGGAAAGCTAATGCTTGATCAACCTTAAAGCGCTGCAAGCGCCTGTTGGTGACGTATTAGATCATGTAAACAAATGCACATTTCTTGTATATTTTTTGTTGAAATCCGCTTTATTATTGAATCCTTATAATTTGAATGAGTATTGACTTGAAATGCACTCACTTATTAATATTCCAGCAACTAAAATTGCGCAAATAATCTTCGTGTAACCCGATGGTTTGGAAATGTGTTTGTTTGAAATATATGTTCGGATGTAATATATAATCGGCATTTCATGCCAAATACTTGCATATATCATGTGAACAGATGTTGAATTAAAGTCGTTTTTTTTTTATTAAATATAATATTGGGTTGCATCCAAATGAAGCTGAAAACCCAGTAGAAAAGGATTTTGTAAATGACCTTCCAGAACATAGTCAAGGACATGTGATTATCTCTGGTAGCTTTTTATGGAATTCCCTTTTTATGTCATTTTTGTGCATGTCCATCTCTAATTGTAATTTCATAGGCCAGTCATATTGACTATATACAAGGTGTGCAATCTTTTATTGGTCAGTTATCAACAATAACTTAATTATTATTATTCCAGCATATGGTAAGCACTAAGCGAAATCTAGTATGTCAGTATTTCAGTGCATATTATATTAACTATTAAATGGATAAACATAGTACAAAAGATTGTTTATATATATATATATATATATATATACTTCATTTTGAAGTATATAATAATAATATAATAATAAAGTTATTATTGATAACTGACTATTAAAAGATTGCACACTTTGCATACAGTCAGTATGACTGGCCAATGAAATTACAATTAGAGATGGATATGCACAAAAATGACATCAAAAGGAAATTCCATAAAAAGCTACCAGAGATAATCCCAGGTCCTTGACTGTGTTCTGGAAGGTCATTTACAAAATCCTTTTCTACTGGGTGTTCAGCTTCATTTGGATGGACTTTATTAACAAAATTAAAAAAAAAAAAGAAAATCTGTAGCAGTCATTTGCTAGAAGTAAGTCCTGCCTGCCTTTACTATTTGACATCATGTGTGGTTATGTGATATTTTGTAATTAAAATGCTATTTTCTACCAGAGATTTCAAGTGTGCAGATTTGGATTTTACCAGCTTATGTTTTTTGTGTTTTGCAAAAGTAAAATTAGTGTTTGGTAGAGATAATCATAAAACTTGTTTTAACTCACACAAGATAAAATGTTGTTTTCTTCAAACATAAAAGGTGACAATAGGTAATCTAGTTGTAGTGCATATGCAACATTGGTTCCAAAATTAAGTGTGTAATGTCAACTTTTAGTTATAAGACAGCACAATGTTGACATATTCTGTTCAAAAAGGGGATGCATTTGCACACATTGCACCTCCCCTGTCTACTGGACTGTTTCAATACATAAGCATACTCATAGCAAAACCTTGCTTAGAAAACCTTTATTTTCAAGAAATCCTTATTGAAATTACTTGGGTTACTGGGACTGAAGTCTTATAAGTCATAATACATGTACTTATTGTTTTCTTAAATGGTCTCGTACGTACTAACAGCTCCACAGAGTTGCCCAATTCAAAGGTGATAAAATTCTGCAATTCATAAACCATGCTGAGTTTCATTGTACTGAATCATTAACATCCTGATTATACTGAATATTTAACATCCATATATACTACAACCTTTTTATTACATTATTGCTAGGATCCCAAGCAAAAACTGTGTTAGTTAAACAACCATATTGTATTCAAACAAAAATGTATTGTATAGATTATATATAAAAATCATATTTTGCCATATTTTTCATCAGTGATATGTAAATTTCTTCTTTACTTCTTTAGGGTCTAAAAATAGCATTTAAATACAAGAACTAAATAAAATAGGCATTCAGGCTAAATCTGCTTTATAAATAGTGGTGTGTTTTTGAAAGTTGGAGGTCCTCACTTCCAAACATCAATATTTGGAAGTCCCACAGCACTTTTGAAGTCTCTGATGACAGGTCTTCCCTTAATGCAAGAAATGAACTCTGATCAACCTGCACATCCGTGTAATGTGATCAGAGTCTTTGCTGAGTGCTCACTGGATAGCTAAGGATCCAGGGGTGCTTTAAGCAGACAACATTAACTGATCAGACAACATACATGTATATGTAGATGTGCAGCCTGAACTGGATCTTCCTTGGGCTTACATGTTGTAGTTCCTTTTCTCATGCTGTGGATCATAGCTTCCATTGTTTGATTTCAATGATTTCTTTTCACATAATCATTGAACCCTGAAAAGCTGAAGATCAAAGGATCCTATAGTGTCATTCAGATACTTAATGATGTCTGACTGACTGATATCGCCCTTGAAATTTCAGTGTTTCCAACTTTACTTATGGGTAATGTCCGAACATTTCTCACTTTTTTCCACAGCTTTTTTTGCCTTAAGTTTTATTTTTTTTGCATGAATTTTTTCCACAAAATACTTGGTGGAATGGGAAACAGTATAGACACTGATCAGACTATCTGACCATGGCCTGGACTGTTTGCATATGCCATTTTGTCAGAGAGATGTTCATGAAATTTTGGACAGTTATTGTATAGCTCCAGATTAGATGGGGTGTTGGGTAAATATTTTTCTTATTTTTCCAAGAAAACATGTTGTGGTAATCATTAGAAGTGCCTCACGGAGGCATTTTTAATGAGTACCAACAACATACATGTATGTTTTTGTGGCGAAATAAGGAAAATATCAATATTTTTTTGTTAAAAAGAGTGCTTTATCTGGAGCCATGTATCAATGTTTATTTTAGAAATTCTGGAGAACCATCATTATAATGTTGAGAACTGTCAGACCTGTGCTAAGGTCATATAATATTCAACGATGTTGTCGGTCAACAGTTGCAGCAGTAGATGGTGCTCAGCAGGTTCTAACAGACTATGACAAAGCTAAACCTTTTCACGAGATCCCTGGTCCTCGTGGTCTTCCCTACCTTGGCACTATGTTACAGTACAGGAAAGGTACATGTACATTTAAACTTAACCCTTGTCATACTGAAGAAATTAAGATGCCATTCCCACTTCTAATTGTAAGCCAATCAGATTACTTGATGTAGGTTGTTCATACAATTTCACACTCTTAATGACAAACAGGGTATATCCAGATCAGTTGGCTTCTTCAGAAGCCAGCTGTTCTGGATCTACACTGTTTGCAAAGGCAGGGCATAACTGGAATCAGCAGGACCAGGGTTAAGTAGTATGTAGCACACTGATGGCAGAATTTTCAGGCAAGATTATGTGTAATAGGGCTACTACAGATGAAAACATTGAACTTGTGCACAGTCTGATCATATGTGACAGGAGAAGAAGCCTGCATGATATAGCTAGACAAACAGGCATATGTTTTGAGGCAGTTCAGTCTATCTTGACCGATATCTTAGGGATATCCAGGGTCTCAGCTAGATGGGTCCCCAGAATGTTGACCGAAGATCAGAAGAAGAGCAGGCTTGATATTTCTCTCCTGTCTATGTATAAAGATGATCCTGAGAAATTTGTGTGTTGAGTTGTAACCCAAGATGAGACTTGGGTCCATCACTTTGATCCTGAGGGCAAAAAGCAGAATATGCAATGGAAGCACCCTTGCTCACCCCATCCCTAGAAGTTTAAGAGTTTCTTCAGCAGGGAAGGTGATAGCCTTTTTCTTTTAGGATAGTAGTGGATTATCTTGAGGATGGCATGATAATGGTGTATATTATACAGGGCCCAGTTGTTCAAAGCGTCGTTAGCTTAACGAGCTCGTTAAGGGTCATTTCGTTAACTGTTTTAGCGGATTCAATACACAATATTCTGATATTTTTTGCTGAAAAAATGTGAGTAGCTTTTGCAAAAGCTACTCACATTTTTTCAGCAAAAAATTTCAGCATATTTGCGTATCACTTGATTTAAATTTTAACGAATCGTTAACTAACGACGTCGTTAGCTTTGAACAACTATTTGACTGGTTGCCATGGCAATCAAAATGTTCCATAATAAGAAAATGTCTAGATCTGACATATATACATGTATATAAAGAGCTGCCCCAGCAATAATGAAAAAATGTTACATGTACATGGCATCTACAGAAATGGACTGTTTTGCTCAGGTGCTATGGATTGCATGGTGGTGTTAAAGGTCTTCTGTTCTTGTAGCTTGTTAACCCTTGTCCTGCTGAACCCAAATATACCCTGCTTTGCAGTTAGTGTAGTTCCAGATCAGTTGGCTTCTGAAGAAGCCAACTGATCTAGATCTGCACTGTTTGCCATTCACTTTGTGAATTTATAACAGCAATCTGGATCAAGGAATCTGATTGGCAGACAATTTGAAGTGGGTGTGGCATCTAATTTATTCAGCAGGACAAGAGTTAATTAAAGAACAACTCATTAAACAAGAACTGAAACGAAAACACACAAATTCACTCAGGTAATTTGTCATGCATAGTCCTTGTATTTTAATCCATTGTTGACTGAATGAGCTCTCCCTAGTCTCCCACACTACATATTTAAAGATTTTAATTTCGATTTTAGGTATGTCAGGCTGTGTGATTTAGATATTCCTGGAGAAAAATTGCTAAACTATTTGCAAACAGTGGAGACTCTGATCAGATGCCACATTTTGTGGCATCTGATCTGGGTCTGCACTGTTTGCCACTTACCCTTTTAGGGGTCTCCAGAATACAATGGGTTAAATAGTTGTTTCTTTTATATGAGTTCATCTGTCATGAATGCATTCCTTCCAGTTTGTGAATAGGTATCCATCTGTTACACAGAGCTTTTTTATCTTCTGACATGAATGCATTCCTTCCAGTTTGTGAATAGGTATCCATCTATTACACAGAGCTTTTTTATCTTCTGAATAGTTTTTTTATGGAAATGGATACTCTTTCATGGAGAGATAACTCTGTCAGAATTGTTTGCCTCCCGTCTGAAAAGGGATACACTCTACATGTGTTCTACTATTATCATTTTATTATTTACAACTCATTGATAATGTGCCAATGAATTGAAATATATAACGTATCTTTGCATACATGTATAAAATGAAAATTCCATGTAAAGTTTTCTTTCTGTTTTCAAACTTCCCTCAGTCTATTTCTGTTATCATAAACTTTTACAGCCTTGTAATGATATTTCTTTCTTGTATTTACATGGGTGTTTTTCAGGTCCGTTCAACAAGTATGACACAAATCGGTTCCAGGATGCTGTTATGGACAGGTACCACAAGTATGGTAAAATAATGAAAGAAACTATAGCAGGAACTACAACTGTTCATCTATTCGATCCGGATTACATCCGTGCCGTGTTCCAGACAGAAGGTAAACTACCACATGTGGCTCCCCTGATGGAAACCACACAGATGTACAGACAAGAGAAAGGTCTAGCCCTGGGTCTGGGAAATACGTGAGTAGAGTCTGACATTCATATATAGATGTGCTGTTTTCACCCCCACCAGTAATTTTGCTTCTCACCATTCCAAGGCTGCTCCTCTGTTACAGTTCTTCTTTCTTTGTGCATCTGTGGTTTCATTTGTGGTGTTTGTTTTGTCCTTACTTGCCTCTCTTCTGCTTCTGGTGCCTCAGGAGGATTGTGCAGTGAAACCTGTGTAAGAGAGCCACCTTTGAGACTGACTTTAAATAAATAGCTGCTCATGTGAAAGAAGCGTCTGTCTTATAAAGGTACATGTCATGTAATTTTGCTTGCTTATAAGACATACACCTTTTCTGGCTTTCCACATCAACCACAAAAGTCAATCTCATAGGTGGCTTTCTTACACAGGTTTCACTGTACTTCGTGATTTCATGATTGTGGCATTTCCTGGGTATCTTCAATTACATTTTTGTGAATGTGTTCATTGCTGTCACGGCTCATTCCATTTAGAACCTATTTATAATCACTTAGAAAAACATTTTCCATGTCATAGCTCCAGAAGGCACATTTTTCATCCAAAAATTGTTGATATTTTTCTTATTTCTCCATGAAAACGTATGTTGTGGGTACTCATTAGAAGTGCCTTAGATGCTTCTAATGAGTACCAACGACATATGTTTTCATGGATAAATAAAATATTTTCCTGATACCCCTTATTGTTTAGACTACTGCGGCCTTAGGTTTGGCAAGCCAAGCCCAGGCCAAAAACTGTTTGAGATTTTTTGACGAAACACTACAAAAATGTTGACCACCATTAGACAACTTGCAGAACACAAGAACCATAACTGGGGATAACCTACTTTTGGAGTTATGACCCTTTGAACCTTGTTAATAGTGATTTTGGTCATAAAATTGAGTCTGCACAGTAATTGAAAACTGGTTGAGATATTTTCAAGAAACTTTACAGAAATGTTTACCACCATGAGACAACCTGCAGAATACAAGAACCTAAACTGTGATTACCTACATATACTTTTGGAGTTTCGGCCCTTTTAACATGGTAAATAATGATTTTGGTCTTATACTCATATCAGATCTTTAGCTTGAAAACTGTTTTAGATATTTTCACAAAACTTTACAGAAATGTTAAGCACCATAAGACGACGCAGAAAATAAGAAATATAACTACGGTTTACCTGCTTTTGGAGTTACAGCCCTTTAAAAAGTGAAATAGTGATTTAGGTCATGTACTCATGTCCACTTAGTAACTTGAAAACGTGTGAGATAATTTCATCAGACTCAGAAATATTAACAACCATTCAACTACATGTAAAATGCAAGAACAATAACTCTTGTTTACCTATTTTTGCAGTTACTGCCCTTTGAACATTGTAAATTGGGATAAATAGGGATAGGCATCTTCTTGGTTTACACTGTTTGCCAGTGTCCCTTTTTATGTAACGTCAGGCATAAATGGGTTAATTGGATTATATGTCTTAGGCTGATGAGTCACATTGTCAAAAAAATGACCCCACTGTTTGGGACTTGTGAAATAGATGGGTTGCCTTGGGCCACTGCAGCAGAGCTGCGAAGACTTCAGGCAGAAATTGAGTTGGCCATTTGTCTCAGGTCAGCCTTAGTGTTTGAAATCTTGCAAAAATTGGGGCTACTTTTAAGGTAAACAAATTCTTTAGTTAAGTGAAGCTCCAAAAGGAGAGATGCAAATGTGTCCATGTCACAGTAATTTTCCTTGAAGGAAATTCATCCCCTTTAACCCTTGTCCTGCTGAATAAATTAAGATGCCACGCCTACTTCCAATTTTCAGCCAATCAGATTACTTGATCCAGGTTATTGATACAAATTCACAAAGTAAATGGCAAACAGTGCAGATCCAGATCAGTTGGCTTTTTCAGAAGCCAACTGATCTGGATCTACACTGTTTGCAAAGGCAGGACATATCCGGGTTCAGCAGGACAAGGGTTAAATACTGAGGCTGAGTTGAATGTGAATTTCTTAAGCCCAAAAAGAATGTCAAAATTTAAGAGGAATGGATACCTCTTAGTGGAGGCTAACCTGTAAAAAAATTGTGTTTGCCTCCCTTCTGATAAAGGGTTTACTCTAAAAAAAAAAGAATTTGGGGGCAAATTCTTACCGTTTAGAGATTTTTTTTTTTTTTTTTTTTTTCAGAAGTGGCTGCTTTGTAGAAAGAGGAAGTCACAAAAGTTTTCTCTCTTCTAAACAATGGCAGAAAGTCTACCCAGTTTATTCATTTCTCTAAATCAGGTTACAGTGTTCTTGTTTTCTATCACAGGAATGGTGAGGAGTGGTACCGACTAAGAAGTGCAGTACAGCAGATGATGATGAGGCCAAAGGCAGTCACTGTTTACCTCCCTTCAGTTGAAAGTGTAGCTGATGCATTCATAGAGAGGTTAAAGAAAATCCGAACAGAAAGTAAACGTATCCCAAACCTACGCAATGAGATTTCCAAATGGAATGTAAAATGTAAGATAAATATGAGCACCAAAACATATGTTGTGGCCATATTTTTCTAGTAAAATGGATTGTTTTTATACCCCATCACATAATAGTGGTGGGGTATTATGGTTTCATGTTGGACGTCCATCTGGCCGTCCAACTGTCTGTCATCCGTATGTCTGTTTTGTTTTTTTTTGTTTTTTGTTTTTTTTTCTTTTTTATACCCGGCCACACAATAGTGGTGGGGTATTATGGTTTCACGTTGGTCGTCCGTGAGTCCGTCGTGCCTCCATCCATCCGTCTGTTTTTCATTTATGGATGATAACTTGAGTAAACATCAATGGATTTTCATCAAACTTGGTGTGTGCATGGATATTGTGGAGATCTGGTTTGGGATTGCTGATGGGCAAATTTCGTCAATTTTTGACGCAGTTATCTGCCCAAGACACGCCCATATTTTCGTTTCCGGATGATACCTTGAGCAAACATCAATGGATTTTCACCAAACTTGGTATGTGCATTGATATTGTGGAGATCTGGTTTGGGATTGCAAATGGCAAAATTTCGTCAATTTTTGATGGAGTTATCTGCCCGAGACACACCCATATTTTCGTTTCTGGACTATAACTTGAGTAAATAACAAGGGATTTTCACCAAAATTGCTATATGCATTGACATTAAGGAGATCTGGTTCGGGATTGCTAATGGACAATTTTCGTCAAATTTTTACGGAGTTATCTGCCTAAGACACGCCCATATTTTTGTTTTCGGATGATAACTTGAGTAAATAACAAAGGATTTTCATCAAACTTGCTATATGCATTGACATTAAGGAGATTTGGTTTGGGATTGCTAATGGGCAAATTTTGTAAAATGTTTACGGAGTTATCTGCCCGAGACACGCCCATATTTTCGTTTCCGGATGATAACTTTAGTAAATAACAAGGGATTACTAACCAAACTTCCTACATGTATTCACAGTAAGGAGATCAGGTTTGGAATTGCTAATGGGCAAATTTTGTCAAGTTTTTACGGAGTTATCTGCCCGAGACACGTCCATATTTTCATTTCTGGATGATAACTTGAGTAAATAATAAGGCCTTTTAACCAAACTTGCTATATGCATTGATATTATCAAGATCTGCTTTAGGATTGTTATCTGTCCTTTGATATTACCGGTATCAAGATCTAGTTTACGATTGTTATCTGTCCCTCCATCATTTTCTTTCCCGACATTTTCGCAACGATAACTTTAATACATAAACAAATAATTCCCATGGCGGGGTATTATGCTTGTGCGGTGCTTTTATTTTTCATTTCTGGACGATTACTTGAGTAAATGTCAATGGAGTTTTGCCAAATTTGATATGTGCATTGATATTGGGGAGATCTGGTTTGGGATTGTTAATGGGCAAATTTTGTCAATTTTTGATAGAGTTATCTGCCCGTCACATATCCGTATTTTCGTTTCATGATGATAACTAGAGTAAATAACGATGGATTTTCACCAAACTTAATATGCACATTGATATCATGGAGATCTGGTTTTGGCTTGCTAATGGGCAAAGTTTGTTAATTTTTGACAGAGTCAGGAGCCATATTTTCATTTCCATTCAATAACTTGAGTAAATATCAGTGGATTTTCACCAAATGGTATGTGCATTGATTTTGTGGAGATATGGTTTGGATTGATAATGGGCAAGTTTTGTCAGTTTTTGACAGTTATCTGCTCACCACAAGATAATGGCTGGGTATTATCATTTCATGTTTTTATTTGTTATTATTGTTACTATTGTATATTGGTATGTATATATAATGATGGTTTTTGCCTGTAGCAGGAATACATTTCTGGTGAGAGAATATGCACAATTACTGAATAACCATTTAGAGAACTAAGCTTGCCCAAGGAAAGTGTGGTTAGGTAAACTGACTAACTTGACATGACCTTAATAATGTTGACTGGGCCATTAAACTCCAACACAAACCAACAAGCAGGATTAAAGTTTAAAAGACTGGTTTACCAGCTTTGTCTACTTCCTGGCTTTACTGGCATAGCTGTTACTGGTTCTGTACTATATTACTACTGTAGTAAAAAACCAAAGCAGTATGACCCTTTTGAGTAAGATGCTTGTACACAATACAACACACACACACACACACACACACACACACACACACACACACACACACATATATATATATATATCTCAACACACACACACACACACACACACACACACACACACACACACACACATATATATCTCGGCACTTATAATCAGTACCCATAGGTCTACTTCTCCATGAAAACATATGTTTTGGTACTCATTAGAAGCACCTCGCCGAGGTGCTTCTAATGAGTAACCACAACATATGTTTTCATGCAGAATTATAAAAAAAAATATTTTGTGGATAAATCCTCTTGTCTGGAGCTATGATAGAGTATTGATTTTTCAGCTGCAGCAATGACAGTGTTCCAGATGGAACTGGACTGCTTAGATGCGGAACCAGACTCGGATGTTCAGAAAATGATTGATGCCAACACAGAGATGTTCAAACTTACAGCCAACCTCAAATTTAGAATACCCTTTCACAAGTGGTTTAAAACATCAACTTGGTTACAGCTTGTGGAAGCGGAAGATTGCATTGTCAGGTATGCATGAGTGAAAGTTTTCAGCATTAATACTGAATTTAGTATTCAGAAGATTTTTCATCCAGTGTAAAGAATATGGAAAAGGTAATTTTCAGTTTTGGAAAAGTTGATTTTCAATAAGGCTGGCACAATTAATCAGGTAATCGATTAATTGATCGATAATTTCCACAAAAATGATTATCATTACTGATTTGCTAATAATGGATCATTTGATTTCTGTGTTTGTTACTTTACCGTATTTACCCTTAGTATTCAGACACCTCAACTCCTTACCATACTTAATCTAAAATTTGAACAAGTACAGTTTACTACCCACTTTTGTGTCTAAAAATAACTGGATGAGTGGCAAGCAGTGTAGACCCTGATTGGACGTCGCATTTGTGGTGTCTCAGCAGAGTCTACACTGTTTGCTCAGGCCTGTCTGACCAAATACATAGAATAAAGTATAACAAATGATAAGACTCATACTCAGACAGGTAAAATTACAGCCAAATCTTCAGTGATTACTAATCGATTATCGATCACAATGGCAGGACTGATAATCGATTATCTTTTCAGCTCTGATTAGCCAGCCTTAATTTTCAGTATTGAAGATTTCTGAGTATGCAAAATCTAGTAGTCCAAGGCTCCAGATAAGGCACCTTTTTAACCAAAACTTAATGATATTTTACTATTTCACTTTCTCCATGAAAACATACATGTATGTTGTGGGTACTCATTGAGGTGCTTCTAATGAGTACCCACAACATATGTTTCCGTGGAGATGTAAAAGAAATATTTAGCTGATACCCACTCCTATCTGGAGCTGTGAGTACCATAGTTAACCTAAATATCTGTACAGACATGCCTAAGCAAACAGTGTAGACCCAGATATAGATGTTTAAGCATTCAGAGTCTCCACTGATTTCCATTCATTTGTCACGTTTTAGAGTCTCTTCAGGTAGTCAAAGGATTCTTTTCTGTTCTTAGATATGTATACATATATTAACCCTTGTCCTGCTGAATAAATTAAGAAGCCACACCCATTTCTAATTTTCAGCCAATCAGATTACTTGATCAAGTTTGTTGATATAGATTCACATACTTAATGGCAAACAGTGCAGTATATATTGACCCTTGTCCTGCTGAATAAATTAAGAAGCCACACCCATTTCTAATTTTCAGCCAATCAAATTACTTGATCAAGTTTTTGATATAAATTCACATACTTAATGGCAAACAGTGTAGATCAAGATCAGTTGGCTTCTTCAGAAGCCAACTGATCTGGATCTACACTGTTTGCAAAGGCAGGATCGATCCAGGTTCAGCAGGACAAGGGTTAATGATATTTTACTATTTTACTTTCTCCATGAAAACATACATGTATGTTGTGGGTACTCATTGAGGTGCTTCTAATGAGTACCCACAACATATGTTTCCGTGGAGATGTAGAAGAAATATTTAGCTGATACCCACTCCTATCTGGAGCTGTGAGTACCATAGTTAACCTAAATATCTGTACAGACATACCTGAGCAAACAGTGTAGACCCAGATATAGAAGTTTAAGCATTCAGAGTCTCCACTGATTTCCATTCATTTGTCACGTTTTAGAGTCTCTTCAGGTAGTCAAAGGATTCTTTTCTGTTCTTAGATATGTATACATATATTAACCCTTGTCCTGCTGAATAAATTAAGAAGCCACACCCATTTCTAATTTTCAGCCAATCAGATTACTTGATCAAGTTTGTTGATATAGATTCACATACTTAATGGCAAACAGTGCAGTATATATTGACCCTTGTCCTGCTGAATAAATTAAGAAGCCACACCCATTTCTAATTTTCAGCCAATCAGATTACTTGATCAAGTTTTTGATATAAATTCACATACTTAATGGCAAACAGTGTAGATCAAGATCAGTTGGCTGGCTTCTTCAGAAGCCAACTGATCTGGATCTACACTGTTTGCAAAGGCAGGATCGATCCAGGTTCAGCAGGACAAGGGTTAATGATATTTTACTATTTTACTTTCTCCATGAAAACATACATGTATGTTGTGGGTACTCATTAAGGTGCTTCTAATGAGTACCCACAACATATGTTTCCGTGGAGATGTAAAAGAAATATTTAGCTGATACCCACTCCTATCTGGAGCTGTGAGTACCATAGTTAACCTAAATATCTGTACAGACATGCCTGAGCAAACAGTGTAGACCCAGATATAGAAGTTTAAGCATTCAGGGTCTCCACTGATTTCCATTCATTTGTCACATTTTAGAGTCTTAGACACGTCTTCAGGTAGTCAAAAGATTCTTTTCAGTTCTTAGATATGTATACATATATTAACACTTGTCCTGCTGAATAAATTAAGATGCCACACCCACTTCTAATTTTAGCCAATCAGACTACTTGATCTGTATTGTTGCTATAAATTCACATACTTAATGGCAAACAGTGCAGATCCAGATCAGTTGGCTTCTGAAGAAGCCAACTGATCTTGATCTACACTGTTTGCAAAGGCAGGGTATATCCGGGTTCAGCAAAACAAGGGTTAAATTTTACAACTCTGGACAAATTCAGCAGATGACAAATGTTATTTTTCTCATGTTTTTCCGAATAAATAGGCTTTGAGACAATTTGCATGAAATGTCAAACCTATCTGAGAAAATAGATTTGACATTTCATGCACATTGTCTCCTTTGCATGAATAGTCAAAGCTCATTTGACATTTCAGAAGATGATTTATCATATGACGTCGCTGTTATTCAGTGGATAATGTCATGTTATAAAAATCGTATAACCACACGTTATATAACACTTTGGCGGGAACAAGTAACGTCATAGCGACGTCCATGTCAACCATGCATTTTCTGTTGAACAATTGTCAACTTTAAAGGCGATAAAATCCAATTTAAAAGGGTCATATGATAAACAGAATCTTACACTCGTGGTCATTTAATATGAAATTTATGAAACTCGCCAAAGGCTCGTTTCATAAATTTCATATGAAATGACCACTCGTGTAAGATCCTCTATATATATAAGGTTTTAGCTTTTTATCAAATACTGTACCATATAACATTATGCGATTTATATATGTGAACTGAAATGAATAAAAGATTGTTTAAACCAAGTCTATTTTCTGGGAAAAACCAAGAAAAATATCTAAAAATGTCTTCTGTTGCAATTTCTACCCAGCATGCTAAGCATTAAATGAAAATCTCTGTATTAATCTGTATCAGCAATAGCCTATGAGGAGGGGGTGGACAGGGGGGTAGGCACTCCCCTCTTCCCTCCCCCCTTATCCCCACTTCCCTCCCCCTTTTACCCCGCTTCCCTCTCCCTTCCCCCACTTCCCTCCCCCCCTTACCCCCACTTCCCGCCCCCAAGCAAACTATTCCCTCCCCTAAATCAGAATTTTTAATATCTCCAACGCTATAATTAAATTGAAACACGACTATGCAATATACATTCATGCAGATTTTGACCCCAAACTACACCCCTATTTTTTGCCCCCAAATTGGTATTTCCTTAGCATTTGCACCCCCTTTACAGAAAAGCTAAAGATTTGCACCCTCCATTTCAAAATTCTGCGTAAGGGCCTGCATATGAGCCATATGGAAAACAGGTATCACAAGGTGGTGGGCCCTAATCCGGTCCTAAACTGGTCAAGAATAAATGTGGCAGGCCTAGTCCGGGCCTAAACTGATCCACATTGGCACAAAAACAGTCGTTTTAATTACTGAAATCAAAACTCAAGAATACCATGTAAATCTGTATCTTCTTTTAATATTTTTGATAAGCATGGTCCTACACTTGGGTTCAGTGAGAACAATCGTCTTTTTTTGTGGTTTTCTCAAAAACTGAGAGTTAAATGTCGAACTTGTGCAGTGTTTGACAAAACACGGACCACTCACGGACAATGACTCGTGGACTTACGGACCTATTGGCAATACACGGACTTCATAACAAAATACGGACCATTTATTCACGGATCTCTTGACAAACCACGGACCTACAATTCACGGACTTGACAAACCACGGACCTACAATTCACGGACTTGACAAACCACGGACCTATTATTCATGGACTTGACAAAGCATGGACCGTTATTTAAATTACGGACGCCACTTATGATATATGAAAAAAATAGGAGTAATATCAAAATAGGAATAACGTGACGTTATGGATAACGTGACGTTACATTGTCATAGATATCTACATGTACGTTGATCTACATGTACGTTGAAGTAATCAAATTGTACAGATTTTTGATACCCATCCTAATGATGTAGGTCTGCACTGTATTTGTTTCTCGAAATTCAACAGCGAGGATGATGTTGTCAACTTGTATGATAGTGCAGACATTACTAACATTTCAACTGCCGTTGAAATAGCAATTGCAAACATGATGTTTAGCCCTTTGCCGAAAATCTTTGTTAGACACTTTAAATGCTCTGTAGAAACAAATACAAATGACTGTGGTTTCACACCATTGCAAATGTGGTCAGCATCCGAAATGGAATTGATCCTAGTGGCATACCATATACTGTCTCTAAAATGAGAAATCATCTTATCAAAGGACTTGAGGATCAAAACATAACAGTTTTCCCACACAGAAAATTATCTGTTGTGCTCCATTATAGGCTTTATCTGCGATCTATTTTTGCCCATAATGATTAATGGATGAGTTAGAAGACCTCCAAACGGACCGAACAAATATATATTTTTTTTACATTTTTACCACTATGAAAGATGAGAGCGAGGGTTGGGATCCTGTAAAGCTTGCTTAACCTCCTACCCCCACCCCCGTCCCCCCCCCCCACCTCACACACACACACATACACGCGTGCCCCCGAGTAAATCATTACTGACCATTCCGAGGCGGTACTTTCATTGTGGTACTTTTTGTTAAATGTTATGTAGTGTTTCACTGTCTAATGTTTTACTTTCAACAAGTTTGGGTAAGAGAGTTGCCATCATTTTGGGAAAAAAATTGCCAGCTCTGCTTGCCATCTGTTCATTTTGTGGCTGCTTAATTGTATTTTTCTGTCTTTTCCTTTGGTGTTGGGGGTTAGATGTGGATCTAACTGTATCAGTTCCTGAGTTCACTTATTCACTTTGCTTAAAGTGACCGGAATTCCACTGTTTTGTATCTTCCGCATGCCAGATTCTGGCTTTATGTTCACATGTTCAAAATGCCAAAAACTGTTTCATCTAAGGTAACCAAATATCATACAGATAGTACGACAAGTCAAATTATCCAAAAAAAGTCAGATGTTTAGATTACAGGTCATACGAGACAAGTAATTAAAATTATGATTTATCATTTAGTTATTTTGTAGTTTTCAATTAACTAACCATGTTATTGCTGCTACAGACCATTTACGGACCAATTTTCAGACCATGACTGATCATTCACGGACCAAGGACTTTTCACAGACAGTCTGATTGCTACAACGGACCGATGTATGATACACCAATTACGGACTAATTACGGACTATTCACGGACCACGGACTACGCACGGACCAATTAGCGGTTAAGTTTACTATATTTTGCAATTATAACAGACTATTCATGGACCACGGACACGGAATTTTTATTGGTCCGTAAGTCCGTGAATGGTCCGTGTTTTGTCATCGGGCAACATGTGATTGATTTGATTGAGTTGGGGTTTAACGATACGTCAACCCTTGTGGGTCATTTTGTGTCATCTCCCAGAGAAAGGGAGAAGAGATAGGAGATAGTAGAGGAGATGAAAGAGAGGGGCAGGGGAGAAAGAAAAATGAGTGAAAGTGAAGAAACAGAAGAAATAAAAAACTTCCCCCCTCTACCTTTATCTGCTGCAAGGATAGCAGGCTTTGCCCAACTGTAAGTGCAACATACGTGTATATTCTGTGTTTGGAACACCTATCGGGAAATTCATGTTGGTTCTTGAAGTGTTTTTCTTTTTTTTTTTTTTTTTTTTTTTGAACAGCGCAAAGTCCTTATCCAACAATGAGCAAATAAAATGATTGTCTTCGGCAGACGAATAATTATTTCTAAAAATGTGGATTGCCACCGACAACGGCTATTTTGTGAACTTTCGGAATCAAAGGGAAGTAATCAACTAGAGATAAACCGAAATCGGACGTAAACGAATTCAGTGTAAACTACAGTTGGTGGAACACTCCTCGTCGGTAAAGTGAAATCAACACCGGATTCATTGTAAATATACTTGAATCTACTTTAATACATCTATTAGATACTTCTGATACCCAGTTTTTGCATTGAAGTACATAAAAAAAGAGTAAAATCGGTAAAATACAACACATTTTGGTAAAACCCCCGCCCCAAAAATTCCCCTACTCCTGCCCCCTCTTCCCCCATCCCCTGCCCCCTTTACCCCTGCCCCTGCCCCCTACCCTTGCCCCCACCCCCTTTATCCCCATCCCCCACCCCCTTTACCCCCGTCCCCTGCCCCCCTTATCCCCGTATCCCCCTCCCCCCCCACCCCCCACCCCCCCGCCCACCCTCTCTATGAGAACAGATTCCACTATAGCCTTTTTGCATGAGCTTGTTTGTAGCTCACCAGATCAAATCTTAGGATTAGCTATATTGCTTAGCATGCTGGGTATAAGTTTCAGCAGACGACATCTTGAAATATTTTTCCCAGAAAACAGGATTTGACATTTCATGCAAATTGGCTCCTTAAGAGACAATTTACATGAAATGTCAAATCTGGTTTTCCAAGAAAAAGTATCATCAATTTGTCATATGCTGAATTTGCCCATAACATTACTAATTCACTTTTCATGTACCTACATACCCACCATAAAGGTTCTTGGTTGGAAAAGGTGCAAACCAACAATTTGTGAAGGTTGGCCTTACCTCCAAGAGACAGCTGGGAAGATTTGATATATGCTAGTATGAGTAACAAGGAGGAGTATTTGATGATACTATGCATTTCAATATTCATTAGACTTTCAGTCGAGTGCAGAGAATCAAAGTGCAACATTCTGGGCCCGGTTGTTCAAAGCATCGTTAGCTTAACGAGCTCGTTAAGGGTCATTTCGTTAACTGTTTTAGCAGATTCAATATACAATATTCTGATATTTTTTGCTGAAAAAATGTGAGTAGCTTTTGCATTGCAAAAGCTACTCACATTTTTTGCTGAAAAAATTTCAGCATATTCGCGTATCACTCGATTTAAATTTTAACGAATCGTTCACTAACGACGTCGTTAGCTTTGAACAACTGGGCCGAGATGTCATCACAGAGGTCATTGCACCGAAAAACTGTTAGGAAAAAATATCAAAAGGTTTTATGTTGCGGTCTTGTTGATAGCGCAATTTTGATTATTGACATACAATATCTGAGTTATCTCGCATGTGATTGGTTTAGATTTTAAATAGTAGACGGAGACAGTTAAGCCAGTAAATGATCTGTGATTGACTTGTCCTCTATCTGGCAACAGCCTGCTGCCCTATCATAGTTTTTGGCTACTTTTTTTGTAATTGGTAAGGTACCTTTTAATGTTGAATGACCGCCTCCAGTTACACAAGTGTACTAGTTTGATGTTTTTGTGAACGGTTTCTGATCAAAGTATGTGGCAAGGCTTCTGAAATTGACTGCCGTTAGACAGCTGTCATGTGTCATGTCCGCACCAAAGTCTAATGGATATTGAAATCAGGGCCTGACAAATCCAAGTTTCAGCCACTTGCCCAGCATTCCACAACATCTACAAAATGGCTTGGAATTACAAAACAATATTCCCTATATATTCTATACATTTTTCTGGGCAAGTGAAATAAAAAATCACTTGCCCAGCCAAAATTTGGACTTGTCCCGGGCAGCTGGGCAATGGATTTGTCAGGCCCTGGAAATGCATAGTAACTCTGGGATGATTTTTTTATTTCTCCATAAAAACATATGTTGTGGGTATTCATTAGAAGCGTCTCACCAAGGCACTTCTAATGAGTACCCACAAAATATGTTTTAATGGAGAATTGGAGAAAATTATCCCATAATTATCACCAATACTCCTTAACAATTCCACTGGTTTATGTTTATTAACTGTCCTCAGGGTGTATTAATGCATGATATACTGGGTAAAAATTTCAGCAGATGACATTTTAGAATATTCTTATTTTTTCCAGAAAAGGGGCTTTTTCATTTCATGCAAATTGTCTCCTAAGAGGAAAAGATTTTGAATTTTTTATCAGAGAAAATAAGGCTTGACATCTCATGTCAATCACTCAGATAATTCTTTCTTTCTCTTTCTACCATTACTGTAGTCAGTTGTATTCGACCGTTACAGGCAGGGAGCTGGTTTTGCAGGTTGGACCACTAAGCAGCAAATTTGCCTCAGTAGTGAGATCTTAAACCTGCACACAGGATGTCTCTCCATGCACAGGGGACTCCAGTTTACAAGTATTAGCTTTCACAAAAGGCTTGGTCTACGCTTAGCGTAGACCAAGCCTTTTGTGAAAGCTTATCCAAAGGATGGTGCATTGTATTAGCACCATCCCTGCCAATGACACAAATATAGTATGTTTGGATCCAGAAAAATTCTTACCCCAGTGGGGATCAAACTCAGGATCTTTAGCATCAGAGATCATTGCACTAATCACATTACCACTATGCTTCATGAGATTTTTCACAGCTTCTTTCCTTAAATAGTATTTATGTTCATTTTAATGGAGAAAAGGACTGAAACAGTGAAGCATAGTTCCAGATAAGAGAGGGTATCAGGTATTTTTATTTCTTAACCCTTTTCATGCTGAATTAAGTAAGATGTCATGCCGGCACATTTTTACACAGTGTGACTGTTTATAGGAATGATCCTAGATCTGACAGATTAGTTTTGTCAGTTAGAAAAACTCATCTTGAGGAGTAACATTTGACCTGGGTAGTGAAAAATAGGCTCTTTGGACATTATGTCAAATCAGTCTTTCAGTATACTTGTCCAGTCACTTAACAAGGCCTCATGTCTATTTCTTTGGTTGAAATTTCCCCTTGGCATACTGCTTATGTGAGCAAACAGCATAGGTTCTGGCAAGACTGCATGGAAGCATAGGCTCACCTGAATCATTGCTGTTTATTGCATAAAAAGCAGTGTCACACATTATTAACAGCCGTGCATTAAGCGTCGAAAAGCCCTGTATTAACAAGGCAATTCACATGCTGTTAATGCACGGCTACGCAACTTTCAATATGATCGTACCGGGGCCACAGATTTGCTGCCATTACAAGATGTGTACTGCCCCGCCCTAGAACGAGCATAGTCAGTGGAAATTACGTTCGGGAGACATTGGTGAAAAGGCGAAACAAAATAGTGCAAGAAATAACGCGAAATGTAGCAAATGTTTTCAGTTTTTATGCAATAATAGCGATTGAACATAGTTTTTCAATGCATTAACATTCGATAGGTCCTGTGGGAGGTGTTGAAAACTGCGGCCTTCGGCCTCGGTTTTCAACATCTCCCACGGGACCTGGCGAATGTTAATGAATGAAAAACCATGTTTGATCCCTATATTGCATGTACTATAACAGCTCTTTTCTTATAATGTAGCTCATTATGCCCCAACCTTCTAAGTACTGGTAGTTGGGACGGCATATTGCTTTTGACTTGTTTGATGGCTCAGTCGGATGCGCGTCCGACTGATGATAAGGTGGGTCAGCAACATTCTTTCACAGAGATTTATCATGAAATATTTACTATGGTCATTCTCTCCCTTCTGCTGATTCAAGAAAGGCAGTTGTCAGTTTCTGGTGAAAGAATGTGCACAGATACTGGTTAACTACTTAGAGGACTAAGCCTGCTCAGGAAAAATGTGGTTAGGCAAACTGTTCAGCTTGACATGACCTTAATTGGTTGACTGGACCGTAAACCTCAACTTAATCAGTCAATCTTCTATCCATACTGTCAGTTTGTACGTCACCTTTTTGAGATCTCCTATATCTTTGGAACCATGTATGCTAGGATTTTAGAAATTTCACATATGCATTGCTTATGAAAAATTAGCTGACCTGTTGTTTTTTTTTTTTGTTTTTCTTTTTCTGTCAGATTCTTCATGGTGGAGTTAGACCCCTTTTTCAGACTTGGGCATTTTCGGGAATGAAAATCTTGTAAGCAAAATATCAAAGGAACCACTTGAGTAAGGCTTGTGAAATTTCACAAGCAGTTTGGAACCAATTGTGTAGATAATCTGATTAAATTTTGATGAACTTAAGATGATTTTTGTAAGCGTTATGCCACTTTTCAACTTTGGCATTTTGTATCAGCAAGCGTATAGTTGGGGTATAGTGTTGTACAACTACTTGTATATTAACCCTTAAAATGCCAAGAAAACCTGCACCTGAAAATGTTGTCTGTTTATGTCATCTGCTGAATAGACTGGCAAACTTTTCAAACCTATTTTTGCATGCAGGCAAACAGTGTGGACCCTGATCAGTCTGCTCCTAGAGGAGCAGTCTGATCTGGGTCCACAGTGTTTGCAAAAATGACTTTTAAAACCACAAGCAGATGACAAAGCAGACAAAAATTGTTGTGATTGGCAGTTTAAGGGTTAATTCTAGTTTTCCTTATACTAGGGTCAGCCAGCAATATCTTGAGGAGACAATAGGAAAGATGAGAGCTATGTTAGACATGGATCAACTACAGGAAGATGACTTCAAGTTTATTCACTATCTCTTAGGCAGACAAGAACTTTCTCAGAAAGACATCTCTGTAATATGCCTGTCACTGTTTGGGGATGGACTAGCCACAGTAAGTGGAACCCAAATATGCCCTGCCTTAGCAAACAGTTAAGATCCAGATCTGTTGGCTTCTGAAGAAGCCAACTGATCTGGATCTTCACTGTTTGTCATTTAGTATGTGAATATGTATCAACTAGATCAAGCAATCTGATTGGCTGACAATTTGAGTAGATCCCTTTCTAGAAAGAGCTTGTAAAGCAAACAGGAAGTTACAAAAGTTGTCTCCCTTGTAAACAGTGGCAGAAAATCCACAAAGTATATCAGATCCCCTAAAGGTATATGGACTTGTAAGCAGATTTGATCCTGTATTTATTTATGTAATATCATACATCACGAAAACACGCCTATATAATTTAGACCCTCTTAAACCCCACTTTTACAGTACAGTCGCCGCGAAAGTTCGACGGTTCGCGTTCGCGCGTGATGCGCGGAAATGCGCGGAAAGGATTAAGGTCCACGCAAAGCCCTACAAAATTCGCGCAAAATCCGCGCGAAATTCACGCAAAATTCGCGCATATTTCGCGCATTTGTCTAAAAAATCCACGCGTGAACTTTTCCTCGCGTGATCGATTGAAAGCTCACGCATTCTCCGCGGCAGAAGTTCGGGCATGAAACGGGGAGGAAGCAACATCAGAATTAACTGAGTGACTCTTAAAATCGCTTTTGTTATTCAGCAAATGTGAGATATGTACATGTATGCTCATTTTGTTTAAGAAATGCAACATGAGCGCAAACAATTATATGCGGGAAAAAAAAAAAAAAAAAAAAAGTGTTCGTCCCTGTTTTTAGCTGCCGACCCCAGTACTGTTTCTCGTCATACAGGAAAACAAAAACAAAAAAAAAAAAAAAAAAAAAAAAAAACGTTCCGATGCCTGGTCCTCGTCGCGTGATAACGTTTTTTTTTTTTTTTTTAATTCTAAGAGCTCAGTATTTAGTGTCTGTCAAAGGTTACAGGGCGACATGGTCAAAAAAGTCGCCCTGCAGTGGCTCACTTCGCCGAAGAACGGCGGAACTCATTTAGTAATCCCTACGTAGATTCTCATGGGTCTTCTCAGATAGAAATCGTCGATGACAGGCAATTCTGGGACATTCTCACTTATAGAGTATAAAAATGTATGTGAAAATACCCAGAAAATGCAACAGACATACCCTTGCCCCGCATGAAAGAAACCGCGTGCTCGTAACGGTAACGTCACGAGAAATCGTGGCGGAAACCGCTTGGAGAGAAAAACACACTTATGTTCGTTAAATTACAGAGCATATGAAACTGGCATGTATTAAAAGTAGAACCTAAGTATTGTGACAGATAGGTCTACGCGAACTGTAGACTCAGATCAAACCTAAGGATCAAACGCCGCAGAGAACAAGGGAATGAAACTAGTTTATGGGGGGAACTTGCAGGGGGCACGGAAATTTGGAAAACACTTAAGACAATAAAGCGTGCGACCAGTGAAGACTCAGATCATCTTCCGATGCAAGGGCGGTCAGATTTTGCCATTTGTGGTGACAAAAAGACATGTAATCTCCAGTTCTTGGAGAGATTACAAATCTCTGGTTAAATACCACCGTTTCAGTGAAGGTTTAAATGCGTTCTGCAGCGTCTGATCTGGGTCTACACTGTTTGATCAGGCCTGTCTGTCCGAATACGTAGAGTATGTACGGAAATTCGATCAAATCGAACCCCTTCAGAAATCACATCCAGAATGCGCCCCTGATTCATAAAAACTATTGGGCGCGACTCATAAAAGTTATTTTTCAGGCATATGCAATTAGCTCCCTTTAAACAGTTAAACCTAAAGTGTGAGGGCCTTACTCCGCATTTACCAGGGTATAAATAGCTATTAGTAATGTTATTTTTTTTTTACATTATCTATATATTGAAAACATTATAATTATTAAAACACAGTCGAACCTCAATAGCTCGAATCCGGATGGATCGTTTACCATGGCTGATTCGAACTTGTTTTTGAGTCCTACGAAGTTCTTCCGATATCTCAAGAAAACAAATATTTAAGGAAATTTTCTTATTTTATCATGAAATTGTATGTTGTGCGTACCCATTAGAATTGCCTCATCGAACTCATCGAACCTCATCGAGGCGATTCTAATGAGTAGTCTCAACATATAATTATTGTATAGGATATCGAAAAGACTTCCCTAAATTATTGCCACACACTTCCTGACCTGGCACCATAATTAACCCTCAGTGGGTCGAACTACCCATGTCTCGAACAAATTTTATGGTCCTAACGATGTTCGAGCCATTGAAGTTCGACTATACCCAGACAATGCAAAAGTCACAAAGCATCATTTTCCTTGCCCCGCATGAAGAAACCACGTGCTCGTACCGGTGACGTCACGTGAAATCGTGGCGGGAAACCGCTTCGGGAGAAAAACAAACTTCATTTTTTGCGCCTTTTCTTCTCAGAAACATACGAAACTGGCACGTATTAAGAATTTAAAGAACCTAAATATTGGGACAGATAGGCCTATGCAAACAGTGTAGACCCAGATCAGACGCCGCAGAGAAAAAGGGAATGCAACTAATTTGGGGGAACAGGGATCATGAAAATTTGGAAAACTCTTTTAGGACAATAAGGCCTGTGCGACCAGTGAATACCGTTTATTTGACGACTCCGTAATGGTCAATTATATAGACTAGAACAATATGGAGCATTATTAAACATCAACAACACAGATAAGCTTCTTTTTTTTTTTTTTCTTCCACAATGCAATCAAAACTATAAATAAAGTTAAAATTAAAGTACGTGAACAGCAACGTAAAATAATTAAATAAATAAATAAATAAAAAGGTGACCAACCTAACCTATCTAAAAATTGAAAATAATAATAATAATTATAATAATACATCAGTAAATAAAAACGTTAAACTACAATACCCCGGCATTATCATGTCGGCGCAGATAACGTAAATAAGGTAAAAAATTGTCGAAGTTTGTCCATTAGCAATCCCAAACTAGATCTCCAAAATATCAATGCACATACCAAGTTTGGTGAAAATCCATTGTATCATTCGGAAACGAAAAAACGGACGGGAAAAAACGGACTGGCGGACGGACAGACACATGGACGTCATATGTGAAACCATAATACCCCGCCACTATCGTGTGGCGAGGTTTTAAAAAAAAAGAGTCTGACCTGCCTACCCTATTTTATATGTTCATGCAATAGTAAACAACCCTATTTTTTTCATTTAATTTCATTCTATCGGCGGTGGAGGCAGACAACATGGGCTAAATTCTGTTCTCGTGGTGGTACATTTTTTTAGTACCCCGTGTATATTCTTTAATTTGCCTCGTTTGTTGATTCTTTTCACCAAATGTAAGAAAATTAATTGGCTTGCTGTTTATTTTTGTTGTTGCTTTATCCCAACCGATTTGCGATCTGTCAGACGATTTTTTTCGTTAGGGGAGACAATCGCCATGTTGTAAGGCATATGCAGTTAGCTCCCTTAAAACAGTAACCCTACAGAGCCTCGAGACAGAGCGAGGGCCTTACCCCACACTAATCAAGGTACAAATAAATAAAAGCAATGTGATTCTTTTACATCATATACATTTAGACCATTATAATTATTGGCATACAGAGAAATCTTCAGAAATTCCGTGAATCATGTTAAGCTGTCTGTTTTTGTGTTTTCAGCATCCGATATGCAAAACCATATCTTTATTATTATTTTTCTGAGAAAAAGAGTGACACGTGGTAGATTAGCGATAGGACCTATAGCTAAATGTGCTTAAAAAATAAATATAAATAAATATATTTATAAAATTAAAAGGACTGGCATTTCATGTGAATCGTCTGCTATGTCAATCTTTTTTTCTCTGAAAAATAATAGTTTAAAATATGTACGAAATAGTCGTCTGATGCAGTCGGAAATGGCTAAACTATTTGTAAACAGTGGGGACCCTGATCAGACGCCTCTCTCTCTCTGAATTAGGTAACGGAAACTTAAATTCATTTCACTTGTATGTTTTTTTTTTTTTTTTTTTTTTTTTTTTTGTTATTTGTTGTTTTTTTATTTCTTCAAATATGCAAGTAAGCGACCGACGACGATTCTCAGTGAATCACTGCACATACTATATATTATGAACGCTCTAAACTATTCTGAGCAGCAGCAGGACCAGACAGCACAAATGCACACACTTATATAAATAGGTGTATTTGTGTAAGTGGGTGACGAAAAATTCTGCGGCTACATGTTCCAACGACCAACTCTGAGACTGATTTGTGTTCAGCCGCGAGTATTAAAGGGTATCCGAACAAACACCTGCTAACCAAAATGCGCAAGACTGGCCGCGCATTTGGTCCAATGCCTCGGATGATTATAACTGGCCGAATTTTAGTTCTGGGCGAATTAGGGGTGGTGTTCACTGAGTCTTCCCATATTTGTTTTCATGTGACAAGCACTTTTAACCAGACTGGCCCAATTTTTTTTTCCATGTCATTTTAACAACAGAAAAAAAAACCTTTAAACCATCTGTTTTTTTTTCTTTTCTTTTCTTTTTTTTTTTTTTTTTTTTTTGCTGCAAAGAAAAAAATTTGAACCCCTGAAGCGCTGCTGAAAATTCTAGAGCAGAAGCTGATCTGTTTTTAGTATTTTACAGCGAAAACAAGGCTGAGATTTTCACGTGAATCGTCTGCCCAGCAGACGGTTCACTTTTAATGTCATGCCTTATTTACACTGGAAAATAATAAGAAAAAAAATGAATATGCCGTCTGCTGAATGTGCTAAGCGCTTCCAGGGTTAAGGGAGACCTTAAGGAGTACGGATACATCTCATTTGACATGGTAGACAGACACGGACCAGCTGGAATATATCTACACTGCTCGGAGGCTTGGGCGGTTGATGGTGGACCAGTGTTAGGGCTGTCGATATATATCACCACTTAACAATGATTTGGTGTCTTATGTCTCTTTCAACATAAATTATTAAAGTCATTTCGAAATGATAGAATGCGGAGTCTGATCAGGGTCTTCACTGTTCACAAAAATAAGTTAGCCATTATTCTCCAGGAATGTCTAAATCTCATAGCCGGATGTACCTAAAATTGACGGACCAGAATCTTAAGTTTGCAAACTCTCTCTCTCTCTCTCTCTCTGTCTCTCTCTCTCTCTGTCTCTCTCTCTGTCTGTCTGTCTCTCTCTCTCTCTCTCTCTCTCTCTCTCTGGAATGCTCCTTTTTCACCCTCATGCATCATGCAAATATGGTGTTTTCTTCTTTTGAGCTAGAAGTTGTTACCACCGACTTTATTGAAAAGAATGTTATCGCACCGGCGGGAATCGAACTCGAGACCTGATCGCGGATTCGATCCCTACCAAGGCTGCACTATTCTTCTGTTGCGGTTTATCATGAAATACATGTATTTGCTATGGCCGTACGCTCCTCCCATTGCTTCAAGATTGGAAGTTACAAGTTTCTGACGAAGGATGTTCAGTGGTTAACCGCTTTTGCATAAGCATCTACTGGCGTGGTTCATAAAAATGCAGTCCGTAAAGCAGTTGCAGTTAGCCCCCTTTCAAACAGTCAAATGCAGTTAGCTCCCTTCAAACTGTAAAACTTACAGAGTGAGGACCTTACCCCGCATTTATCCGGGTGCAAGTAAATATTATTGTATGTTTTTCTCGTACAGTATACATTTAGAACATTATACTTATTGGCTTACAGAGCAATCATCAGAACTTTCGTTTTCGTGTAAAGTGTTCTGTTTTAGTGTCTGCAATATTCGATGTACAGAACACCGTAATGTATTTAACAAGTAAATTGTCTTGCTCACGCCACAATACTTGGTGCACGCGGATCAAACCCGCAACTTCTGGATTACCACTCTCTAGACTAATTCAGCAGACGACAAATTCTTTAATTTTTTTTTTTTTTTTTTTTTCCCCGGAAAATAGGAAAACTGGATATGTCATTCCGTGCCATGTAGACAATTTGCATGAAATGCCAAATCTGTTTCCTTGGAAAATTGAGAAAAATGTCATCTGTTGAATATTTTACCGTCAAGATTTGCACAAACAATTCGCATATGAGTGTGCATAACAAAACCTACAAAAACTGGTACGATGAGACGGATCAGCCTGCACATCAGTAGTCTGATCAGAGCCTTTACTAATCGCATTTGACTCCTATAATCTCCGGGTTTACCAATACGTCCTGTTCGACGAGCGAAGACTCGGGTCAGTCTGCGCAGCTGCACACTCTGATCAGAGCATTCGCTGATCGTATCTACCATGTTTTCGGACGCCGAATTTCCGAGCGAATTTCGTCACTGATATCACTGGCACGCCGTTAAAAAACTGTAGCATATAATACTCAGTTGTGGGTATATTCCGTGATTGTGTTGAGGTTTAACGACACGTGAACCCTTGTGAGTCATTTTGTATCGTCTCCCAGAGAAAGGCAGAAAAGAGATAGAAGAGATAGCAGAGGAGATGAAAGAAAGGGACAGGGAAGAGAACAAGAATGAAAGTGAAGAAACAGAAGAAATACTCCCTCTCTATATATGCCGTTAAAGAGATATAGACAGATAGATAATGTTTAATGTTTATTACTTTCTTTTGAAAAGCGATAAGCGGTGGCAAGCATAATGGTAGCGCTTAATACGCGAGAAAGCAGCCTGCGCATCAAAACGGCTATTCATGTCGGGTAAAGACTGTTTCTAAGTCCCACAGGAGCTCTTTAGTAGTCCCTTTTTAGATTCTAATTGGTCCGTTCAGCTACGCCCCCGAGCGACAACACGCAATTCTTGGACATTCGCATTTCCAGTACAGAGTAATAAAATATAAATGAAGATACACAAAAATGATATAGTCAAAAGGTATCATTTCCATTACCCAGCATGAAGAAACCCCGTGCGTCACGTGAAATCATGGCGGGAAACCGCTAAGAGAGAAAATCAAACTTTTGTTAGACAAATTATAGAGCCTTTTCTCGTCAGAAATGCATACCAAACTGACACATATTAAAAATAGAACCTAGGAATTGAGACAGATAGGCCTATGCAAACAGTGTAGATCCAAATCTGACGCCATAGAAAGCGGCGCCTGATCAGGGTCTTCACGTTTTGCCATACATACAGCAGTATTTTGAAATATTCAGATGATGTTTATACGGACCAATAATATTCCGTTGAAGTTCATCCAGAAACAAAAACGACTAAACGTATTTGTGTAGTTTCTAAATCAATGGAGAGCGGCCATCTTTCCCCACGAAAAAAAAAATCTTTCTTGGCTGAAAAGAAGTTTTGCGGGGAAGTTATAGTATCATGTGTCGAAACATCAGTTCGTGCGCGGAAACCTCGCGCTACGCTAAAAAAATCTCGCGCATGCAAGAAAAAACTTCGCGCAAAATTCACGCAAAATCCGCGCGAAATTCGCGCAAAATTCACGCAAAAACTACATAATAGAAACGCGGAAAATTAAAAAAGTTCATGCGCGATGCGAGAACGGTCGAACTTCCGCGGAGACTGTACTGTATATAGTAAAACTGGGGTTTACAGGGGTATACATTATTTTTCTTATTTTTGCTCAAAAACATAGATTGTGGGTACTCGTTAGAACCGCCTCGCCAAGGCGGTTCTAACGAGTACCCACAATCTATGTTTTAAGCAGAAATGCGAAAAATATCAAAGATTTTTATCTGAAAATTTTTAGTTTTGGGGATGAAATTTTCTATATATTTGAATAGGCGTGTTTTCGTAATGTTTACCCTTAGCATTTGGACAGGCAAGCCTGAGCAAACACAATTGACTTGATTAGGCAGTTCTAATGAGTATACACAACATACATTTTCATGATGAAATAAGTTATTCTCTAAAATATCCCTAAATATTTGTTTTCTTGAGCTATGAGAAGAATCTTTTTTCCTAGGGACTCGAAAATCAGTTGGAATCAGCCATGGTAAACAAGCCATTAATGTTTGAGTCATTTGAGTTTTACTGTGTTATTACACCACGACCTCTTTATAACACTGTTGTTGGGGTCCATAGCATAAACCGTGTTAGTTTAACAACCGTGTTATATCCAAACAAAAATGTAAAGATTATATTGAAAAATGACCATTTATGGTCATTTTTCAATATAATCTATACATTTTTGGGATCCATCTTTGAACCGTCTTATATCCAAAACCGTGTTATAAGGAACCATGTTATAAAGAGGTTGAAGTGTAATATTATTTTCCCCAGACATCTCCAACTTTGGCCAGTAATATTTACTGCCTAGCCAGATATACAGATGTACAAGACAAGCTTTATGAAGAAGTGAAAAGAGTGGTACCCCCTACTGGCCCCATTACTCCCGAAATGATCAACAGCATGCCCTATCTTAAAGCATTTGTGAAAGAGACATTCCGGTAAGTATTTCACAGGTACACTTATTGGAGAAGTTCTTAAGTAGAAGTGTCAGGAGATAAGTCTGAAATACTTTTTCTTATTTCTCTTTTAAAAAACCTTTTGTTGTACTACAAAGAAGACGTTTGCAGGCTTTGATTGGATAACAAGCCATAGGTTTATCCTATGTAGTTGTCTCCATTTTTTAAATGACCGCCATTCTTTAGCTCATCTGAACAGATTAGGCTCATAGTTGAGCTTATAGTATAGGCATGTATCTGTCATCTGGCCGACTATCATCCGTCAACATTTTCAAACGACTTCTTCTCTGAAGTCACGAAGCGGATTCTTACCATATTTCACATATAGCATCAATAAGCAAGAGGAACAAATAATTGTGCTTTTTGTTTCAATTGGATAAGAACTCTGGTTGCTTTGGTAACTTATAATTGCCATTTACTTATAATGGGAAAAGTAGAACTTGTCATTTATTGCTGTCTCACTGCAGATATTTTTACAAAAGTTTTTCAGAAATGTTCCCTGAGTAGTCCTCTACATTACACAACAACTTTGTCCAAACCACTGAATTCGATTTGTTGCCATGGCAACAAAAATATTAAATTTGCCAAAAATATTAAAAAATCTACTCCTCAGAAGCCATAAGGAGGATAAAGCTGAAAATTTACAGAAATGTTCATAACATTTCCCTCTACTAAAAACTTGTTTTTTATTGTCGTTGCTCTTGTGTTTTTGTGGCTATGACAACTTAAAATTTCCATAAGTTTATAATAGGAAAAGTGAAAGTTGGTATTTGTGCATGGGTTTTTCAAAAACTCCGTCCTTTAAAATAGCAATGTCTGGGCAGGAGGGTGGGCGGGTGCCGGGCTAGTCCCAGGTTTACCTTTTTGGTTAACCCTTTTTCAAAGTTATATGTTACCTTTATTCTTCAGTGGATTGCTTTCATTTTTGGTAGGGATGAGGAGGAGGACCAGTAGGAGTGTCACATGCAAGAGAGACAACTCTCACTTTCTTCTTTATGTACTTATCTCTTCTGATGTCCGAGGTTTACCTTTTGGTCAATCTTTTTTCAAAGTTATGTGTTACCTTTATTCGACAGTGGATTGCTTTCATAGTAGGCATGTCCCGTGCAAGAGAGACAACTCTCACTTTCTTTGTCATGTACTTATCTCCCCTGAAGTCGAAATCTTGTGCAGGCCATAACTCCCATACTGTTTGAGATAATTTGATAATATTTGGTTGCCACATATATGAGGTCAAGTAGGAGTGTCACATGCAAGAAGGACAACTCTTGCTTTGTTCTTTTTTCAAGTTGTCTCTCTTGAAAGAATTTTCAAGCCAAATTTTTATGCACTCCATAACTTCTAAATGGTTAGAAATATTTTGATAATATTTGGTAGAGACATAGATAAGGACCAGTAGGCATGTGGCCTGCAAGAGAGACAACTCTCACTTTCTTCATTATGTACTATCTCTCCTGAAACTGAAATCTTGTGCAGGCCATAAATCCCATACTGTTTGAGATAATTTGATAATATTTGGTGGGGACATATATCAGGTCAAGTAGGAGTGTCACATTCAAGAAGGACAATTGCTTTGTTCTTTTTTCTAGTTATCTCCCCTGAACAAATCGCTAAGCCAAATTCTTGTGCACTTCATAACTTCTGAATGGTTAGAAATATTTTAATAATATTTGGAAGAGGCATAGTAGGCGTGTGCGTGCAAGAAAATCAACTCTGACTTTCTTTGTTATGTACTGATCTCCCCTGAAGCCGAAAGCTTGTGCAGTCAAAATTGATTTTTGGACATTTTTTTTCGTTTTTTTTATTTTTTTTATCGCACCTGCTTGTAGCAGGGTGCGATATAGGCGTCCGATTTTCCGTCCGTCCGTCCGTCAGTCCGTCCGTCAGTCCGTCCATCAGTCCATCCGTCCGTCTGTCAACATTTATGTCGACGTTCGACATTTATGTCAAAGTTAGTATTCTAATCAACTACAAGACTAAACAACCATCAAACCTTGCATGAAACATCTCCCTGACCTCCTGACTTTGCAACATAGGCATCCGCTTTTCCGTTTGTCTGTCCATTCGTCCGTCCGTCTGTCAACATTTATGTCGACATTCGACATTTATGTCAAAGTTAGTATTTTAATCAACTACAAGACTAAACAACCATCAAACCTTGCATGAAACATCTCCCTGACCTCCTGACTTTGCGACATAGGTGCCCACTTTTCCATTCGTCTGTCTGTTCGTCTGTCTGTCCGTCCGTCCGTCTCTTAACAGTTCTGTTATGTCGAAGTTCGACATTTATGTCAAAGTTAGTATTCTAATCAACTACAAGACTAAACAACCATCAAACCTTGTATGAAATATCTCCCTGACCTCCTGACTTTGCGACATAGGTGCCCGCTTTTCCATTCGTCTGTCCGTTTGTCCGTCCGTCTGTCTCTTAACAGTTCTGTTATGTCGAAGTTCGACATTTACGTCAAAGTTAGTATTCTAATCAACTACAATTCTACAACAACCATCATACCTTGCATGACACATCTCCCTGACCTCCTGACTTGGCAGATATGTTGACCCAGTGACCTTGACCTATATTTTGCGCTCCATTGACTTTGACACAATTTACGTTGACGTTCCAGATCTTCTCAACTATAAGGCGTACAACTACCAAACCTTGCATAGTGCTTCTCCTAGAGGTACAGACTTGGCAGGTACCTTGACCCGGTGACCTTGACCTATATTTTGCGCTCGAGTGACTGACATATTTTGCGTCGACATTCAATATCTCCTCAACTATAAGGCCTACAACCATCAAACCTTGCAAAGTGCTTCTCCTCAATGTACTGACTTAGCAGATACCTTGACCTGGTGACCTTGACCTATATTTTGGCTGCAGTGACTTTAACATAATTTACGTCAACGTTCCAGATCTCCTCAAGTGTAAGACATCTAGCTACCAAACCTTGCATAGTGCTTCTCCAATATGTACTGACTTGGCAGGTATCTTGACCCGGTGACCTTGACCTATATTTTGCGCTCCAGTGCCTTTTACACATTTTACGTCAACGTTCAATATCTCCTCAACTATAAGGCCTACAACCATCAAACCTTGCGTAGTGCTTCTCCTCAATATACAGACTCTGCAGGTACCTTGACTGGGTGACCTTGACCTATATTTCACGCTCCATTGACTTTTACACCGTGTACGTCACCCTTCCATATGTCCTCAACTGTAAGGCCTTCAACCACCAAACCTTATATAGCACTTCTTCTCGATGTACTGACTCGACAGGTACCTTGACCTGGTGACCTTTACCTATAATGTGCTCTCCAGTGACTTTGACACATTTTATATTGATGTTCGGTATCTCCTCAAATATAAGACCTACAACCACTAAACCTTGCATAGTGCTTCATCTCATTGCACTGGCTTGGCAGGTACCTTGACCCAGTGACCTTGACCTATATTTGACAAATTTTACGTTGATGTTTGATAACTCCTCAACTATAAGGCCTACAATCACCATACCTTGCATTGTGCTTCTCCTTGATGTACTGAATTAGCAGGTACCTTGACCCGTGACCTTGACCTAAATTTCATGCTCCAGTGACTTTTACACATTTTACGTCAATGTTCCATTATCATTGGGCTGTATGATACGAAAAGTCAGTGCTGAAGATATAGCCATTAGAGGGAATAGGACTGGCCTGGAATATATGTGCCCCACTTGGCACTTTGTCTACATTTTTTTCAACCCAGTTTTCCAAGTAAGCACTGCTAAGAATGAAATAAACTTATTTAATAACCACATTCTGATTGTGGCTCCTGTGACTTTTGCGCCAGCAGTTGCGATGACGCCTTCCGCGGAATTCTTGTTTAAATATGTCTTTAAAATAGCAATGTCCTGGCGGGCTGGAGTCGTTAGGCGGTATTTAAGTTTTATCTTTTAGTTAACCTTTTGAAAAACCTGTCCATAATGCCGTTAGGCATTTTTCTTGTTAGCTCATCTGAGCACGAAGTGCTCATGGTGAGCTATTGTGGTCAGTCAATGTCCGTCGTGCGTCGTCCCTCATGCGGCGTCAACAATTGCTTTAAAAGCCTTCTCCTCCTACACCCCTAGGCCAATTGACTCGATACTTGATAGGAAGCATCAGGGTGACTTGTAGATCAAAAAAAGCTAAAATCGTGCTGATCGGAAATCCAAGATGGCCGCCATCTTGAAAATCTATTTTTCACTTCTTCTCCTGAACTAAAAGGTCATTTGAATGTAAACTTGCTAGGAAGCATCAGGGTGACTTGTAGATCAAAACTAGCTAAAATCATGCCGATCGGAAATCCAAGATGGCCGCCATAGCCGCCATCTTGAAAATCTATTTTTCGCTTCTTCTCCTGAACTGAAAGGCCAATTGACTCCAAAGTTGCTAGGAAGCATCGGGGGGGTGTCTTGTAGATCAAAAATTGTTAAAATCGTGCTGATCGGAAATCTAAGATGGCCACCATGGCTGCCATCTTGAAAATCTGTTTTTCGCTTCTTCTCCTGAACGGAAAGGCCAATTGACTCCAAACTTGCTAGGAAGCATCGGGGTGACTTGAAGATCAAAAGTAGCTAAAATCATGCTGATCGTAAAACCAGGATGGGCGCCATGGCAACCATCTTGAAAATCTATTTTTCGCTTCTTCTCCTGAACCGAAAGGCCAGTTGACTTGAAACTTGGTAGGAAGCATTTGGGTGACTTGTAGATCAAAAATAGCTAAAATCATGCCGATCATAAATCCAAGATGGCCGCCATGGTAGCCATCTTGAAAATCTATGTTTTGCTTCTTCTCCTAAACCCAAAAGTCACTTGACTCAAAACTTAGTAGGAAGCATCAGGGTGACTTGTAGATCAGATATAGCTAAAATCATTCTGATCCAAAATCCCAGATGGCCACCATGGCCACCATCTTGAAAATCTATATTTAGCTTCTTCTCCTACACTGAAAGGCCAACTGACTCCAAACTTTGTAGGAGACATTGGGGTGACTTGTAGATCAAAATTAGCTAAAATTGTGCCAATCGGATATCCAAGGTGGCCGCCATGGCAGCCATCTTGAAAATCTATTTTTCGCTTCTTCTCCTGAACCGAAAGGCCAGTTGACTCGAAACTTGGTAGGAAGCATTGGGGTGACTCGTAGGTCAAAAATAGCTAAAATCGTGCCGATCGTAAATCCAAGCTGGCCGCCATTTAGAGTTTGTTCAAATGATCACGCTCCATTGACTGGCATGCCTTATATATATTTTTCTTCAAAATTAAGAACTGCTTAAATGATGATCTTTTCATTAGTTGCAATGACAGGTTTGAAAAAATGTTGCATAACATCTGCATATCTGCAGTGGCAATGTCACTCAGGTGAGCGACCCGTGGCCTGTGAGCCTCTTGTTTTCTATCTCATTGGAGATATTTTGACAAATGTTTTACAGAAATGTTCCTTGAATAGCCCCTATGTAGCATATAAATTTTGACCAAACTGCTGATTTTGATTGGTTGCAATGGTAACTGAAACATCTTGCAAAAAATATTTAAAAAAAAAATCTTCTCAGAAGCCATAAAGGGGGTGAAGCTGAATCTTTCAAGAAATGTTCATTATGTTTTTTGTTGCCATTGCTTGTGTGCTTTTGTCACTATGGCAACTTAGTTTCCATAGACATATAATTGGAAAAGTGAAAGGGCCATTTTAGCTCACCTGAGCACTAGGGGAACTTATAGGATGGTAGGCCATCTGTCGTCTGTCCATGGTCTGTCCGTTCACACCTTTGACCAGTTATATCTCGACAGTCTGCAGGCTGCTGTCAGTCATTTCTCATCTGTAGCATGCCTCTGGTGGGGCATCTATGACATAAGCTTTTCATTGCACTCCAATGAAAACCTTGGTTGCTATGCCAGTATGGCAACCACAAGGGTCCATAGACTTACAATGGAAAAATGCTTGTCATCACCAGAACTTCAGTTTTGATCAGATTTTGTTCCTGAAACTAGCAGATATGGTGGACATGGATGAAATCTCGAATGAGTTTGAAAACTGGCCAGAGTGGATCATTATCATCAGAGTTACACATTCCCTTGATTGCCAAAAAAGGCTCTGTTTGACTTTAGCTTAACTCATTCAGTTTTAATTGGATCTTCCTTAAACTTACAGGTAAGGTGGAGATGGATAAACTCTCACATGAATTCAAACTGACCTCATCGGATCATTCATCTTAGAGTTTCATCCCCTTGATTGCTTAAAAAGCCTCCGTTTGACTTTGTCATCAGCATAACTTGCTCAGTTTTGATCAGATGTTCCTGAAACTTGCGGATAAGGTGGACATGGATGGAATCTCAGATGAGTTTGAAACCTGGCCAGATCACATCATTTTGTCTCGAGTGATGTCCCCTTGATTGTTGAAAAAGCCTATATTTGACTTTATCATCAGCATAACTCATTCAGTTTTGATTGGCTTATCCTGGAACTTGTGGATAAGGTAGACATGGATGAAATCTTGGACCAGTTGGAAAACTGTCAGAATCAGTTTATTTATTTTAAAGTTACGTCCCCTTGATTTCTGAAAATGCCTTGTTTCAACCTTGTTATCAGCATAAGTCCATCAGTTTTATCAGCTCTTCCTGAATCTTACATATAAGATCAGGTTGAAACTTTTATGGACAGTTAGACCATGAGATGATACAAACTAGATTGTTTTGAGGTTAGAGTACACCAAAGTTTGATAGAGTTATCACTGTTTATTAAAGATTTTTCTAGACATGTCTTCATTTCCAGATAACTCCTCCTACAGTTTTCATTGATTGAGCCTTCTGAGGTTGAAACTTTGTTGACAGATTATGAGGTGATACATAGCATATTGTTTCAAGGTTGCAGTACACCAAATTTTGATAGAGGCATTACTTTTTAAAAATTGTTCAGATATGGCTCATTTCCGGTGAACTCCTCCTTAGGTTTGGGTTGAAACTTAGTGGACAGTTAGACCATGAGGTGGTATAGGGCTTATTATTTTGAGGTTACAATACACCAAGGTTTGATCGAGTTATCACTATTTTGTTTTTTTAAGATTTTTCAGCCATGACTTGGTTTCGGGATAACTCTTCCTACAGTTTGGTAGTAAGTACACCAAATTTTACAGAACACCAAATTTTGATAGAGTTATGACTCTTTAAAGATAGTTGACACACAACTTCATTTTTGGCCAACTCTTGTTACAGTTTTCATCTATCTATCTATTGGATAGTAAGACCATGAGGTAGAGCAGCATGTATTTTTTGAGGTTACCGTACACCTGACATTAAGAATGCTATAACCCTTTAAAGATTTCGAAAAAGTTTGAAAACCTGCACAATCTGATACATGGATTTATGTCCCTTGATTGCTAATGATGCATATAATTAAACTTGTTTGCTGCATAGCTCCATCAGTTTTAATTTGATTTTTCTTATGGGACCAGAGCTTATTTTCCCTATATGACTTTATAGAAAACTTTAAAAATCTTCTTGTCAGAAACCACTGGATTGATTTCAATATAATTTATCAGAAGTGTTTCTTGGTGACCCTCTACCAAGGTTACTCAAGCCATGATGATTTGTTGAAAATATGGCCACTAGGGTACGGGCCTTACTATCCCTATATATTTATTTATAGAAAATTTTAAAAATCATCTTGTCAGAAACCTCTGGACTGACTTCAATATGATTTGGCAATGCTCCTTTGGTGACCCTCTATCAAGCTTATTCAAGCCATCATGGTTTGTCAAAAACTATTGCTGCCAGTGTTCGGGGATTATTTTCCCTGTATATCTATATAGAAAACTTTAAATCTTCTTATCAGAGACCACTGGAACAATTCCAGTATAATTTGGCAGAAATGTTTCTTTGGTGACCAAGATTCTTCAATCCATCATGATTCTTCAAGAAACATGGCCACCAGGGGACAGGGCATATTTTCTGTATATATCTATATAGAAATTCTGAAGATCGGATAAAAAAAAAAATGAGGCACTGCTTGCCATGGACAGCATTGCTACTCCAATTTATAGGACCATCATGTCACTCTTGAACATAAAATTTATACAAAAATCTTAAAAAAAATGAACTTGGGTGAAAGTATAATAGTAAGTATGCAAATCTGTTTGCTCAGGTGAGTATTATAGGACCATCATGGTCTTGTTTTATTTTTCACCACATCAATTAATATCTGAAGCAAAAGCTCACATTTTCAGCTTTATTTTAGTCTATTTTCAATTTATTTAACTTACACAAGCGTTATCTGTCTGTTTGTGCTCCAGAAGGAAACCTGAACTGCCTCACAAATTTCCTAAGAGATTTTAGTTCATCTTTTCAGCCAGCATTCTCCTTACTTATGCCTTTGCACTGCTGCAGAAGCCTTGGAAAGGTGACCTAATTATTGTTGTTTCATGATTTTAATATCATTTTAACCCATTGTAGCCTGGATACCCCTAAAAGGATAATTGGCAAACAGTGCAGACCCAGATCAGATGCCACAGAACATGGCATCTGATCAGGGCCTCCACTGTTTGCAAATAGTACAATCATTTTTCTCCAGGAAAATCTAAATCACATAGCCTGACAAACCTAAAATCAAAATTAGAAGCTTCCAATTTATAATGTGGAAGAGTTCATTCAGTCTACAATGCATGGTATTTAATGCCATTGGGGCTGCACCATGTGAAAACTTTTCTTCAGGCATGTGTGAACAGTGAAGGCCCAGTTCAGCCTGCACATATGCCCAGTCTGATCTGGCCCAGTCATTCAAAACTAATGTCGTTAGTTAACATACCGTTAAAACTTCAATCATTAAATATGGCATATATGCTAATATTTTTGCTGAAAGAATGTGAGTAGCTTTTGCATTTGCAAAAGCTACTCACATTTTTCAGCAAAAATACTTGTGAATTGGACATTGTACTTATTAGAACAGTTGACATTTTGACCACTAATTAGCTTATTAAGCTATCAATGCTTTGAACAACTGGGGCAAGGTCTGTCTGACTGTCTGCAAACAGAATTATTGGATACTACAGAATGTCTGAATGGAGAGCAAAGGCCCAGATGATAGTTTGTGCATGCGCGGGCTGACCTGAATCTGTGCATGTTCAAAGGAACTTTTTTGTTTTACGCAGCCCATTTATAAATAACAGTTGGTAACATTGTGACAAGTAACATGAAAACTCTCAATAAAAGCTTTGTTGTATAACAAATTTGGGTGAACATAATTCTCAGGCAGGTAGTATGACTCGTGTCCCCTGTCAAGAATCCAAATAACTGATAATGTCTTAGCTTGACATTGCCAATGTATCGTGTGCTGAATGTAATTGATGACTAGCATAGCTCCAGATGACACATTTCTCTATCAGAAAATATTAATATTTTTCTTATCTCTCAATGAAAATATGGGCCTGCACACAAAAAGGGACCTTATGGTTTTCCGGTTTGTTCTTCTTCAAATGTGCATGCACGGTCCCCTATTTGGTCTACAGACGTGTTTTTTTGCCTGAAGCTTCCTCAAGGTCTCTACAACATGTCTGCAAACAGCAAAGACTCAGGTGAGTGGGCTTATGCGCAGGCATACCTGAGCCTTTGCATGTGCTGGCTCATATATGTTGAGGGACTCATTAGATACACCTGTTGAAGATGCTTCCAGTGAGCACTGACAACATATGTTTTCTTAGAGAAATAAGAAAAAAAAATTATTTTGATACCTGTCTTATCTGGAGAGCATGAAGTGCCCATCTTTTATTGCAGATTCTTCCCAATAGGGCTAGAGCTTACTAGGATACCACAACAGAATCTTGTAATTGGCGGCTACCAAATACCAGCTGGGGTAAGTCTTTGCAGCATGCTGGGAGAACCTAGTTGTGCAACTAATAGGGGTATTGAGATAAATATATTTACATTTCTCATTGGGAATTGTTTTTGGTTGACATTCGTCAAAATGGTACAATATAAGCATCTGGTTTTCCATTGGCCTTTCTTGTACAGTAAAATCCCGCGATTAAGACCACTTGAAATTAAGACTACCCTGCTATGAATAGCAGCTTGTACCAGTCCCAAAGTGGTTTCTTTCTTACTATTTTTATACTCAATATTAAGACCACCCAATTATAAGACCATTTTCAGGCAGTCCCAAGGGTTGTCCTAATAGTGAAATTTTACTTAAAATGGTTTTAAAACCCTTTATTTGTACAGTCAACCCTCTTTATACCGACACTCGATACATCGACAAAATTTGTTATAATGACAATTTGAATACCACAAAACTTCCGCTCAATAGGTGACAGTTAATGAGAAATTATGCAAGGATATTGCATTAAAACTTCAAGTAACATATGTTTTGGATATTTGTTAGAATTGCCTCAATGAGGCAATTCTAACAAATATCCAAAACAATGTTATATGACAAAATAAGTATAAAACTACACCTTTCTTACATATCATTCTGTCCATTAAGGATTCTTTACAACAGCAAATTCATTTTAATGCCAGCATCTTTGGGAATGAGGATTCACTATACTGTGCATTAAAAAGAATACTGTATTTACCCTATGAATTTGGACACCTGAACTCTTCACCATATTTGTCCTGAATAGACCCCAATGCTATATTTTGCAGTATCTGATCTGGATCTCACTATTTGCTCAAGCCTGTGTATCCATATACAGTACAATTCCGCTATTTAGACCACCTTTGGTACTGCCTAAAAGTGGTCTTATTAGCGGGACAGTCTTAATACTGAATGTAGAACATAGTATTTATTCAACCAAAAAGGACTGATATTTTTCTTATTTCTCCACAAAAAAATATGTTGTGGTACTAATTACCACCTCACCGAGACTCTTCTTATGAGTACCACAACGTATTTTTTGTGGAGAAATAAGAAAATATTATGCAGATACCCCCTCTTATCTGGAGCTATTTAGAATAATAAGAAAACCCCATTTTGGATTGGCAATAGCTGGTCTTAATAGCGGAGTGGTCTTGATAGAGGAATATTACTGTACTTAGGGTAAATATGATAGTAATGATGGCAGCTATGTAGAAATGTTATCATTCTGATTGTGCCGAGTACCGTAGTGCAGTCAGTAGCCTGCCTGACTGCAGATCTGGGACTGCCTAATAATTTTTGTGGAGATTTATCAAGAAATAATTTCTGTGGTCATTTTCCCCCTTCAACTTATCTTAGAAGGGAAATTGTCAGTTATCATGATCAATTGCATGTACTAGCAAAAGTATGTGCACAAAGTCACGGGCCCAGTTGTTCAAAGTGTCGTTGCTTAACGAGCTCGTTAAGGGTCATTTCATTAACTGTTTTAGCAGATTCACTATACAATATTCCGATATTTTTTGCTGAAAAAATGTGAGAAGCTTTTGCTCTGCAAAAGCTACTCACATTTTTTTAGCAAAAAATTTCAGCATATTTGTGTATCACTCGATGTAAATTTTAATGAATCGTTAACTAACGACATCATTAGTTTTGAACAACTGGGCCCTGGTTAACTGCTTTGGGACTATACCTGTCCAGGAATGGGGTGAGTAGGTTAACTGACTGGCTCAACATGACCTTAACACTTACCACATTATGGGCAAATTCAGCAGACAACAAACTGATGATATTTTTCTTATTTTTGTGCTCCCCAAAGGGAGAGCATATAGTCGCTGCTTTTTCGTCCATCTGACCGTCCGTCCATCTGTCCATCACGCTTTTGTCCGGAGCATATCTCTAAAAGTATTGAAGATAATTCAGTGAAACTTGATACACTGATAGAGGGCCATGAGGGGAATTGCAGAATGCAAGAACCATAACCCTGTCACCAGTATTTATGGAGTTACTTCCCTTCTAAATTTTTTTTAATAAAAAGCTTGTCCGGAGCATATCTCTGAAAGTATAGAAGGGAATTAAATGAAACTTGATACATTGATAGATGGCCATCAGAGGAAGTGCAGAGTGCAGGCAAAGGTCCTGAGCATCTGTTTGTCCGGCCATCTATCCGTCTGGAGTTATCTCCCTACTTATAATCTGGATGCATGCCTGATTTTTTTTCATGATTTTTACATTCTTTGTTGAAAATCACTTACTAGGGAACACAAAACTGAGTTTCTTTGTCTTGTGGTTTAAATGTTACAGGCCTTGCAGGCAAGAGGTCTTATATTTCTCCTTATTTTTTGGATTCTTTTTTGAAAATCACTTACTAGGGAACACAAGACTGAGTTTCTTAGTCTTATGGTTTGTTACAGGCCTTGCAGGTAAAGGGCCTTATATTTCTCCTTATTTTTGGATTCTTTGTTGAAAATCACTTACTAGGGAACACAAAACTGAGTTTCTTCCGTCTTATGGTTTAAGTGTTACAGGCCTTGCAGGCAAAGGGCCTTATATTTCTCATTATTTTTGGATTCTTTGTTGAAAATTACTTAATAGAGAACACAAAATTGAGTTTCTTAGTCTCATGGTTTAAGAGTTACTAACATTGCAGGCAAAGGGCCTTATATTTCTCATTATTTTTGGATTCTTTGTTAACTAGAAATGTGTCCCAAAGTACACAGGTGCCCCTGCATTGATATAAGCTAATTTGGCAAGGTTTGCACAGTTTTATAGAGGTACCCAAAGTGGGGGCATCCATGTATTGGACACATTTCTATTTTTTTTCTTTTTTTTTGTACGTTTTACAGGCTTTCAAATGGATCTCTAATCATTTGTCATTGGGCTTTCTGATGCCCAGGCCACCAGCGCTTACAACACTTTGATTGCAATAATAAGCTTGTCCTTAGCATATCTCTTAAAGTATTTTGCTCTTTCACTAGCATAACCCTCCCACTCCTGCTCATCTTCGGGGAGCATCCTTTGGTTTCACTGATTCTCTTGTTCCTAGAAAATAGAATCTGACACTTCATGCAAATTGTCTCTTAAGGAGACAGTTTGCATGAAGTGTCAGGTCCTATTTTCTAGGAAAAATTAAGAAATTATTTCAAAATGTCTGCTGAAACTTTTACTCAATATGCAAAGTGTTAACAGTATTGACTGAGGTGTAAAAACTCCAGATCAAATCAAAAACAAATTTATTCAGATTGTCTCTTAAAATTTGAATGAAATTACAATAGAGTCGGATATGAATGAGCCTTTGTTTTCAAATTTAAGTCTTATTTTCATGGTAATATATTTTAAATGCTGTCTCTTAGTTCTTGCCTATAATCGTGTAAAAGGTAAATGCATACCAAGCTTTATTTTAACCTTGGCCCTGCTGAACCCGGATAAGCCCTGCTTTTGTAAACAGTGTAGATCCAGATCAGTTGGATTCTGAAGAAGCCAACTGATTTGGATCTGCACTGTTCATTTAATATGTGAATTTATATCAACATCCTAGATCAAGCAATCTGATTGGCTGACAGATGTGGGCATGGCATCTTCATTTATTCAGCATGACAATGGTAAAGAAGTGCTAATTGATTTTGTTTTGTTTCAGACACGTCTAGACTTAAATAACTTTGTAATGTTTCAAGATCCACAATATTTCAAGGAGCCAGAGAGATTTATGCCTGAGAGATGGTTAAGAGATGGTTCAGCCAAAGATATACACCCTTACATTCTCACACCATTTGGTCATGGACCAAGAATGTGTGCAGGTAAAGTTTAAGGTGGCAGGATATCCCTTCAAGAGAGATCAGTTTAACCTAAAATAGTTGCTTTGTAATCATGGAGAATCACAGTGACAATAGTTCAAGGCACCAGATTATAAGAATCTATCATGGGTGTGAGGGGTAGATAGAAAAATCTACTGTCTGGCATCACGAGGCTTGCGGATAATGAGAGTCGACTGCATTGTAAATTCATAATTTGCAGCCACATAATGCTATGCAGGTGTGCAGGCAAATCTGTGTTAGCACAATTAAAAGGCAAAACATTTTGCTAATAAATATAGTCGACTCTTGTTATCTCAATCTCACTTACGAGGGATGTTTGAAATGAATTGCTTATTGTCCTCTAGCTCGATATCCACGTGGGGCACGATAAAAACCAATACATGTACATACCTGTATAGGGCTATTCAATATCTACACAATGGTGTATAAATGTACATGTTAGACTAAGTGTAAGACATAAAATTTGCCATTTGAATACACGCAGTCATTGACCACTGCAGTAAAAATGGTTGGTAGAAGCGTCGACAAAAACGATGAAATACGGGCTTACATCAAAGCTCGCTCAAAACGTGGTTGTTCTTTGAAGAAGCTGATGACTGAAATTTCTACTGCTTTTGGACCTTCTTGTGTGTCTTATGACAGTTCAGCAGTGGAAAAAGAAATTTGTCTGGTGTAGAGTCCATCAAAAATGCACTGAAATCAGGTAGGCCAAAATCTGCATCTCGTAAAGGAATCATTTTCAAAATAAAGGAAATCATTGAAGGAGATGCCAGATTTACAGTTCATGATATTGCACGAAAGGTAGGCATATCACTATCAACAGTTCACTTTATTTTGAAGAAGCATTTGAAAGTCAGAAAGATTTCTGATAGGTGGGTGCCACATCTGTTGACTGACGAGAAAAAGAGGCAACGGGTTAAAGTGGCCAAAAAGCTGCTTCAAATGTTCCCAAAATATGACAAAAAGCAGTTTGCCAATGTCGTCATGTGATGAAACCTGGGTCCATTATTTTGAGCCCGTCAGAAAGGTAAGCAATAAGATCTGGGCCACTAAACACAGCAAATGCCCAATAATTGCCAAACGTTCTTTGAGTACAAAGAAGGTTTTGTATGCAATCTTCTTCTCTGGTGAAGGAGTCGCAATAAAAGTGCCAGTGAAAAAGGGGCAAAAGCATCACCGGACAGTACTACAAAGACGTAGTACTGAAGAAACTGAAAAAGTATTATCAGAAACAATGCCCTGCCACTGGTTTTAAACATGTCCGTCTTCTACATGACAATGCCCCAGCTCATACTTTTGAAGAAAGAAAAAGTAACTGTTTTGCCCCCCCCCCCCCCCCCCCGTATTCCCAGACCTTGCCCCATGTGATTTCTTTTTGTTTCCAAAATTGAAAGCATTCCTTGCTGGGCTGAAATACCAGTCCGCGTACTGTGACGCCTTCAAGAAGTGGATACATCGGCTGAAACTTTGCATTTCTAGCCACGGGGAGTACTTCGAGGGCATGAAATGAGTACTTTTAGCTAACTTGAAATTTGAAGTCTCCAGATAGAAATAAGCAATTCATTTGGAACATCCCTCGTATCTCAAATAACTGCTTATCTCAAAGTGAAAATCTGGTCCCTGTTTTAACATGGAAATCTATCAACAGGTAACAAAATATTGTGGAAAAGAGGAGAAATTGCTCTTCTCCTCTTTTCCACAATATTTTCAATATATCTCTAACATCAGGAGTCAAATTACATATTCATTTGCTAAATGTGGTTGTTCAATTTATTTTTTTCCTCAGTTCCTCAAATCTGATAATTGAAGATCTGGATATCTGGAGGTATTTCAGAGAGTCCCTTGGACTTTGAGATATTGAGAGTTCCTTGGACTTTGAGATAATGAGAGTCAACTGTAGATTACCAGAATTGTAAAATAACCATTTTTGCCATGCAAATGATTGTAACATTTGTGTAGCCTTACAGCAGACTGATATGTTAAAGAATCCATATTCCTCCAAGACAGATATTTTATTATCCAAGATAGGTTTAATAAATTGATATATGGTATTAATGCAATGACAATATGTGGCACCTGACAGCCTGTAAAATTTTAGTTAGTCCTTGGTTCTTGAACTGGATCAAAAATGAAACTATTTTTTAACGTATCTCTGAATTAATGTTGCCAACATTAATTCAGAAATATGATTAAAAAAAATCATTTCATTTTTGATTCAGTTTAAAACTGAGAGAATAACTGAAATTTTAAAGGCAGTCAGATGCCACATTTTATGATTGTATTAATACCAGTTATCAATTTATTAAACCTTTCTTGGATAAAAGAAAGTGTCTGTTTTGAGGAATATGGAGCCTTTAAAAGATATTTTGTAACATGTATGTGTTTTTGTTTGCAGGGAGAAGATTTGCAGAACAGGAGATGTATGTTGTCATTACAAAAATCCTACAAAATTTCAAACTGGAGTGGAAATGTCCAGATTTATCACAGAAGTTTCAAATCCTGATGGTTCCCGATGCCCCTCTTCATGTAACATTTAATGATAGATGATGTGGAGTACCATCTGTCTTCTTTCATAGGACCTGGAACCAGCAAAATTATCTAAGGTCATTTTGGCCACACCAAGCTAAAATGTGTCTTCTAGCATATGCAATCAGCAAACATGTAGGTCAGCCTGCACATCCTTACGGTCTATTCAGGACCTTGGCTATCCACTTTCAGACCCATGGGATTCTGTAGAATGGAATAACTAAAATCAAAAGCTCTGATGGGACTGTGGATGTGTAGGATGATCCACACCCCCCCCCCCCCCCCCCCCCCCCCACCCACCACCCTCCCCGAGATTATAAAACTTTTTTCATGCTCAACTCAGCTGAGCATGAAAGTTTTCATGCTGATAAATCTCAAATTACTAACAATTGCAAATTCTTTCTTGCTAAACATAACTGAGAATGAAATTTTCTCTGCTAATAAATATGAAAATGCCAATTATTGTTGGAAAATTATTGTTGGAAAAAAGTTTTATAACCTCGGGGCCCGATTCTGAACATTTCACATATGTACAAAGACACCTTTCTGCTTAGCATGGCCCGTATGTGAACAGAAAATATGCAAGCCCAGTTGTTCAAAGCATCGTTAGCTTAGCGAGCTCGTTAGTGGTCAAAATTTTAACTGTAAGTACAGTATCTAATTCACAGGTATTTTTGCTGAAAAAATGTGCTTTTGCAAATGCAAAGCTACTCAAATTTTTTCAGCAAAAATATTAGCATATATGCCATATTTAATGATCAAAGTTTTAACGATACATTAACTAACTACATCGTTAGTTTTGAACAACTGGGCCCTGATCAGCCTTTGCATCTGCATAGCATAAGATTAGAGAAATATATACTGAGGGTACTCAATAGAATAGCTTTACCAAGATGATTCTAATGATTGGTTTTATGGTGATTCCAGGGAGTATCCATATTAGGGAGAATTAAGAAAAGTACTGTTTTATTGAAACAAGCATCTTATCTATGGCTATGATCCAGGCTGTGTGATCAGGATCAGGACTTTATTATGTGCAGTGTGAGAAAAGAGCTCTGATACCATATGTGGGGAATAAAGGCATAGAACAGACTGGTGCCTTTATATCCCACCCTCAGAATCCATGGATGTTATAGAATATACTGATGAATCCTTTAAAGACTGAATTAACTCTCCCACACCATATATTGGAAGAGTCCATTTTCGATTTAAGGTATGTTGGGCTATATGATGTAGATATTCATAAAGCAAAATGGTTGAACTATTTGCAAACAAAGGAGACCCTGATCAGACAGTTCTGATCTGGGACTGCACTGTTTGCCAGTTACCTATTTAGGGGTCTTCAGTCTTCAATACGTTAACATAGGGGACTGTGACCAGACAGCAAAGGCATACAGACTGATCTGGGCTTTTGCTGACTATATGCTACAAGGACATATTTTTCTCCCACCTTTGCCTATATGAAATAGGCTTTCTGCCCATGTGAGAAACCTATCTCACAGGACACTGTAACTGCTAGGTACAATCCTTTTAAAAGTCGGAGAAAAAGAATCCATCATGTGCCAGTCCATTCAGGATAGGGAAATCTCACCCTCAGGGTAGGAATTTCAACTAGACACTCAGCAAGCTTCGTCTCTAGTTGAAATTCCTACCCCTCGGGTGAGATTTTCCTATCTTGCATGGACACTCATGATGGATTTTTGTAGCCTCATTTACCCATGTCAAATGTCAGAAAATCTAAGTACATGTATTACATTGTCAGAGAGGATTATCCTGTCAGGATTGTACTACCATTCATTATGGAATACACAGACTAGTCTCAGTTTTCAATCTGTACTTGTTTGAATATTGTTGAATTATGATGGTTTCAAAGAATTGATTTGGTACTATTTCATATGCAAACTTAACAGGCTCGGACCAGAATGCAAACCGGTTTGAATATAATAGAGTGTAGATACTAAAAGGGCCAGCCTTGATGGCTCAGTCGGATTCGTGTCTGACTGGTGATCAGGAGGTCACAGGTTCAATCCCCGCCAGGTCTGGCAACATTCTTTCATAGAGATTGATCATAAAATATTTTCAGTGATCATTTTCTCCCTTCTGCTGATTCAAGAAGGACAGTTACAAGTTTCTGGCAAAAACATGTGCACAAGTACTGGTAACCATTTAGAGTACTAAGCCTGTCCAGGAAAATGTATGGTTGGGTGAACTGACCAGCTCAACATGGCCTTTATAGTGTTTACTGGGCCATTAAACTCCAAACCAAAGATACTAACTAGATGAGCATATATTCAAAGCTCTAGATAAGTATATTTTTTTGTCAAAAAGTATTGTCAGCAGACGACGTTTTGAAGAAAAAAAAATTCTCAGAAACTAGGATTTGACATTTCATGCAAATTGTCTCCTAGGTAGACACATAAACTATCAAATCCTATTTACTGGGAAATAATAAGAAAAATATCACCAATATGTCATCTGCTGAATTTGCCCAAAGAGTATTAAAGGTAATACCATGTGTAGAACCTAGATGACCCTGTGAATGTTACAGAAACATTGTTCACCCCTTTTTAAGGGGATTGAATACACCTGGTACAATGTTTGCCAGTTGTTTTCCAAGGGAGACAACTTTTGTGACTTCCTGTTTGCTTTTCTGAACACAAATGCCTTCCTGAAAAGGGCTGTACTGTAAAAGAAAAAAAATTTGCCTCCAAGCACTTCTGAAAAGGGGTCAGTTCTAAAAGGAAAGAATTTGCTCCCAATGGGAGTAGAGGGAGAAAAGTCAGTTATGACATTTGTCTTCCTTGAAATGTATCAGCTCCTCTTAAGTCTAATAAGCTCTAAGTCGGAATGAAATCAGATTCTCATATGTCAGATATTTGTTGTGATCTTGATAGGAACTACAGTACTGCTTCACCCTTTCATTCCCATAGACCAAAATAGATACCTTTACAGTGTAGATCCAGACGGCTGGTAACGAGCCACCTTATCAGGATCTACACTGTTTAGCATTCTGTTTTTTGGTTTTTGACTGACACCCCTGTTTGCAACAGTGGACATGTTCAAATTCAGAAACTTGGGAATAAAAGGGTTGAGAGGACTGAAAACACTTGGTAGATTATCTGCCATTTTTTATTTTATAAAAAGGAGACAACTTTTGTGACTTCCTGTTTGTTTTCCTATGCATGAAATGCCTTTTGAAAAAAGGTCTACTCTAGAATTTGCTCACATAGAAAGTAAACTCTTTTTATGAAAGAAGAAAACTCCTTTTCAGAAGGGAGGCAAACAATTTTGACAAAGTTGTCTCCCTTTAAAAATGTATCCATTCTCCTTGAAGGGAAAAGCTTACTAAATCCAGTGTGTGCCTGAAAGTGTTCAGTTTTAGAAAATAAACACTGTTAAGGTTGGCTTAACCCTTAAAGCGCCAATCATAACAATTGTCGTCTGCTTTGTCTTCTGCTTGTGATTTTAAAAGTCATTTCTGCAAAGAGTGTGGACCCAGATCAGACTGCTCCTTTAGGAGCAGTCTGATCAGGGTCCACAATAGTTTTGAAAAGTTTGCAAGAATATTCAGCAGACGACATTTTCAGATGCAGTTTTTCTTGGCGCTTTAAGGGTTAAGAAATAAGAAATGCATTGATGTTTAATTTTTTTGACAGGTTTTTCAAAAATCTGCCCTTTAAAATAGCGAAGTCCAGACAGGCATCCAGTGGCCTCGTATGGTTTATCTGTTTATCTTTTGGTTAATCTTTTAAAAACTCGTCCAAAATGCCGTTACGCGTTTTTCTTGTTTTATAATTGTGAGCATGCGTGCGACCATTTTGAATAGTCGATTGGATATTTATTTTTATGTACAAATAAAATTTTCCAATTCACAAAAATATACTGCTAATATGGGCAAGTTGAGTATAACAAAAGTTACTATTATGTACATGTAAATGTATTCATTTGTAAACATTGTATATATATAGTAAATTAGTAACTTTTGTTGCAAATATGATTTATTTAATTTCTACATATTTAATTAGATGACATCACTTACAAAAATGGTTGATTCCATAACAGCATTTTCTAGCTCTTCAAAACCTGATAACTTCCTTATTCATAAATGATGATAACTTCCTTATTCATAAATGATTTTTATATTATTTTCACCAAATGCTCTGCTCAACCCTTGTCATGATGAATAAATTAAGATGCCACACCCACTTCAAATTGTCAGCTAATCAGATTACTTAATCCAGCTTGTTGATATAAATTCCCATACTGACTGACTTCTTCAGAAGCCATCTGATCTGGATCTACACTGTTTGCAAAGACAGGGCATATCTGGGTTCAGCAGGACAAGGGTTAACTGGATTATTATTTTCTAGTATACCATATTTCACCTAAGTATTTGGGACACCCCAACTCCTTATCGTACTTCTGCTAAGATTTGAGAAAGGTCTCTTCCACTACCCGCTTATGTGTCTAAATTAATACTGGATGAGTGGCAAACAGAGTAAACCCTGATCAGATGCCACATTCTGTGACATCTGATCTGGGTCTACACTGTTTGCTCAGGTCTGTCTGTCCCAATACAGATCAGATGTCACATAATGCGGCATCTGATCGGGGTCTACACTGTTTGCTCAGGGCTGTCTGTCCCAATATTTAGGGTTATCATGGTATGTGTCATTTTGGTATGCAGTTTCTTTTAAAACTGACCTTAGGTCCAAATGTAGGTAATATTCAGAAGACAACTTGTTATTTTTGTGCCAAATAATTTATCATATTTACCCTGAATATTGGAATGCAAATACCTTTGATCTGTTTAAATCCATATAACTATCCAATGGTTTGTCTAAAAGCAGCGTGCAAAAGACATTGTAGCCCCTGATCAGACTGCTGCTTTCGTATGGGTCTGACACTGTTTACTTATGCAGACTGTTTTAATGTTCAGGGTAGATATGATGTGTGGGTGAGTGGGGTTTGAGAAGTGTAAGTGTATGTTTTTTAACATTTTTAGCCAAAAACAAGAAGAAAAGTACCTTTTGACATGTATCCAATGAAGATCAGTTTTTGCTGTGCACTTAATGAAGCCTTGAAGTCCTGACTGTCCAAAGAGTGCCTTCCAGAGAATGATCAGACTGCATAACTGCTCAGGTTAAGAAGCATATGTGTGGATGAATGCTTAGTGCCCCCGACTTTGGATCACAAGGTCCCTGGTTCCAATCCCACTAAAGATGGAATTCAGCTCATGATGTATGGCACTTCATAGCACAGGACCTTTCATTATCATCCATTTATCATCTCAATATGACTTTAATAATGTTCATCACCAAAACATACCTATATAATGTCTAATGTTGACCCCCTTAAACCCCACTTTTATTTAGAAAAATTGGGGTTTACAGGGGTATACATTATTTTTCTTATTTCTGCTCAAAAACGTAGATTGTGGGAACTTAGAACTGCCTCATTGAGGCAGTTCTAATGAGTACCCACAATCTATGTTTTGAGCAGAAATATAAAAAATCATAGAATTTTTATCTCAAAATTTTCATTTTTTGGTGGTAAAATTTTCAGTATATTTAAATAGGCTTGTCTTCATAATATGAAACGAACAGAAAACACCAAACCATTATCATCTTGCTCAGGTTCACCTGAGTCTTTGATGCAAGCATATGTCACAGGGTACATTTTCTCATGTTACAGTTCATTTTAATTGTTGAACACTTAGCATGATAGGTAAAAATTTCAGCAGAGATTATTTTGAATTATTATTTCTTATATTTTCCCCCAGAAAATATGGTTTGCCATTTCATGCAAATTGTCTCCTCAGAAGAAAAGTTGAACCCTATTTTCTGGCCTATGCAGGCAATTTGCATGAAATGTCAAACCTTATTTTTGGGAAAGACAAGAAAAAAAATAATTTGTCATGTATAGAATTTGCCCTAAGATTGCTAAAGGTCAAACCACTTTCCATAATGAAAACATACCTATATAATTTTGACCCCCTTAAACCCCACTTTTATACAGTAAAACTGGGGGTTACAGGGGTATACATTATTTTTTCTTATTTCTGCTAAAAATATAGATTGTGGGTACTCATTAGAACCGCCTTGCAGATCTAATGAGTACACACAATCTGTATTTTAATAGGCATATTTTCGTAATGCAAATTATTCAGGGATTTATTTGTGAATGATATGAGTAACCATATGAATTATGATTTAAAGCGCTTGTATAAAGCCTAAATTAAATTGTTAAAAATAGAACAGTAATGAAGTCAATTTAGTTAGGTTTCTTCATTGACCTTTTTCACAAACCATTGTAGACCGATGTGCATCCAAAAGGTCACATTACCTTATTAATATGCAGATGTAACAGCAGGTGGTTTTGAGTCACAGGCTGCATGTATTAAGTTTAATGTTTCAAAGACACCATGCCAGGTCTCCCTCACGTTGAGGAAAGTTTAGCATTTTTTTTTCAAAGCGACGGAAAAATTGAGAACATTGAAAGAAATAAACTTCTTAAAAGTTACCCTTGGAAACAACAAACATGCAAAAGAACGAAAATCAGAGTCTCGGTTTAATTGAGGTTCTTCATATGACAACATTGTAGTTTGTAGGGCTGCATACGCACCCTCCCCAACCAACACCCCCCCCCTTCCCCCCCCCCCCCCTCCCCCACTAACTTGAGTTTCCAAGATACAAAATCCCAGTGGGCATGTGGCGTTTTTATCATCACGAAAACGTGCCTATATAATGTTGACCCCCTTAAACCCCACTTTTATATAGTAAAACTGGGGTTTACAGGGGTATACATTTTTTTTTATTATTTATGCTCGAAAACATTGATTGTGGGTACTCTTTAGAACCGCCTCGCTGATGCGGTTCTAACGAGTACCCACACTCTATGTTTTGAGCAGAAATATGAAAAATATCAGTTTTTTTTTTTTTTTATCTGAAAATTTTCCGTTTTTGGTGAAATTTTCTATATATTTGAATAGGCTTGTTTTCGTAATGAATGTCGCATTGCATAGATGCAATGTTTTCTCATTTCTGCGTATCCGGATGGATCAAATAAGGACAAAACGTTATTTATCTCACCATGTTCTTTTTGGTGATGTTGACTGGAGAAAACAGCATAGGCACGTATCTACAAAAATAACAGATTTTGAACCAGGCCGTGTTACTGTGGTCGGTTGCGTGAGAAGATACGTCGCAGTCTTGTTTTCAGAAAAAAAAGATAAAGGTTTACAGATACGCAAAACTCTTTTTTCATTGCCAACTGATCTGGATCTACACTGTTTGCATATGCAGGGATATCCGGGTCCAGCAGGTCCAGGTTTATCTCGAGTGTGCGGCTATTTTGCTCACTGAGAACCATGTTGTCCAGCTGAAAAGCTCGCATGCAAATCTTAGCTAAAATCGGCTAACTCCCAAATGCAAAGTCGCTTCATAAAGCGCACTATATAGGTCTTGACAAGGAGTTGAGGGTAGGTTATACTCACATCATTTTATTGATCTTTATGTGCAACAAAATCAAATTCTCTCTGACATTTCATCCATGTTTCGTTTTGTATCGAGGGCAAGATGACAACCCTATTCTCTTCAAAACACAATCGCAATTTTGAAAGCCTATGATACTTGCTTTGTCGTTTTGGTGAAGAAAGGGTAAGTTGTTATTAATATTTGTTAGAACAAAAGGTCAATCTGCGCCTTGTTGTCAGATCCTATATAACGTAATTCATGAAGCGACTTTGCTTTTTGGGATTTAGCGGATTTAATCTTAACCCGTTTATGCCGAATGGACTGTTCTACCTTTACTCTTTGGACAGGTCCATTTCTTGCATAAGGGGTGTCTGGTTAGTTTTTGTTATTGTCATAATTTGTAGAAATTTCTGAACTCAATGCAAACAGTGTAGACCCTGATCAGATGCCGCGTTCTGCGGCGTCTGATCAGGGTTCACACGGCTTGCCAATGCCCCTTTTATGGGACGCCAGGCATAATTGGTTAATATTTGCATGCCATGCGTAGAATCCGCAAAGAGTTGTCAGCACAAATTTCTCAGACAATTCAGTACGTAAGCGCTGTCTAGATGCGATAACGCAAACAGTTTCTCTGAGAACAAGCACGGGCTTCTTTTTGTTTAGCCCTCACTAAGGTTACTGGAGTTTACTTTATTGTGTACTGTTCATCAGGTTACGAAAACGATTCACCATCATGTCCATTTATGTAAATACACGCAACAGTGTATTAGCAAAGTAAACATGTTGGAGCGAGAACGATAATGTTGGAGCTACCTCGATGGGAGCCCCTGGGAGCTATCACGCCTGAAATTTTCAGCTTTATTCCTTCCCAGTGAATAGGTCTGTTGACTTGTTTACATCGCGGTGATTAATACGGGTCAGTATTATCAGGGGTTGTGTCAAATGCTCTCGTTCTCAACGAAAATCGACAAAAAAAGCAAGTCGTCTTTCCTCCGTCATGACAAAACTCAAACTGAGAAAATACAGTTGGTGAACTGTCGCCTACTCAAAGCAGGGGATTGTTCAATATTGTTTTCGGGCGGTGGATCATACATGTATTTACATGAAAATGCATTGCCGGATTTCTGCATGGTTCTTTCTTTCTTCTAAAATAAATTAAGAAACGACAAAGCATCACTTTGTTTTCTAGATGTTTGATATGGTCACTACGCGAGAGGCTTCTGATGTGACGTGAGAACATTACATTAACACAGTTTCGTGGCAATTCCCCTGGTTTCCACCTGTGAAATATGGCTTCACGTTTCATGTGAATCGTCTGCCTAGCAAACGATTCACATGAAATGTCATTTTATGTGAAAAAAAAACAACAAACATTTTAGAATGTGGCCTACTACAAATTTGCTTACTGGTTTAAGTGTTAATGCGTTAATTCCAAGTTAACGCGTTAATTCCGTCAGTACAAGGAGAATCGCGAAACACCACCAACAACAAACATTAAAATCACCAACAATAGCACGGTCGATACTTAGTAGGATTTAAACGAGTTTTAGAATGTAAAACCTCAGCCTTATCATTGGTAGTCAGAGGTGTAGCCAGGACAAAAATATTAATACGCACAACAAGGAAAATCTATGTAAAACCATAGTTCTCTGAGATGGGGGCTACTCTTAAAGGAAAGAATTTGCTCCCCAGGGGAGCAAATTATTTCCTTTAATAGCAGCCCCTTTAAATGTAATTGAAATGGTTATTGTTTATATGATTTCTCCTTATTGCAAATATTTTACATTACGCACATGAGTAGTATGCGTAATGGGCGCTACGCCTATGGTAGTAGTTAATGGAACTGGCTGCACTTGGCAGAATTTCACAAGGGAGACCACTTATTTTGTTTGTGTTGAGGTTTTACGGCCCAGTCAACCCAATGGGGTCATGTCGAGCGCGGTCAGTTTACCTAACCACACGTTTACTGGGCAGGCTTAGTCCTCTAAGCGGTTCTCCAGTATTGTGCACATTCTTTCGCCAGAAACTGACAACTGCCCTTCTTGAATCAGCGGAAGGGAGAGAATGACCGTAGAAAATATTTCATGATCAATCTCCACGAAAGAATGTTGCCGACCTCGGCGGGGGTTGAACCCGCGACCTCCTGGTCTCCAGTCGGACGGCGCATCCAACTGAGCCACCGAGGCCGCCAGGAGACCACTTGTTAACTTCCCATTTGTTTTCCTGCACATCAAGCCCCTTCTAAAAGGAAAGACTTTGCTCCCTAGGGAGCAAAATCTTTCTTTTTAGAGTAGACCCATTTTCAGAAGTTGACATAAACAATTTAGACGGTTATCTACTTGCCTGTCTGAATGCTAAGGGTAAGTATTGTAATTATTCGATCCGCTTGGGCCGTCCAAATCAGCGGTGGGTAATCCCACGGACCTACTAGACTTGCTTTCAAGAGTAATTTATTTGAAGATCTGTAAGGCTTTGTGTAATTAATGGTATCGCAAATGCGCAAGTGCATTTAAATGATATTTTAGATCTTTTTATATTTTATTACCTGTATTCTGATAGTATACATTCTAAGGATTTGCAAAATTTTAAGTTACTGCTTACCCATAAGTCCGAAATTTGAAACTTTGTTTTGCGTTTTGCACTGAAGGCGAGCACATAGCACTGTGACTCGTAGTCAGCTATTGTCGGTTTGATGGTTCGTTGAACCACGCTAAACAGACCTAAGGGAAATCCAGTTTACAATTCTACATAGGTAACTCCATGCCACCACTCGCACAATTCTATGCTTCGCTTGATGATTTCTCAGGACGGTCAGGAAACTGATAAAGCCTAAAATTCGTGCTTTAGCAATTCTAAGGCTCTTTGTCCGACACCGCAACACATTTTAATTACTCAATTGTCATAAAAATATCACTTATTAAACGGTACGTTGGGAGCAATTTATAATTGGACTGGTACCCGTTTTAGTATATCACCTTTAAAAGCCGAAAAACATCCGCGCACTCGGGTCAGCCTTCGCTGTGCGCTCTATGGATAGCTGATGTGTCCTGGCTCAATATTGTTACAGCTAAATAGCAATCTTCAGTGAAGTGTCAAACTGTTTCAAAACCCTCTGAACGCATATATCTGTACAATGCAATTATATTTTGCCTTTAGTGCCCAAGAATTCCAGGCTATATCAGTTCCCTGATCATCCTGAGAAATCGTCAAGTGAAGCACAGAACTGGGTGTGTGGTGGCATGGAGTTACCTGTGCAGTGTTATATAATGGATTATTTCCCTTAGGTCTGTTTAACGTGGTATAACGAACATCGAAATTCGACGAATCTATAGCAGAAAATAAAGTTTCAAATTTTGGACTCACGGATAAGCAGTTATTTAAACTTTTGATAAAATTCATATCTAAGGAATACTTAGAATATATACTATCAGAATATATGTTGACGGTCTAGATAAAGTAACGATCCGTTTGTTTCCGAAACAAATCATGGCACTATAACATCCAGGCGTTATAATTGATACAGATATCATTACGAAAACGCGCCTATTCAACTAAATTGAAAATTTTACCACAAAAAAAAATGAAAATTTTCAGATAAAAAATTCTGATATTTTTCATATTTCTGCACAAAACATAGATTGTGGGTACTCGTTAGAACCGCCTCGACGAGGCGGTTCTAACGAGTACCCACAATCTATGTTTTTGAGCAGAAATAAGAAAAATAATGTATACCATGTACACCCCAGTTTTACTATATAAAAGTTGGGTTTAAGGGGGTCAAGATTATATAGGCATGTTTTCGTGATTTGACCTTAAATGAGATATCCAAAGAGGAAAGAAACAAGATAAAAAAAAAAGTACCTTTATAAGTTTGATTAATTGTGGTTTACATGAGGATGGGCTTACACTGTTATCAACCAAACACATTTACAAATCTATCGTTTTGCCAAAAACTTTATTTTATTTTTGTCTATTTATCGATGTGTAAACGTTGGCGAATCTCTCTGTTGTCTGGGCGATACATAAAAAAGCACATTGGGGAGTTTTTAGGGAATGTTTTTCATCGAGGCGATTCTAATGAGTACACTTAACATACCATTATTTTATGAGATCGAAAAGCAACAACGTCAGAAAAGTCTCTTCGGACATATGCGCCCAGCGAAGATTCATATCAGCATGCGCTTTCGCGCAGTCTGATCAGAATCTTCATTGGCGCATTTTGGATAGCCCAGGTTGCAAAGTTTCTTCACGTGGACAACGTAGACTGTGATCAGACTGCGCGGATGTGAAGGCTGATTTGAGTCTTCGTTGGGTGAATATGTAAGAAGGAACGTTTTCTCATGTTACGGCGCAATGGTGCTACAGTACCTAAGGATCTATAAGTGGATAGAGAAAGCTCTGATCTGATTGTGCACATGTTTGTGATAATAAGGCCTTTCACTTGTGGCGTTTTGATCAGTTTTTTTTCATGTTTCGGCTCTAGTTCTGATAGCTCGAGGTCAGTTTATTTTTAATTGGTTCAGTTTCCATGCAGAAATATATGCTTACCACAACTTCCTTGTTGGCTAAAAACACCAGGTTGTAATGGTTATTTTTTCTATATAATCTATACATTTTTGTTTAGAGACAACACCTCTTAAAGTCATCTTTCTATATAATTTATACATTTTTGTTTGGAAACAACACTATAAATGGTCATTTTTATATGATTTGTACGGGTTTTTTTTTTTTTTTTTTTTTTTTTTTTTTTTTGTTTTTTTGTTTTTTGTTTTAGATACAGCACTTTTGGGTTCCTTATATCCGAAAACGTCTCATGAAGAGCTTCCTGTGTACGTCAAAATATTCTGTTGGTTGTTGTTGAATTAGATCATTTAGCTAAATTTCCTCTTCCGAAGAGCCGATATTTCTTCCGCCATCGATTTTTTGTAACTCAATGTCTTCGTCATCTTCTTGTTTGGTTGCCAAGAGACAGACAGCAATGGCTACCATGACAGCGATGATACCAAGAAGAGCTATTGTTGCTATGGCAATATTCCATGGTTCCAGGTCCGGTTCAGATATCGCTGGCATGGTATCTCATTTTCTGAAGAAAAAAAAAAAAAAAAAAAAAAAGGCATTATGAGAAATTGGTACAAGTTCAGGGTAAATACCTCTGTCTATATAGCTTTTATCTCCTACTGAAAATGGGTTTTCTCTAAAAGGAAAGAATTTGCTCCCGTTGGGAGCAAATTCTTTCCCTTTAGAGTAGATCTCGTTTTCAGAAGGAGGCTGATTTGCGAAGAAAGCAAACAGGTTATCCATCACGATAATATATAATATTGACCCCCTTAAACCCACTTTTATATGGTAAAACTAGAGTTTGAAGGGGTACACATTAGTTTTCTTATTTCTGCTCAAAAACATAGATTGAGGGTACTCGTTAGAACCGAGGCGGTTCTAACGAGTACCTACAATCTTTTGAGCAGAAATATGAAATATATCCAAGTTTTTATCTGAAAATTTTCAGTTTTTGGAAGTGAAATTTTCTATATATTTGAAAAGGCATGTTTTCGTAATGACAAACATTGTCTCCCTTGTGAAAAATGGCGGAAAGTCTACCAAGTGTATCCAGTTTCCTGTCAGAAATGAGGGAAATCGAGACCAACTAGGTTAATTTTGTTGTAACTCTTTAGTGTTTAAAGACCATCTGGGATTTTACATGGATATAAAATGTTATGTTTAATGTATTTAGCTGGAATGAATATACAGTCGACTCTCGTTAACTCGAATTCCAATTGACTCACTGAATCACATCGAGATATCCGTACCTTGACATATCAGAGTTGAGAGAGTGAGGAAAACAATAAATTGAACAACCACATTTAACAAATGATTATTTAATTTGCCTCCTGAAGTTAGAAATATATATATATATATATATATATAATAAAGTGGAAAAGAGGAGAAATTGCTCCTTAGAAGCAATTACTCCTCTTTTCCACATTATTTTATTACCTGTTGTCATAGTTTCATGTTAAAACAGGGACCAGATTTTCACTTCGAGATAAGCGGTAATTCGAAATATGCGAGTTCGAGATAACGAGGTTCGACTGTACTTGGTAGAATTTCCGTCCAGTGAGACAACTTTTGCTTTCCTGCACACCAAGTTTCTATATAAGGAAAGCTATTTTTTTTCCTTTACAGTAGACCCCTTTTCAGGAGCCAGGTAAAACCATTTTGACAAAGTTTGACAGAGTTACTTCCATTTACCACAAGACTTTTTCCGGATCTCCAGGAAGTTGTTAAACCGTGTTAAAGGATCACACACACACACACACACACACACACACACACACACACACACACACACACATTATGTTATATATACATATGACGCAGAGGACTTATTCAGTAGGTGCATTTGGTAATAATTCTGGAATACTTTTCTCAAGTTAGTCATAAAAAAAAATGCGGGTATACGCTCTGCATAAAAACATATGTTGTGGATACTCATTAGAGAGCGCCTTGCCGAGGCACATGTGTGTGTTTATGTAGAATTAAGAAGAAGAAGAAGAAGAAAAAAAAACAGAATTATCATAAACTATTTCTCCTTAACAAGTCCTGTGTATAACGGTTACATTGTAAATACACTATCAACAAGAAATGTCAGAAGGTTCGATTAGACCTTAGTCCTCAAACTGTTCTACTTCAACCTATTTTAGTCTGAAGACCCACAAAAGGGTAATTGGAAACAATGCAGGCCCGGGTCAGACGTCGCAGAATGCGGCATCTAAGCTGGATCTCCACTGTTTGCAAATAGTTTAGCCATTTTTTCTAGGAATATCTAAATCACATAGCCTGGTACACCTAAAATTGAAATTGCACACTTTCAATATAGTGGGGGAGTTTATTCTGTCTAAAATATGGTAGTAAAGTACAACGGAACTACGGATAATGCAAATCCGGTACACGTGTTACTTTTTTCATATTGGGGGTTGGGGGGCGGGGGGGTGGGGGGGTAAAAAAATAGGTGCATACCTTTAATAAGTTTCCATATCCAGTATTCTACTTGGTAAACCCCATCTCAGTTTACAGATAATTGCGTGTTTATGCTATCAGATATGGGAAAAGACCAGCTGTGAAAACCTGCGACAGTTGGTACAGACATCTTTTGAATGTGAATCAGTTATCGAGTTTTATTACATGAATGTTTCTTGCGGAATGTGCGGAGACAATGAAGACCCAGATCAGTATGTGCATTCACAGTCTAATTAATACCTTCATTGCCCGCTTACAGAATCATATAGGCAGCGTCAGGTACATTCGTACATGCGCAAAATGCAAAGATTCATATCATCCTGTGCATGCGCATGCGCAAAGTATCATCCGGGCCTCTACTCTCCATTTATACATTATCCAATCATTGTTAGAGGACAGGGAAGGCTCTGATCAGACTGCGCATATGCCATGTTTGCTCCATTCATATGTCGGCTTGACACCGAGGAATACAGTGGACCCTCGTTACAATGACAACATTTTCCCACCGTGAGATGTTGCCATTAAAATGAGTTTGCTGTTGTAAAGAATCCTAAATGAGAAGAAAAATATATTAGATAAAGGTATTGTTTTATTCTTGTCTCCTCTTAGAACATATATGAGGCGATTCTAACAAATATCCAAAACATGTTTCTTGAAGTATCAAATAAGTGTTTCTTGCATAATTTCTGGGCCCAATTGTTCAAAGCTAACGATGTCGTTAGTTAACGATTCGTTAAAATTTACATCGAGTGATACGCACATATTCTGATATTTTTTGCTAAAAAATATCAGAATATTGTATATTGAATCCGCTAAAACAGTTAACGAAATGACCCTTAACCAGCTCGTTAAGCTAACGACGCTTTGAACAACCGGGTCCTGATTGAGAGAAGGTTTCGTGCCAGTCAAATTTCTCTGTATCAAGTGGCGGTATAAAGACGGTTGACTGTAATACAATGAATTGGTACAGAGACACACATGTTTATTAATTATAAAAGTCAACAAACAAGAAATAAAAACGTAAAACGATAATACCCTGCCATTATCGTGTCATGGGGAGATAACTCTGTCAAGAACGACGAAATGTTTCTAAAAGCAATCTCAAACCAGATCTCCACAATATTAATGCACATATGAAGTTTGGTGAAAATCGGTTGAGATTTACTCCAGTTACATTGTCATGAAAGGAAAATATGGATGTGTCGGGGGCAGATAACTCGTGTCAAAAATTGACGAAATTTGACCATTAGCAATCCAGAACCAAATCTCTACAATATCAATGCACATATCATATTTGGTGAAAATCCATTGATATTTACTCAAATTAGAAATATAGACGTGTCACGGGGAGATAACTCTGTCAAAAATTGAAGTGATTTGCCCATTAGCAATCCCAAACTAGAAGGTAACAAGGAAGATGAAAATCCATTGATATTTACTCAAGTTATCGTCCGGAAACGAAAAATTAGACGTGTCGCGGGCAGATAACTCTGTCATAATTTGACGAAATTTTCCCATTAGCAATTCCGAGCCAGATCTCCAGAATATCAATGCACATACCAAGTTTGGTGAAAACCCATTGATATTTACTCAAGTTATCGTCCGGAAACGAAACATTAGACGTGTTGCGGCAGATAACTTTGTCAAAAATTGACGAAATTTGCCCATTAGCAATTCCGAGCCTTGACATCTATTCGAGTTATCGTCCGGAAATGAAAATACGGACGGACGGACGACAGATGGACGGGCGGACGGACACACGGACGACCAACGTTAAACCATAATACCCTGCCACTATCGTGTGGCGGGGTATAAACATAAGGGACACTGGTGAACATTTATTCCAAGAATGAACTCTAGTGAAACTTTCCTATACCTTAGTCCTGCTGAACTCGGATATACCCCGCCTTTGCAAACAGTATAGATCCAGATCAGTTGGCTTGAAGAAGCCAACTGATCTGGATCTGCACTGTTTGTCATTAAATATTTGAATTTGTATGAACAACTTAGATCAAGTAATCTGAATGGCTGAAATTTAGAAGTGGGCGTGGCATCTTAATTCAACATGACAAGGTTTAATCTTAGGACTGGTATAAGAGGAAGCTCGCTGACCAACGCAACATTCGTGTACTCATTCAGAGCTTAAAAAGAAGTAACAAACTGTCACAATGTACACTCGTCAAAGAGTTACAGTTTTGTCAGGAAAGGTTTTATATTTGGGCATTTTGAGGAGACTCAGATCATAATCGAACGTTCTTATAAGCAGCTTTAACAAATTTCAAGTTTCATGGCGTAATGATGAATAAGACAAGTTAGAAAGAAGGCATTTGGGGTCCTGGGCCCAGTTGTTCAAAGCGTCGTTAGCTTAACGAGCTCGTTTAGGGTCATTTCGTTAACTGTTTTAGTGGATTCAATATACAATATTCTGATATTTTTTGCTGAAAAATGTGAGTGGCTTTTACACTGCAAAAGCTACTCACATTTTTTCAGCAAAAAATTGCAGCATTTTTGCGTATCACTCGATGTAAATTTTAACGAATCGTTAACTAACGACGTCGTTAGCTTTGAACAACTGGGCCCAGGTGTTACAAAAGTCGTGGTCTATATTTTAGAGCGCAAGCATTACAGATATGTTTCGTGAATCAACGATGCGTTGTAGATGTGCAGCCGCCCATCCACCATCGATGATCAGATTCGTATTCAATTCGGTGACCGTAAAGGTAAATTTGTTCCGCAGCCTTGCGACCGTAGGAGCGACAGGAGGTACAGCTTATCGTGGCGAAATCATATGAAAGATATGGTCAAAGCATCTTCCCTCACTTTTTTTAACCTTCCCATCAAGGCTGCCAATTCACTGCTGTATTAAAAGTTTTTCAGTCAGTGGTCTGAGCTGGGTTCGAATCCTCAAAATTTATTACCGCAGTTGAACGCTCTTACCACTCCGATACAGCGCCTCTCTCAAATAAATACATCACGAAAACATGCCTATATAATTTTGACCCCTTAAACCCCACTTTCATATAGTAAAACTGGGGTTTACAGGAGTATACATTATTTTTTCTTATTTCTGCTCAAAACATAGATTGTGGGTGCTCGTTAGAACCGCCTCATCGAGGCGGTTCTAATGAGTACCCACAATGTATGTTTTGAGCAGAAATATGAAAAAATATCAGAATTTTTAATCTGAAAATTTTCATTTTTTGGTGGTAAAATTCTCAGTATATTTTAATAGGCATGTTTTCGTAATAAAAAATGTCCTAAATATTCGGCCACATAACTCCTTACCATTCTTGTCTTAAAATTTGACCACCTCCATTTTAATACCGCATTCTTCGGCGTCTGGTCTGGGCCTACGCTATGTCTATCCGAATACCTAGGATTGAATACGGTACTCCTGCCATGACGGTGTGTTTTCAAGAATGATTTTCTGCATTTTTGACAAGGAGCAAATGCTCTGGAGTTATTGAGGAAAAAATACTAAGGCTGGCTAATCAGAGCTGAAAAGATAATCGATTATCAGTCATGTCATTGTGATCGATAATCGGTAAGTTATCACTGAAGATTTGGTCATAATTTTACCTGTCTACCTGAGCTTGACTCTAAACATATGTTATACTTTACTGTATGTATTTGGTCAGACGTTCCTGCGTAAACAGTGTAGACCCAGATGAGATGCAAACACGGCGTCTCATCATGATCTACAGTTTGTCATTCATTCGGCTTTTTTAGACACAACATTTGGTAGTAAATTGTACTTATTCAAATTTTAGATAAAGTATGGTAAGGAGTTGAAGTATCTGAATACTAGAGGTCATTACGGTAAAGTAACACAGAAATAAAATGATCGATTATCAGCAAATCTGTAGTGATAATCGTTTTCGTGGTCTTTATCGATCAATTCATCGATTATCCGATTAATTGTACCAGCATTAAAAAAATACCATTATCGAATTCGGTAGACATTTTACTGGACGAAAAGTTAGTTTCAATCACAATCACACAAGTTAGAGAGCAAAAATGTTTTTTCTTCATTACTTTGTGAAATTGACATCCTTTAATCCGATAAGCATTGCCGTCAATGTTTATTAACTGTCAATGAACAATACACAAGTTAGAGAGCGCACTTGCTTTTCTTCATTTGCCAAATAAGCTGGGGCAATTCGAGCAATTTAGGTCTTGATGAAGAAAGTAACCCCATAATCATGGTGACAGTTTCATGAAGTTCTGACGCACAATCGGAGCTAAAGGGCTGACAATATTTTTTTCTGCATTTTCACAAAGGCATGCGACTCTGGTTTTACTAAGGCAATCTAGGTTATTTTCAAAATTGGCTGAGATGTTACCCTAAAACCATCTCGGCTAAGTTTCATGAAGCTCCGACGAATATTTGGGTCAAGAAAAGAACTGCAATTCTTGTAGCGTTACTGAGACAATCCTGAACTTAAGCAAGCCGTTATGCCACTTTTGTCGATTTTCTACATTGTTACAAGAAGCAATTTCTGTGACTTTGTGTTTGATTTCCTATACAATAAGCCCTTTCTGAAAATGGGTCTACACTAAAAATACGGTGCTCCTTTCAGAGCAGACCCTTTTTCAGAATGGGGTGTGGGGCGGGGTTGACGAAATAGTCCCTCTCCCCCTGAATGTGTATCTGTTGTTGTTTAGAAATGTTTCTAATTTATAACTATCCCTTATACTTCCTGCGTGCTTTTGACACCAGCGAGGAATCTAATATGACATCGACAAGTATTCGAATTGGAGTCAGGAGTCTAGGTATGAGAGTCACTTACAGCAGAGTATCCACAGCATTCTTCACAGCAAAATTCTAATGACAACCAGGGCCCAGTTGTTCAAAGCGTCGTTAGCTTAACGAGCTCGTTAAGGGTCATTTCGTTAACTGTTTTAGCGGATTCAATATACAATATTCTGATTTGTTTTTGCTGAAAAATGTGAGTAGATTTTGCACTACAAAAGCTACTCACATTTTTTTCAGCAAAAAAATTCAGCATATTTGCCTGTCACTCGATGTATATTTTAACGAATCGTTAACTAACGACGTCGTTAGCTTTGAACAACGGGGCCCAGACCATGTAGAATTGTCAGCCAGTGTGAATCTTTGTAGTTCATATATCTTCATCCTTGTAGTGAGTATATATTTCTTATAGCACTTTCAGTTTACCTTACACTTGACCCCACATTCTTTCGCGGAGATTGCTCATGAAATTTTTTCTACGGTCATTCTCTCCCTTCCGCTGATTCAAGAAGAGCAGTTGTCAGTTTCTGGGGAAAGAATGTGCATAATACTGGTTAACCGCTTAGAGGACTAAGCCTGCCCAGTAAACGTGTGGTTAGGTAAACTGACCGCGCTCGACATGACGCCATTGGGCTGACTGGGCCGTAAAACCTCAACACAAAACAAATACACTTGACCCCACTTCCATTACACACACATACACACATTAACACACACATTAAAACACACACACACACACACACACAAAGAGAGAGAGGAGGGGCATCACCCCTCCTAGTCAAAAACAAGAAAATAAATAGCCAGTCATATATAACTTTATTTGCACGTTTTTGAAGCATAAAAATAAACAGTAAAACCATTATCATATTTTATTAAAATGACTACCATAACTTAAACATACATGTAGAACAATGTTCAAGTTACAATGAAAGCAGTGCTACATAAACACTTGTAGGAAGCCAAAAGTGCTTCTTAACCTATTTAAGCCTAATGTCCCAAAAAGTGGATTTTGACAAACAGTGCAGTTGAGGATCAGATGCTGCAGGAAGCAGTGTCTGATCAGCAACTTTCTAATGCTAATAGATTAGCATAGCACCTGTCAAGGAGACACATCCAATGTTCATTCCGGGTTATTTTTCTTACCTCTCCATAAAAACGTGTTGTTGGTATTCGTTAGAAACACCTCAGTAAGGTGCTTCGAAAGAGTACCCTACCATAGTCATGGACGTTTTTTTTTGTTTTGTTTTTTCGATTAAAACAGAAATATACGAAAAAGTACCTTCAGGATAGTTGACCAAGTCAATCGTACAACTACCTTAAGGTACTTTTTTCGTATAGTTAACCAAGTCAATCATACAGCTACCTTAAGGTACTTTTTCGTATATTTCTGTTTAAATCAAAAAAAAAAAAAAAATAAATAAAAAAATAAAACAAAAAATGACCCGTGTCCCTATGCCCACAACCTGTGTTTTTATGGAGAATATATTGTAGGCACTCATTACAAGCACCATAGCAAGATGTTTTATTTTCCATAAAAAAAAAAAAATAAAAAAAAAATATCACCAAATACTCCTTAACATATACTCTGGATTAGTCAAACATCCATGATGAAATAATCATAGACATAAATGTGTTAAACAGGCACTTTTCCCACTTACATGTATTTGCTCTAAAAATCAACATTTAAATAAAAGTGTCTGTTTAATACAGGTGGTTTCTGAAAAACATGTTTGATTGTAAATACTTAAATAGAGTTGCACAGCAAGGAAAATCTACATTATTCTTTGTAAAAAGACCGGCCAGTCAGACTGCCTAAAAAATGCCAGACATATTATTGCAAGTCTCACTTACTTTTCAGTGGAAGCTGAAACCCCTTTGATGCATAGCATGCTGGGTGAACATTTCAGAATAAGATTATTTTGAAATATTTTTCTTTCTTTTTTTTTTCAATAAAATTGGACACAACTTGTATGAAATATCAGGTCCTACATGTACTTTCTCAGAAACGTAATAAAAATATCATGATTTTGACATCTACTGATTTAGCCCAGAAAGTGCTAAAGGTGTTTTTTTTTTTATTATTTTTTTTTTATTTGGGTTTTACGGCCCTTTCAAGAATATTTCACTTATATCGAGCCGATCGTTCATCGAAGGTGGGCGAAAACCGGAGAACCCGGAGAAAAACCACCTGATCATCCTGATCATTCCCACATATGACCCGAGCCAGGCTCGAACCACAGCGGTGTGAAACCTAATGGATCAAGATTGATTGAGTTGGGGTTTAACGACACGTCAACCCTTGTGGGTCATTTTGTGTCGTCTCCCAGAGAAAGGGAGAAAAAAGATAGAAGAGATAGTAGAGGAGATGAAAGAGAGGGACAGGGAAGAAAGAGGAATAGGAATGAAAGTGAAGAAACAAAAGAAATAAAAACATCCCCCTCTACCCAAACCTGCTACAAGGATAGCAGGCCTTGCCCAGCTGTAAGCCAATATCAGTTGGGCGCCCCGGTGGATCAAGAGTCAACTCTCTTATCCACTAGGCTACGGGGGCCCGTCTAAAGGTCAGTTTATAATTACAGACAACCCTCTTTAAACTAATACGCGATACAATGACAAAATTCAATATAATGACAATTTGTCACAAAACCGCACAAATTATGCAAGAATATTGTGTTTAATACTGTAAAGAAACATATGTTTGGGATATTTGTTAGAATTGCCTCATTGAGGTGATTCTAACAAATATCTTAAACATATGTTCTATGATGGAATAAGAACAAAACAAGACCTTTCTTACATATCAATCTGCTCATTAAGTATTCTGTACGACAGCAAATACATTTTAATGGCAATGTCTTTGGGAACAAATGCTGTCGTTGTAACAAGGGTTCACTGTATCATGAAAATAGCATGCTATAGGCTGACCAGACTGACCTGTAACTTTGATGTTTTGATTATAGTTGTGTGAACTGGTATTACCTGTAAATGTAAAGGAACGGCTGTCTAACATGGTGGAACACAAGATTTTCTTACTGTCATACCTGCATTGTACTGTAGACATATCCTCATGAATATTAAATTCAAGGTGACATGTGACAGGTCAAGGTCAATTTGGTCCATCTATAATACTTAATATTTGATAGCAGGCATTCTTTAAATATTTTTTTTTTACCTTTTATTGAGCAGTAGCTTGTGGTTGATCTATAATAAGCATAGTAAGGGTGTCTGTTATAACTATCACAGCACATTCAGTCTGAAATGACTGCTCTTTACATAGGTCCAGATGAGGATTTTTTTCCAACTAAAAAGAACTAATATTTTCTTATTTCTATATCTGTTATGGGTACTCATTAGAAGTGCCTCACAGAGGCATTTCTAGTTAGTACCCAGAACATGTTTCTGTGGAGAAATAAGAAAAGTATCATGTGGATACCCATTGTTATATAGAGCTATGTGTTAATCACTAATTACCATAGTCACCCTAAGTATTGGGACATTTTAATTCTTTACCATACTAGTTCTAAAATTTAAGTGTGTTTTATTACAGATTGATGTGTATAAAACTGCTGGCTGAGTGACAAACAGTGTAGACCCTGATCAGATGCTGCAGTGTCTACACTGTTTGCTCAAGCCTATCTGCCCAAAGATATAGGGTTAGTATGGTATACAATATTTGTCTACAAATAAAAAAAAAGATACATTACCATAGCCTTAGATAAGAGGAATATTCAAATCAATTTCTTATTTCTCCACAAAAACATGAGCCTTGTCGCCAAAAAAAGGCTTCTCAGACTTTCTGTTGAATCAATCTATCAGTGTACATGCCTGGCCTCTAAAGAGCAAAACCAGATGTCTAGTTTTCAGGCTGAAGTTTTCCATCAGCCTACTACTTATAGAGAGAAAACAGCAAAGGGTCTGACAAGACTGCATGGAAGGGCACATGCACCTGAACTTTCACTGTTTGCATAGGCTATAATGGCTCTTTCCCCTGATATGGCTTATATATTGCTGGTGCTCATTCGAAGCATCTCACTGAAACATTTCTATGAGTACCAATAGCTTATGTGTTTATGGAGACTTCAGGGCCCATTGTTCAAAACTAACAATGTCATTAGTAAACGATACGTATCGTTAAAGCTTTGATTTTTAAATATGGCATATATGCTAATATTTTTGCAGAAAAAATGTGAGTAGCTTTTGCATTTGCAAAAGCTACTCACATTGTTTCAGCATAAAATGCAAAAGCTACTAACATTTATTCAGCATAAATACCTGTGAATCTGATATTGTACTTACTAGAATAGTTAACATTTTGACCACTAACGAGTTCGTTAAGCTAACGATGCTTTGAACAACTGGACCCAGAAAAATATCAATATGTTTTGGTTTAACAATCAGCAAATCTAGAGATATGACCTCACTTCATAAATGCAGAGGAAGAGAGCTAGCTGCAGATCTAGGCAGCCTGATCAGAATCAGTGCATTTCATGTACGCAACTATCTGCATGATGAGTACATGTAATTCATAGATGTTCTGCACAGACCAGGCCTGGACAGATCCAGTTTAGTTCTAGTCTCTAGATGTGAGAGATATCTAAATAAATATTCATTTTTTTTTATTATTTCTCCATCAAAACATAATTATATTGTAGGTGCTAATTAGAGACATCTCAGCGAGGCGCATATAAGAACCCATAACATATCTTCATGGAGAAATAAGAAAAATATTAGTACTTTTTCGTTGCAAGAAGCCCATTATCTCTACCTATGACCAATATATAAGCAAACTGCATCTCAGCATTTGATTATGTTACCTTTTTATATCACCTTTTAACCCTGTCAAACAAAGCTTCAGTATTCAATATGCATTTACGCTTGTGGGTTTTGGCACAAATTATAAAGGCATAAACAAAAGTACCATTTCAATATTTAAGGGTTTTCAAGATTAATAAACACCGGATGCACCCTGTGGTAAAACCAATACATAGGAATACCACATTTACTCTAAATATTCAGATACCATATCTCTTTGGCAACATGTCCTAAAATTTGAAAAAGTCCATCAGGCTACCTGTAGACTGGCTCCAGTCTCCAGTGACTAAATATTTTTCTCAGAATCCTGTTTAATATTCCACTAAAATAAAACCAAAATAATATCATGACTATACAGGCTGGTCACTAGAGACTAGTGACCAGCCTCTATAGCCATGATATTATTTTTGGTTTCATTTTAGTGGATTATTAAACAGGATTATAAGAAAAAATATTTAATCACTGGAGACTGGAGCCAGTCTAGACGACCTGGTACTGTGTCAGAAGTGTTTTTGTGTACAGGAAAAGCAACAGGAAGTCAAAAATGGGGTCACTTTTTAAAGGTCTAGATAAGAATGAGTATCAGGTAAATAGTTTTCTTATTTCTCGACAAAAATATATGTTGTGGGTACTCATTAGAGGCACTTCTAATGAGTACCCACAACATGTTTTTGTCAAGAAATAAGAAAAATATAGATAATTTTTTATTGAAAACAGCGCCTTATCAAGAGCTATGACCTTTGTACAAAATGGCAGAAATACTACCAACTAAAGATGTTTCCAAAGACTGCTCGATTTATACTTGCTATATACCGTTTCTTAATTCACACCTGTTAGCAATTTAGCCCATTTATGCCTAGCATCCCGTAAAAGGGACATTGGTAAACAGTGTAGACCCTGGCCAGATGCTGCATCTGATCAGGGCTAACACTGTCTGCATTAAATACAGGAATTTCTATAAAACATGCCAATAATAAAAACTAACCAGACACCCCTTCTTATAGAAATAAACCTGTCCGAAGAGCTGAGGTAGGAGGGTCCACCTGGCATAAATGGGTAAAACTAAAGCTGATTAGCATAGCTCTATATAACACACTTTTTCAATAGCAAAAAGACATATTTTTTTATATCTCCACAAAAATATGTGTTGTGGAGATGCTTCTAAAGAGTACCTACAACACAGACTTTCTCACATTACGAAAACACGCCTATTCAAATATCCTGAAAATTTCACCACCAAAAAATGAAAATTTTCAGATAAAAAATTCTGATATTTTCCTTGTTTCTGCTCAAAACATAGATTGTGGTACTCATTAGAACTGCCTCGGTGAGGCGGTTCTAACGAGTACCCACAATCTATGTTTTTGAGCAGAAATAAGAAAAATAATGTACACCCCTGTAAACCCCAGCTTTACTACATAAAAGTGGGGTTTAAGGGGGTCAAAATTATATAGGTTTGTTTGTGTTGAGCATGGTCAGTTTACCTAACCACACGTTTACTGGGCAGGCTTAGTCCTCTAAGCGGTTAACCAGTAATGTGCACATTCTTTCGCCAGAAACTGACAACTGCCCTTCTTGAATCAGCGGAAAGGAGAGAATGACCATAGAAAATATTTCATGATCAATCTCCACGAAAGAATGTTGCCGACCTTGGCTGGGGTTGAACCCGCGACCTCCTGGTCTCCAGTCGGACGGCGCATCCAACTGAGCCACCGAGGCCGGCCAAAATTATTTAGGTAGTTTTCGTGATGTAGAGAAATAAGGTTGTTTCTTTTCTTTTTACTGGATAGCCCTCTTATCTAGAGCTATTTGAGTACCGTAATAACCCTAAGTATTAAGACAAATAAGCCTTTGCAAACAGTGTAGACCCGTATCAGACACCACAGAATATGGCATCTGATCAGGGTCTACACTGTTTGCCATATACATACAGAAATATTTTAGACACATCATGACTTAAGAGGTAGTAGAATGGACTATTACAATTTTTAGGACACATGTGTATGGTAAGCAGATATTAGGTGTCCTAATACTTAGGGTTATTACAGTAGTTTTAATATCAAACTCTAAGGGTTAAGGTATACTGTTCATGGCAATAACAATAAGTTTTGTATATAGTCAAGTGCATACATAAAACTCCAGTTAAAGGGGAATGCAATGTAAGTATATTTTGGAGTAAAGTGCTTAAAAAGCCATTAATTTTGATGCAAGAATTTTCAAAATTGGCCTAGAAATAAGGAAGTTATGGTGGTTTGAATATATTTAAAATGGCTGTCATGGAATCTGCCAATTGTAGGCTTAGTGACGTCACACAGCCCAAATTAAATATGCAAAACCAAATTTTAAAGGGTTTCTAAGAATAATTTTGCTACAGATTATTATCTTTTGATTCTAGTGACAAGCAATCATTTCCCCAAAAATAAACCAACTGTATGACAATAACTACCTTTATCAAATGAACTTTAATTTTTATGAAACCTCATTAAATATTCAAAATGGCGGCACCCATTCCACCAATGCTGAAATATTCAAATGTATATAACTTAATTTTCCGCCGGTTTTGACCAAATTTGTGTTAGAATTCATTGTTTGTAAAGTTCTTTACTTTAAAGCACAATACCTTTTAGGGTTGCGTTCCCCTTTAAGAGGAGTTTTCAGACACATATTTTTTCTTATTTCTCCATCAAAACATGCTGTGGGTTATAACCCAGCAGGCACACAACATCAAAATGACGTCGTATCAACGTCGATGCGACGTCATTTTAATGTTGTGTGCCCACTGGGAAGGGACTCAATATGAATGTCACATCTTCTTGTCTGGAAAATAAGAAAAAATATTGATTTGTTTTTTTGCTGAATTTGCCCTGAGAGTGGTGAAGATTAAATTGAAACTTCCAATCCCACATTGCCCATAAGTATTATTGTACAAAAAATGTGTGAAAATACCATAACTAGACAAGAGCACATGAAGTTCAACCCCATAATAACAATGCAGTGGAGTAAAAACATAACACTAGCAACAGCTTCAAATAAGAGGGCAGTATCACATAACTTTTTTCTAATTTCTCCATGAAAACATATTTTGTGGGGACTCATTTTAAGCCCCTCAATGAGGCTTTTATTGAGTTCCCACACTATATATTTTTTCAGACAAATAAGGAAAATATTTACATGATACTCCCTCTTACCTGGTGCCATGGCAACTCCAGCATGGCAAAACAAAGCATTTCATCAAAAATGAAACATAGAGTAATATCTGCATAACAGAAATAAAACTTCAACAAACAAACAGAAAAAAAACATACCATCATCGGGGTAACAGAACAAACTATTATATCAATGAGCAGCAACGTCAAAAAAGTACCTTAGACACTGCGTCAGATCACATAGGTCTAGATAAGGGAGAGTATCCGGTAAATATTTTTCTTATTTCTCCACAAAAACATATGTTGTGGGTACTCATTAGAAGCGTCTTGGTGAGGCACTTCTAATGAGTACCCATAACATATGTTTTTGTGGAGAAATAACAAAAATATCAATACTTTTGGATTGAAAAAAAGTGTCTTAACTAGTGCTGTGGAACAGCATGTGCATTTGCATAGTCTGATCAGAATCGTCACTGGAGAGATTTTGGATACCTAAGGATGCAAAGTTTCTTCATGCTGACAGCTAAGAATCTCATCACGGATTCTGGATGCGCAGGCTGATTTGTAATTCATTGGATGCATGTCAGAAGGCACTTTTACCACACTGCAGCTCATATAACAATGACTACCATCATGTTTACCGGTACTTTACATAGCTCTAGATAGATAATTTCTTCAACAAAAAGATTACTGGTATTTTTCTTTATTTCTTCATGAAAATGCATATTTTGGGTACACATTAGAAGTGCCATATCTTCTGCTATCAAAGCTGATAACTTCCTAACCTTCAGAATGAGAAGCTCTTTTCCATAAACTGATGTCTGTTAGGTTACGTTTGCACAGTACATGTGACTGCCAGAAGTTGTACCCTTGATTGTTTTTGTGAATAAATAAGAAAAACTACCCGTATCTAGCTACCAAACTTCAATATCAGGAGCTCTGCTTTGATTAGACAAAAGCTGAAAGCTAGGAAAGGCTTCACCATATGGAAAATGAGTAAAAACAGAAGATACAGTATATACCCTTATAACTTAATTTTTGCACCCATTGCCTGCTAAAACCAATACATAGCTCCAGATTCCATGAAAATGTATGTTGGGTGATTTCATTAAAGTGCCTCAGAGAGACCCTTCTAATGAGTACACAAAACATACAGTTTCATGGCGAAATAAGAAAAATATTACATGGATGTCCTCTCTTATCTGGAGCTATGCCAATATATACAATATACAAGACGTTTATGCCTGTTCTATCTAAAATTCAGCTCTTATCCAAACAGGCTCAGGGATCAATTTTAGCACTTGCTAACTTGCTAAATGTTAGTTAATTTCCTCAAAAAGCAAGCTGCAATTTCCATCGCTTGCTAATTCTAGCAAGTTGGAAAGATTCACTTTAATTGTGGAACCTGAGGCACTGTTGCTAAAGTTTTGCAATTTCTTTTCCAAAAGCAATGACTATATTTTTTTTATTTTTCCCAGAAAACAGGTTTTGACATTACATGCAAATTGTCTCCTATGGAGACAATTTGCATGTAATGTCAAAACCTGTTTTCTGGGCAAAATAAGAAAAATATTTTAAAATGTCTGCTGAAATTTTTACCCTGAGTGCAAAGGTTTAAAGCCACATTTAACAGTGTTTATAAGTATGACTGAAAAGTTTAGCCAGTAAAATATAATGTTACAATGTACTTGCTAATTTTAGCAAGCTGTCAAGAAAGTTAAATTTGAACCCTGAGGCTTGTAATGAACACATTTTCATATTTTCAGTACATTAACAACATACTTGATATATCTATACATATAAAAGTAATATCACAGTCAGGAAGACCCTATACACATCTGATTACATACATATGACAAAAGTCCAATACGTATTCTGATCTGGGTTTTCTCTACATACATATAATGCACCAGTCATTTGTTATCCCAGACCCTATGAGGCCAGGGAATAGCTGGGCTTTTAACTTTTCAGTTTGCAAAGCCCTGTTAAAGGTCCTGCACTACAGGGGCCAAATTTATGATAAAATCTCTGCTAAAAGCCCCTGTCCTGCTGGAGTTGACAAAAACAAAGAACAACAAGTGAACTAGGCCAGTTAGATAAACCTTCTTTCCACTGACAATAGCGTAATATTCATCAACTTACTTTCAATTTTGGCCCTCGTCCGCCATTATAAAAAAACAAAATTTCAGTTCTCGCAAGAAGTTGCATCTCAGCGAATACACTGTCCTGTGTCCCGGTAAATTCTGGCTAAAAGACCGGCTATTTTTGTGGGAAATTAAATCCTTGACACATCTATGGCACTGCTAGGATTCGCTGTCATCGAGGTTTTGTTTGAGTTGAGGTTTTACGTTTTACGGCCCAGTCAACCCAATGGAGTCATGTCGAGCGCGGTCAGTTTACCTAACCACACATTTACTGGGCAGGCTTAGTCCCCTAAACGGTTATCCAGTATTGTGCACATTCTTTCCCCAGAAGCTGACAACTGCCCTTCTTGAATCAGCGGGAGGGAGAGAAAGACTGTAGAAAATATTTCATGATTAATCTCCACGAAAGAATGTTGCCGAACTCGGCGGGGGTTGAACCCGCGACCTGGTCTCCAGTCAGACGGCGCATCCAACTGAGCCACTGAGGCCGGCTGTCATCGGAGGTTAAATCACAGCACTTACGCCCCCATATGACCCTGCTATCCCCTGCCTTGTAAGGGCTGGAGTTTCAAATGATTGGTGCATAATTTTTAGTATCCATTCATTGTCTTTGGGCAATGAAAGTCAAGAATCAGAACTTATTCTCTTATTGTGCATCAAATGCCTTGACAAAGTACTTATCTCGATCCCCATACAAGTACCAGCTGAAGAATGGATTGCCAGAAAATTGTCCATAACATGGTTCTAGATAAGGTTTTTTTTTTTATTATTTTATGTCTTAATGAAAACCTATTCTGTGGGGTTTTTTTTGTTTGTGTTGATGTTTTACGGCCCAGTCAACCCATGGGTCATGTCCAGAGGGGTCAGTTTACCTCGGCAGGCTTAGTCCTCTAAGCAGTTACGCAGTATTGTGCACATTCTTTCGCCAGAAACTGACAACTGCCCTCCTTGAATCAGCAGAAGGGAGAATGATCACAGAAATTATTCATGATCAAATCTCCACAAAAAAAAATGATACAGTTCCGGCACGGATGGAACCCGCAGCCTCCTGATCACCGGTTGGATGTGCATGCAACTGATCAATCAAGGACGGCTTATTCTGTGGGTATTCATTAGAAGTGCCTCATTGAGACATTCTTATTACCACCCATAGAAAAGGTTATCATGGCGACAAAAGATATTATTATGAGTCTTTAATGTGGATACTCCTCTTATCTGGAGCTATGTCATATCCTATACCTGAATATCAAAGATCCAAGTTATCGTATTTACCCTAAGTATTGAGACAACTTATCTTCTTACCATTCTTGTCCTAAAAATTGAAATAGTCCAATGTACTACCTGTTGATGTGTCTAAAATATTACTGTATACATGTATATGGCAAACGGTGTAGACCCGATCAGATGCCATGTTCTACGGCATCTGATCTGGGTCTACACTGTTTGCAGAGGCCTACCTGTCCAAATACTTAGGGTAATTACGGTAGACAGTGGATATGCATGAATGTGATCTGTCTATGTGAAATCCATAGGACTGCTGAAAATGTCTGACAAGAATCTTTTCAATCCGGCAAAAACTAGCAAGACTATCAAGAACATTTTAATCATTTGTCTGGCCACTGTTGGACAATCTATAAAGAGATTTTGCATTCTCTGTGTGACCTCAGTAACTCCATTGATTGTACGCATTCTTTCAGCTCCTGCATTCCTGTGATTCTGGTGGCTTCTGAGCTTTCTGATGATAGCATATACAATAGCACTGACAAACAACACCCTGAGACGATGTGTGGGTTGATGTGAGGCTACCTTGGCACGGCACCACAAGCTCCAATTAAGCACACTAACAAAACAACATTTGTGGAATTGTATGCCTCACAGTATGGAAGTCCACTATCCTATCGTAAGCCTCGAAGTAGAACCCTTTCAACCAGGTAGACCAAAACAAATACTTATCATAGGCTAGATAAGAGTGGATATCAGGTAAATATTTTTCTTATTTCTTGACGAAAACATATGTTGTGGGTACTCATTAGAAGTGCCTCGCCAAGGCGCTTCTAATGAGTACCTACAACATACGTTTTCGTTGAGAAATAAGAAAAATATAGCTACTTTTTTGGTTGAAAAAAGCGCCTTATCAAGAGCTATGCTTATGCAAACAGTGTAGAGCCAGATGAGATGGCTCCTAACAAGCTGTCTCCTCTGAACACTCTTTGCCATTTAGTTCAAGAATCTTGAAGGACTTCCCTACTTGCAACAATGGACATGTCCTCATTCAAAGATGGAAGCATTCATTGCAGAAACTCAGGGATAAAGGGGTTAAAGTGTGCTGTCCTGACAGGTCATTCAGCTTTTCTCTCTTGTGTGTCTCGATATGTAATCAGCATGTGTATCTATCAATTTGCTTGAATGTGTATAATGAATGATTCACGTCACATTAATCATACTTTATTGCTTCAAGAACATTCTGTATGTGTAGTCACTGTATTTCCTACTCTCTGTGTTACTGTTCTACATGTTCTCCCACCTGTCAAAGAAATAAACGAACAGAAATCAGGTGCATGTATAAGTTACATATGTATTAAGTAGTCAACCATCTTTATACCAACACTGGATACAATGGAACATTTTATTCAATACTTCGAAAAACATATGTTTTGGATATTTGTTACTACATGTACATGTATTTCCTATCATAGGAAATAAGAATGCAAACAAGCCTTTTCTTACATATCATTCAACTCTCAGACATTAAAGATTCTTTATAACAGCAAATTCATCTGAACATTTTGAATGGCAACATCTTTGGGAAAACAGCTGTTCACTGGATTAGCCCTAAAAGTGCAAATCCGAACTGCTTCAGAAAACTATTTTGAAATATTTTTGTCACTATTTTTCAGAATAAACATTGAAAAGATTGCCTTTGGAAACAAAAAATACACTACTGATTAGAAAATTGGAGTCTCTGTTTTAATGAGACTCTTCATAAAGTAAGCCTTGACATTTTATGCATATGACTCAAATGAAATGTCAAGACTTACTTTCTCTGGCAATACATTTGAATTATCTGCATAACATGTCAAGCCTTAATTTCTCTGAAAAATTTAGACTGCCATCTCCTACATTTTTTCTTGGTACTTAAAATAAGGGTAAAATGTGTTAAACATGTTAGATATTATTTTCTTAAATATAAAAACCTGTAAAGAACTTAATCTCATACAGATTATACATGTGACAGAAACCTTTACTTTGGAACTTTTTTTCATGGAAGTGGATGACTTTGAAATTTGTCCAGCTGTGTCAGAAGATATATGCTCAAAGACCATGTGCAAGAGTGCTGCATCCGAGAAGACTGGTATTCTCATTTGTCGCCATGAATATCATTGCTGTAAATAGGAGGAATATCTACAAAACTGTTTTTTTTTTTTTTTTTTTTTTTTGCTTTTTTTTTTGTTTTGTTTTGTTTTTTCTTTTTCTTATTTGTCTAGAAAAGCATACATGTATCAGTGGAATTGTCTTAGCTAGGTGATTCAATTGAGGAACCAACAACACATAAGTAAGAAAATTATTTACCCTTGTCAAGCTGAATAAATTAAGATGCCATGCCCACTTCTCTAATTTTCAGCCGATCAGATTACTTAATCCAGATTGTTGATATAAATTCACATACTGAATGACAGTGTATTGATATAAATTCACATACTGAATGACAAACAGTGCAGATCCAGATTAGTTGGCTTCTCGGAAGCCAACTGATCTGGATGTACACTGTTTGCAAAGGCAGAGTATATCCGGGTTCAGCAGGACAAGGGTTAATACTGTTCTGCTGAAAAGCTATAGCGGCATGTCTAGCTTTATGAATAAACATGAATTTACAATAAAGTAGGTAGTAGGTGAAAAGTGAGGCACTATAATGAGGACCAACAATATATTTTTATGCAGCAGTCGAGAAACTTGTGGCAGAATTACAGATGGATCAATATGAATACTCCTTTTACATGTTCTCTGATGAGTTCTGGGTATCAGGGTTCTCCTTAGTAGTTTGAAAATAGCCTAGGAGACCCAAAGCCATTTGTCTGACAAATATAGGTCTCACAGTGTAATTTAAGTAAATTTGTCTGAAAGACATTTGTCCCAACCACCACAAATAGGAGTTCAGCACTCCACATTTGGAGTTCATGAGACCCTGAAGAGTACAGTCATGTATTATCATTTGAATATCCCTATATCTACAATTCAGCTGCATGTCTAAGATTTATGTACTGAATTTTATATAAGCTAAATACATGTACAATGTATCTGGCCACCATACCACCTTACCATACCTGTCCTAATATTTCAACAAGTCATTTTACTCCCTGTTACATAATGTGTCTAAAAAGTATCTGATGAGTAACAGAAAGCATAAACCCGGATCAGATGCCACATTTTGCTGCTTCTGATCTGAGTCTATACTATTTGCTCAGGCCTATCTGTCCAAAGATTTCTGAACCCATTACGAAAACATGCCTATTCAAATATATAGAAAATTTCACATCCAAAAACTGAAAATTTTCAGATAAAAACTCTGACATTTTTTAGATTTCTGTTAAAAACATAGATTATGGATTATAAGAACCTTCTCAGCAAGGCAGTTCTAACAAGCACCCACAATCTATGTTTTTTGAGCAGAAATAAGAAAAATAATGTATACCCCTGTAAACCCCAGTTTTACTATATAAAAGTGGGGTTTAAGGGGGTCAATATTATATAGGCATGTTTTCATGATGCTGTCTGTCCGAATACTTGCGAGTAAATATAATTCAGTGTTTGTTCTAAAAGTCTGCATACTTTATTCCATACTGGTCTGGCTTAAGCTTTGCATGCAGCTGTTTTTTAAAATGCTAAGTGGAATGGTAGACAGTGTAGACCCTACTCCCCTGATTTGGTTCTGCATACGTCATTTTGTCAGAAATTTTGGTGAACCAAATTTAACGGCATTTTCAGTAGGAAGTTAACAAAAACAACTTACCTTGACTGCTAGTCCTGACATTATGCATGTGCATGTTATGTACATTTTTTTGATGATTCATATGATTACGCATGTGTTGTTGATGATGCATATGCTGATTATGTGGATGTCCATTTACATTGTGAACACGGTCATAGTTATGTCCAAAATCAAAAAAGTCTGAATCATCATCGTCCAATCCGAAAGAAAATGTCTCTGTTTTCGAATCACCAAATGGATCAAAATGAAAGAAGTCATCATCAGCATCATCAAATAAATCATCAAAGTTAAAGAACTGGGCTCTGTGTCCATTTCCATTGCCACCAAAATGGAATTTGAAATGATTTTCCTGATGTTGCTGGTGATGTCTATCGTGGTGTGTTTTGAAGGCATCGTCAAATCCCTTGAAGAAATCATCAAAGTTGAAACTGAATCCATGACCACCATGTCCATTGGTCTGTTCACCCTCTTCTCCAAACTGATCATATCTTCTTCTCTTGTCTGGGTCTGATAATATTTCATAGGCTAAAACAAATTATATATGCATGTGTTAGCTATATAACAGAAATACTTATACATGATTGTTAACATCAAGGCTCATAGTAATTGGTACTTGGGCTGTAATAATACATGTTGTACATCTATGTATTCTTCTGTAATACCATTCTGGGCCCAGCTGTTCAAAGCTAACATTGTTGTTAGTTAACGATTCGTCAAAATTTACATCGAGTGATACGCAAATATGCTGAAATTTTTTGCTGAAAAAATGTAAGTGCAAAAGCTACTCACATTTTTTCAGCAAAAAATATCAGAATATTGTGTATTGAATCCACTAAAACAGTTAACGAAACGGCCCTTTAACTTTACGAGCTCATTAAGCTAACGACGCTTTGAACAATTTGGCCTTGAAGCTTTTTGTGTGTCTAAATTATGAAATTATGAGAACAAAAAGGATTTCTGTTTTGCAAAATGTTAATTAACCCTCTTCCTGCTGAACCCGGATATACCCTGCCTTTCCAAACAGTGTAGATCCAGATCAGTTGGCTTCTACAGAACTGATTGCGTTGAGATTTAACGACACGTCAACCCTTGTGGGTCATTTTGAGTCAGGGAGAAAAGAAATGAAGGAGAGGGACAGGGAAGAAAGAGGAACAGCAATGAAAGTGAAGAAACAGAATAAATAAAAACATTCCCCCTCTACCTTTACCTGCTACAAGGATAGCAGGCCTTGTCCAACTGTAAGCCAATATCAGTTGGACGCCCCGGTGACGTAAGATACACAACACCTTCGCACCATCCAACCACCCACTGCCTCTACAGAAGCCAACTGATCTGAATCTGCACTGTTTGCCATTAAGAATGTGAATTTATATCAACAATCTGGGTTAAGTAATCTGAATGGCTCAAAATTAGAAGTGGGCATGGCATCTTAATTTATTCAGCCTGACAAGGGTTAAAATGGCAATAATGTTAGGTTTTTACAAGCAGCCCAATTTCATAAAATCAATGAAATTCATTAAAACACTGAGTGATTTGGAGAGAGTGATAATATCATGATCGGGATATCTCTGATAGTGATAGTACTTTTAGTAGCATGATAGTGTCAATTTGGCATGATAATCAGCCCTAACTGTTACATGCACAAAACTTGATGAGTGGTACAGCTATCTACAGGGCTGTGAAAATACATGTACCTGGCCCAACTTGTCCAATTTTCCCCACTTCCATGTGGTTAAATAGGAAATTTCAACACTTGTCCTGAGACAATGACTTCATAGCTCTAGCTACATGCACATGTAGGAAGAGTATCCAGATTATGAGATACATACATGTATTTTCTTATTTCTCAAAGAAAACATATGTTATGGGTACCCATTAGATTTTAAAATTAGAAGCACCTCGTTTTTTGTTTGTTTTGAGGTTTTACGACCCTGTCAACAGGATGGGGTCATACTAAGTGTGGTCAGTTTACATAAACATACTTTTACTGGGCAGACTTAGTCATCTAAACAATTACCAGTATTCCAACCGCCCTTCTTGACCCAGTGGAAGTGAAAAACGACCCTAGAAAATATTTCATGATCAATCTCTGCGAAAAACAGTTGCTGACTCGATGGGAGAAGTGCCTTAGTGAGCTGCTTCAAATGAGTACCCTTCTTCTTCAGGAAAAATGTCAATTTTCAGGCAAGTAAATTTTAGTTGGACAAGTGCATTTTTTTCCATTTAGTTGTCCATGAACAAGTAATAAAACCTGATAGTTTCACAACCATGGCTATCCACATATATATGAACCTGATGTGAACTACAACACCATATAAGGTTATAATTTAGGAAAAGAAAAAAATATTTTTTTTTTTTTGCTATTTTTGCATCAAAATGAATCTTGGTGGTACTCATTGGAATGAAATCCCTCCATAAACAATCTGATAAATGAACACCTACAAGATATATTTTTATTCTTTATTTATTTATTTTTTTATTTTTTTTTTGAATTTTATTCAACTTACACCAAATTTTAGGTAGGCATTTGTGTAAAGAATGGAAAAAAGGTCAAAAGGTTTGCGTTATTTGGCATAGGGTAGGAGTTCTTTTCAGCTAAAAAAGGTGCCTTATCTGGAGCACTATCAAATCCCTTCACCTTTTTTTTTTCACATCAAATCTAACATGACAGCTCAGTATTTCATTTTTTTACACTTGTCAATTAAAATGAAAGCTGACAAAAATATGTTCCTAGAAACAGAATTTTCTGATGTTGACTAAGAAAATTCTTTTCGATCATCTGTAACAGGGAAAATTTGCATGACATTTCAAATTACTGAAATTTGAATTTCATTATAATTTTAGTAAAATATTTCAAGTTTTTCATTGAGACAAAATGTCTCATTCCTAAACAGCAGGCCTAACTACCACAAAGAGCTTTGTACATTAAGTAAACAGATGCACAATAATTGGATTTGTACTAACCAAATAAATAAAACTCGTTTTGCCTTTGTTGCGAAAAGATCAAGCCTTCATTTCATCTAATATTCATAATAAGTGATTGTGCTAAATATACATTTGTATGCATTATCAGGTTTTTTCCTTACAAAAGATACAAACTAAATAATTCATTCATTGGTATGTGTGAAAATTGTGTAAGTGTTAATAATAGTAAATCAATCTTTTATGAGGACAGTATGGTCAAATAATCAAATGTCAAATTCTGCTAACTTAGTCTTGAGTGACAGTTCGAAATATAAATACAAACTTTGGTTGGTGCTTAAGATTGGTTGCTAAGCAACACCCAGTTTGACTGGCCCAAAGAAAATTAGAAGAGGGCCAGGTCAATGAGTCTTAATGTTGCACTTAGCCTGACAAGTCTTAATCTTGCATCTGGATTGAGAAGAGTCTTAATGATGTGCTTGGACTGACAAGTCCAGTAGTTCATTTTCTTGAGATGTTGTGGACACTAAAATAATGTAACTTTACAAGTTTTAAAAAATAGGCAGTGGCCTGTTGGCCATTACCTGGAACAATTTACACATGTGAGAATAAACTGTAAAATATTGTATTGTATATATGTGGAAAATACAAAGAAAAAAAAAACAAACAATAAAAATGTGGAAAAGTTATTTTGGACTTTGATGTTGTCAATTTAAAGAATATACTTTGACGTTGTCAGTTTAAAAGAATGTAAGAAAAACTCTGTTACACATCAGTCACAAGTGGAAAAAGTGACTGGGGATTGATTATAATCAAAAACTGGAACAAAAATACATTGTATGTACCCAGGTTTGACCCCAGACTTGGGTGATAAGGGTATGTTCACTCTCACACCTCTGTGATAATACATGCAATTACAGTTGAAAAAGTGTCTTACATGTATCCAGCTGTATTTAAACCACATATAAAAAAAATGTTATGGGATTCTATTTGAAGTTTCCAAAGTCTAGTGAAAAGCGGGTACTAACCCTTGTCCTGCGGAATAAATTAAGATGCGTTCTGCGGAATAAATTAAGATGCTATGTCCACTTCTATTTCTAATTTTCTGCCAATCAGATTACCTGATCCGGATTGTTGCTATAAATTCACATACTTAGTAGAAAACAGTGCAGATCCAGTTCAGTTGGTTTCTTCAGTGGATCTACACTGTTTGCAAAGGCAGGGTACAATGTATATCCGGGTTCAGCAGGACAAGGGTTAAAACAAATTACAAGCATCTCAACATAAAAGACATTTCATACCTCCAGATAAAAGGATTACAGCATCTGGATATATTTCTAACCTCCACAGGAACGCATGTTGTACATGTAGTACTCATTAGAAGTGCCTTGATGATGCACTTCTAATGAGCAGCACAATATACAATGTATGCATAGTAAAACAATCTTGCCAGAAATATGCCTGGTAAAAACCCTTATCAGACCATACTACCGGGTATTATCAGATCATATATCTCTAGATAAGATGCCTTTTTTCTAAGTAAGCCAAAATATATATTTTCTTACTTCTTATAGTCTTACAGCATATAGTGTAGATACTCAATTACAGAGAGTTTACAAAGGTAATTCTAACGGATGTCAACAATATGTGTTTTCATCAAGAAATATTATTAGGAGAAGTTCATAACTCTTTTTAATATTTCCAGCTATGCAGGTAAGTTTAAGAAGATTCCTCACTGGTCACATACATCTATGCACCAAGATCCCGTTTTGTTAATCTTTATCATACTTTTTTTTTTTTCTTCTAAAATTTGAACGTCCATTTTTCTACAATGTACTGGCTGATGTGTCTAAAATGTCTGTTGAATGAGTGGCAAACAATGAATTTTTTGATTGATTGTGTTGGGGTTTTACACGTCAACCCTTGTGGGTCATTTTGTGTCGTCTCCCAGAGAAAGGGAGAAGAGTGATAGAAGAGATAGTCGAAGATATGAAAGAGAGGAACAGGGAAGAAAGAGGAACAGGAATGAAAGTGAAGAAACAGAAGAAATAAAAACATTCCCCCTCTACCCTAACCTGCTACAAGGATAGCAGGCCTTGCCCAACTGTAAGCCAATATCAGTTGGACGCCCCGGTGACATAAGATACACGACACCTTCGCACCACCCGACCACCCCCAGGCAAACAATGAAGACATGTATATCCAAACTCTTATTATTTTTTACCCCTAAAACCTTGTTCTGGATCCTCAAAAGTTACATGCAGAGGCAAGGGTCCTGAGTGATGTAGTATGTATGATCAATCTATTTAATTAGTTTTATTTATCTGTTGCTTTGTATTTTAGGACAATAATTAACCCATTAAAGAAAATTTGTAGCAGACACTTACATTCTCAAATTGATTTCATTTTTCAGTGTAAATAAGTCTTGACATTTTATGTGAATTGTCTGCTAATTCACACGAAATGTCAAGCCTTATTTTCTCTGAATAAAATTACAAAGTGGCTTCTGCTGTAGTTGTGACAAGCCCTTTAAGGGTTTAAAATGACAAACCCCTAAATCTTATCAAAGGACCCCTTACTCCACAAAAGGGAGTCCCAGAGACACTCCTTTTTAAACTCTGAGGGAAAACCATATGAGTATACCATAACCAAACTCAGTCAATACGAGCTAGAAAGTGAGAAAATGTACTTATCAGTGAACATATGTCCCCCCAAAAAAGACTTGAATCAGCCTGCACAGTCACATAGTAAGATCAGTGTTTGCACTGTGCACACTGTATAGCAGAGGATCCAAGCTTTCTTCAGGGAACGACCAACTCAGATGTACAGGTCCAACCACAGCTGATTGCACATCTGGTGATATCTCTGACAAGTCAAACAGCACAATTTCTTACATGGTACATAGATCTAGATAAGGGAGGGTATCTGGTAAATATTTTTCTTATTTCTCCACAAAAACATATGTTGTGGGTACTCATTAGAAGCTGAGGTGCTTCTAATGAGTACCCACAACATATGTTTTTGTGGAGAAATAAGAAAAATATCAATACTTTTGGATTGAAAAGCGCCTTAGCTAGTGCTATGATGGTAGCTCACTTGAGCTTCAAATACCTTTAGCAATTTCAATAAATGTTTTCTCCGCATCTGGGTCTTTATTTTTATCTGGGTGATATTTTATTGCCAGTTTCCTGAATGCTTTCTTAATATCTCTATCTTTTGCATTTCTCTTCACTCCCAGTAGTTCATAATAGTCTTTTTTCTTTGCAAACACAAACAGCTGGTCTACCATGAACATTGTGCACATAGCAGAGAGCAGGAACATCTGATCACACTTCATCTTCACCTAAAATAAAAACACATGCCTCCTTAAAGTACAGAAAACACCCTTATTTTGTTCATGTAAGAGGCCAGAGTTACCGACAGAGCAATCTCTGCATGTAGTCTGATCAGCAGTGATTTTTTTTACAATTTTGCCATTATGGGTCCTGGGACTCGCTAGGTCCAGAATTCATGCATCCGAACTCAAACTATGCATCCAACCTGGGACTCATGGTGAAATATCTTGTTGTGTCCTAGACTTTTCATTTAAACTTGTGTAACAGCGTTTTATAATTACTTTCTTGGTATTTGAATTGGATGTGCAATAAAAGTAAATAGTGGTGACTGAGTTACTTTAATTCTTTCCAGAAAACTTCCTGAGAGAAATATGAAACTGTCTATTAAAACTGAAGTGTTAAGAAAATGTTTTCACCTACAGGCTTATGAAAATGTTTTCATAAAACTTCAGTTTTAGTGACAGATGATCAAATACCTGTGATACATAATTAAGGACAGACATTTTGTCTGTTTTGACTAGACCTTGACAAAAAGCAGAGACTTTTTTGTCTGTTGCTTTGTGGGTCCAGTTTGGGACTGGGGGGTGGGGGGGAGGGTTTGTTATCGAGATCGCCATCATCGGCAGTCTCAGACTTTGTTGTCCGTGTCGGTCTGAATTGCTGACCTAGCAGACAGAACAGCGTTTGCTGTTTGGGGTCTAGTTTTATTATCTTTTTAGAGTGCATCATTTTCTTCTTTCAAAAAACGATCGCTGTTTTCTGTTGACACCTGCAAGGGCAAACAGTGTTACGATAAAAGATCTCAACAGACCAATACTTTAGTGTCCGCTACGGTTTCCTCCGGTACTGGACAGCTTGGTATTGATTATTTGACTGCATAGATAAAATTGGTGTACCGTAGAGATAAGACGCCTTTCAGTACTGGCTTTTACCAAATACTGTATGAAACACCGCTTGCGCATTCGCTTTTTCCGAAAATGAAAGTAGACTTCAAGAAGCAAAACGTACATACATTCGAGATTTTTTATGAGTCCACGGGACTCACCAAGGCTAATTTTTTGTGTCCTCTGGCAAAATTATGCATACATGACGCAGGACGCACGCCTAAAAAATCCTGGCTGTTAATAACAATGTTTATTTTACACATGAATTTTTTAAACATTCTATCAGCAAACAGCACAGTATATGTATAGACTGATCTGGATGTATGCTGGTTGAATATGTCATAAAGTCAATTCCTGTTTGAATGTGACTAATATATATTTATAATAATTATTATACTGCAACACCATCATTTTATGAGTTTTACGTGCAGGTACATGTAGATAAAAGATCTTTCCCAAGGATACAACACTTGTTGCTTGCTGGGGTCAAACCTGCAAACGCTAACTCACCATCATTAATCTCAACCTCAGCATGCCACACTTCATTACATACATGAAGTTAAATAGCATACTATACTAGACATGCTGAGTTTTACCAAGATAACAGTTCACAATCCCTTGAGCTTCTGAAACGACTTTCAAGCAAGTGTAAACAGTTAACCTTGTTGTGACCATGTGTGTGAGTCAGAGAATTCAAAAAGTCCATCCATCTGAATATCATCAATATTATATATAATTTTAAAAACCTGGACCATGTCCATTCGATGTCTCCTGTAGTGTAATGTTGTAAGATTTAATTTTTTAACCGCTCTTCATAACTGAGATCAGAAAGCTTGAGGAGTAATCTTGTGAGTCTTCTCTGAACATTTTCAACAGCACGAATGTCTTTCTTTAACTTTGGAAACCAGACGATGTTACGATAATCTAGTATAAGTCTAATAAGTGTGTTATATAAAACCAGTAATGTCTCTTCTTCAAGGTATGAAAATGCACACTTGATTAACCCTATTAGTCTATTAGCTCTATTGACTGTTAAACTGATATGTTTGTCAAATTTCAGATTGTCTTGCAGATATTACTCTTAAATCATTTTCACTGTCTACCAAATTTCAATACTTTTATATTTCCATTATTTTCGGACATTTCATATTCAAATCATGGATTATCTTTACATAACTTTACATCTACATTGAATAACGTAGATGCTAGAGGCCCCCAGTTCGATCCCCGCCAGCGGAGATAAAATTTCGGTGTCCGAACACTCTCCATTGGCATCATTTGCAGGGATGAATGTCAATAAGTGCATCGTCCTTCGGATCAGGACATTAAATGGTGACCCCCTGTGCAGGGAGAGTCATCCCCTGTGCAGGTTAAAGACCCCAGCTGTAATTACATGATTACTGTGTAGGATTTCATCCTGCAAACCTGGAGTATATATAATGTAAACCGTCTGTGTCCCCTTCTGGGTTAAGGCGAAATGGAAGAAAGAAAGAAATAACATTAACCATTTTATGGTCTACTGAGAGTCAAATCATTTTACTACTGAAGGTGCAGAGGAGAGTGTGGCTAGGTTTGTCTATCTAGTAAGAGCTAGGGACTAACTTCCCATATCGCAGGTCCTGGTAAATGAATGTCGTTAGACGTGTCACCAGTAAAAATTCTGATTCAGGACCGATGTGAAAAAGTCACACATCTGTTTTCGTTACTCCACCCACTTTTCCGCTAACATAAACAGAAAGTTGGCGGCATTAAAATCGTACACCAAGCATAACTGATACAAAAATAAATGTCAGACTTACTTCAATCAGTCTTCTTTATCTGTAGTTATGTGTCCTTCCTTCCAAAGGCGTACTTCTCAGGTTTGTAATGATCTGACTTTTTGACAGTTTGCACCGAAACGTAATCAACAAAAACCGGAAGTACACTATAATACACGAACGCGTTTCTCATTGGTCAATCTCCAAATTCGTGACTTGTAGGTGCGCGCGCTTTTTGAAAATGTTCACTTCCTTCATAGGACAACCTCGAGGACAACACTACCATGATTGACTTTTCCACCGGAATGTCACAGAAAGTCTGAAAGAACTGTAGAAGCAGTTTGCTGCATAAGCTCGAAGAATATCAGAGTACGAAGGGCTTAAAGTAACTCTTTGAAAACATTTTAGAGTCACTCACAACGACGCATACACAGACTGATAACCGATTTTCACAGTTCTAGATAATGGTATTTCCTCTGTATCAACTTTTAAAACAACTAGATCTAGATCTGCTATTTTAATAGGTCTTAATACTCTGAAGTTTGACTTTCTCGATTACATTCCGTGTTTTCTGTACGTTTTCCTCAGACGTTTTCCTTCTTTATGCCCCCAACTTCGAAGAAGTTGGAGGGGCATATATTGCTTCTGGGATGTTTGTGCGTGCATGTGTCCGTCCGTCCGTGTATCCGTCCGTTACGCTTTTTGATGCATAGCATAACTTCTGAACCATGCATGCTAGGGTTTTGAAATTTCATATATGGATTCTTCATGAAAAGATAGAGCAAAGGTTCCTAATGCCGACATGGTCCATATATCAACACCCCTTTCCAATTACGATTTAAATTGCTTCTAATCGGCATTTTCACACATGATCTTACTCGTGGTATTTTTCTGTCATTGATAAGTCATCAACGATCATTTTGAATGTTTTGGAGGACAAAAACACGAGCAGATTTTTTTGTGTGAGAATATTATCAGCATCTTTTAAGGTGAGTGTTCATGATTTTGAGATTTTGTGGCATATCAGAACAGTGAATATTTGTTTTTTCAGCAGTTAAGTGTAATATCCTTGCTTAGAAACTGTTCTTTAATAGCTTTTAGAACCGAGTTGTATTTGAGTAACTTGTTTCTGTGGGTGTCGATATTAAGATCCAACATCTGACATAGGCTCCTTTTATCGACACCTACATGTACAATACAGGCCAGAGCAAACGGCCATGGCCATGCATATGGTACCGTCTGGGACTCTGAGCAAAAAAAGCCGCGTCCAAAACATATGGAGTGCCAAGAACTACATTTACACACGGCTAAATAGATGTAACAAATTCCGCAATGGCAATAATAATAATAACGATGATAATTGATTATAACTGAATAATTTCATAACCATATTATTCCCAGTGCAGAATTCATTACACATATTTAACCAATTAATATACAAAGTGAGTAATACCTTTTGTGCATTAATCTTGTCTGCAGAAGACAAGGAATGCAGTAGTGATTCAGTAAACCACACACACACAAAAAAAAAAAAAAATAAAATAAAATAAAATAAATAAAAAATATTCTTTTATATGCTTTTATATATACAACTTAAAAACTTCGAAGTTGTAAAGGACTTTATGTACTGTCGCACCTGGAGACAGTCCTACACGGATTGACTCCAGGTACGGTACCGTGCCCAGAGATCCTGGTCTCCAGGTATGGTACCATACCCGGAGACACTTCCTTGTCGAATATTATAGTTCTACCAACATAGGCCTAATACAGCTGCTAGGAATAGTTATTTTTTTTATCGTGCTGCCTAATTGGAAAAAATATTATGTACTGATAATCCAGTTTTAACAAGGGGCTAAAACTACGCCATAGAAAATAGTGATAAGTATTTTTTCGAGAAGGGTCTGTTCAAAGCGGTGAGTCGTTTTTATTTATTATTTTCGTTGTTTTGATTAAAAATAGAATAAGCCAAGTATGAAAGTCCTTATATTTGCAGATTTGATGTACTGCTGTACTGTCACCGTTGAGAACACTCAGGCACAATATTTTGATAATCTTATCTTTTTAAAGTAAGTGTACGAGAGTGTTTACAACAGTGACAATACGGTTATGCATCAAGTTTGCCAATACAAATGCCTTGTTGCCTGCTACTGTCTCTGAGTTTGTCTTGTTGTTGTCAGAACAACAAATGTAAAACGAGGGCAACTTATCGATTTGAAAGAATGCTTTTCACCACAATATTGTTTTGTTTTGTTTTTTTTTTATTCTTGTATTAACTTCAAATGAACTGCGGGTGATTTTGAACTCGTTATGGTATCTAAGGCTACCTCTGTTATATTGCTAAAAGGATATTGTTTAATAATAAAGTTGTTTTCATTTTATTTTTGATGTTCAACAGGTTATTTGTTATCATATTCTTTAAAACCGTTGGGGTGTCGATAAAAGGAGACAGATGTCGGTAATAGGGTCCTCCCCCTTATGACTATGGATTCATTTCATTGGGTATAATTTGTGGTAAACTTGTTTACAACATCATATTTAGCCAATACAATGCTGTTTAACAAAAGGGTGTCGGTTAAAAGAACCTATCTTTCAAGATAAGATTTAGACAAACAGTAACACTAAAGGTGTCGATATATGGAGCCTTTGCTCTAGCTGACCCGTATTTTTTTCCAGCAGGATTATGCCCCTTTCCTGAGTTACATGTATGGCCCTTTGAAAAAATATAGATGAAATCTTGTCAGCAAAATATCTCAAAAGCTATTGATGCTAGAGCCTTGAAACCTGGTGAACAGATTGGTATTGATGAGTAGATGACCTGATTAACTTTTGAATAAATTCTGAAAATTACTTCATGAGTTATGGCCCTTTTTAATTTTGGGTATTTCTACAATTGCACACTTTTTGATGCATAGCATAAATTTTGAACTGTGCATGTTAGGGTTTTGAAATTTCATATATGGATTCCTCATGAAAAAATAGCTAACACATATTTTTTTTTCTTATCGGGATTATACCCTTTCCTGAGTTATGGCCCTTTGAAAAAATATGGATGAATTCTTGTCAGTAAAATATCTAAAAAACTATTAAAGCTAGAGCCTTGAAACCTGGTGAATCGATTGGTATTGATGAGTAGATGACCTGCATGATTAACTTTTGAATAAATTCTGAAAATTACATCGTGAGTTAATTATGACCCTTTATAACTGGGCATTTTTATGTGCACACTTTTTGATGCATAGCATAAGTTTTGAACTGTGCATATGGAATCCTCATGAAAAAATAGCTGACCCATATCTTTTTCTGATCAGGATTTATGCCCCTTTCCTGAGTTATGGCCCTTTGAAAAAGTATGGATGGAATCTTTTCAGCAAGCTATCTAAAAACTTATTGAAGCTAGAGCCTTGAAATTTGAAGAAATAGGTTGGTAGCGATGAGTAGATGGCCTGATTAACTTTTGAATAAATTCTGAAAAATACTTCTTGAGTTATGGCTCCTTGTCATTTTGGGCATTTTTCATTGTACACTTTTTGATGCATAGCATGTTTTGAACTGTGCATGCTAGGGTTTTGAAATTTCATATTTAGATTTCTCATGAAAAAATAGCTGACACATAGTTTTTTTTTTTTCTTATTAGGATTATGCCCTTTACCTGAGTTATGGCCCTTTGAAAAAAATATGGATGAAGTCTTGTCAGCAAAATATCTAAAAAAAACTATTGAGGCTAGAGCCTTGAAATTCAAGGAATAAATTGGTAGCGATGAGTAGATGACCTGATTAACTTTTGAATAAATTCTGACAAAAACTTCTTGAGTTATGGCCCTTTGTCATTTTGGGCATTTTTACATTGCACACTCTTTGATGCTTAGCATAGGTTTTGAACTGTGCATGTTAGGGTTTTGAAATTTCATGTATCGATTCCTCATGAAAAAATAGCTGAAACATATTTTTTCCCGGTCAGGATTTTGCCCCTTTCCTGAGTTATGGCCCTTTGAATAAATATGGATGCAATCTTGTCAGCAAAATATCTCAAAAACTATTGAAGCTAGAGCCTTGAAATTTAAGGAATAGATTGGTAGCGATGAGTAGATGACCTGATTAACTTTTGAATAAATTCTGAAAAGTACTTCTTGAGTTATGGCCCTTTGTCATTTTGGACATTTTTACATTGCACACTTTTTGATGCATAGCATGTTTTGAACTGTGCATGCTAGGGTTTTGAAATTTCATATATGGTTTCCTCATGAAAAAGTAGGTGACCGATATTTTTTTCCTATCCAAATTATCTCCCATTTTAGAGTTATTTCCCATTGAATAAAATAACATTGAAATCTCGTTTATTTGTACTGTTGTTACCGTCATGGGCTAGCAGTGTTGGAGTCAAGCAGTGTTGGAGTCAGGCAGTTGGGGGCATAGTGTTTTACAAACACCAGCTCTAGTTTCTTGCTAATTTTAAATAGAAGGGAAGGCAATGATCAGGAACCGATACAGTTATCCCACACCTCCCATCAGAGACATCAAAGGGAAAGAAACACAAACACGAAATAACTAGACCTTAATGGAAACACCACTAGCGGAAAGCCAAACGGACAGTTGCTTTCCCACAAAGTGGCCAAATGGCTATCCAAAACAAAAATATGTAAGCGACACACACATTCAAAGACGAACTATAACAAAAATAAACCATGACAAGGAACCGCCTTGGAAAGGTCAGTGAAAAGTATCTCACGGGGGTGGGGGAGTGGGGGGGGGGGGGGTGCTTAAATCGATTTTCGTGGCC